>JARHVA010006932.1:375000-798422 GCA_037957365.1 Torreya grandis | reverse complement strand
TTACCAAATTCTATTGATAAGAGACTCAGGTTTTGGTAAGTGAGAAAATTTTAGACAAGGGAAATAAAGATGTAGAGTAAAAATGGCCTATGACAATTAATAATGGCTAGGGACTCAATGCAATAACTTTTCCCTAAATAATTCTTCAAAGCAAGGAAACTTAAAAGTCTTACAAGAAATTATTATAGATGTATACAATAGAAGATCACTGAGGCTCTGATACCAAAAGATCAGTTACCTTGTACTTTAATGAATATTCCAAGGGAAGATAATCTAATATACTATACAAAAAATAAGGCCAGTCTATATAAAGGTGGAAGGTGGCCTCCAGATAAAGGGATATATAAGTAGCTAGAAGGTCAGTCTGAATTTCTATTGACGTAAAAATATTGGTATGAAAGGTCATATTGAGTCTGTAGAAATTCCTCCTGATTGGAAACTTGACTAGTTAAAAAATGTTTCTCAAAAAATGAAAGGTCAAGTCTCTGTACAAGACCCAGGGAGACAAAAATTGGTATGTAATAGTATTCTTCCCTTAGAAATTCCATAGCCAGCTTACCTTACTCAGTTTATTAATGGAAATTTTACCTAGTTCATAACTTTGGAAATAAATGGTAGACTAGTAGATGCCCAAATAGATATTGGAGCTTCTCTCTCTTTTGCAAAATCACAAATCATCCATGATTGGAAGACAATGGATGAAACCTTAGCTTACAAGAGCCTGGATGTCCAAGGGAATAGTTTTGTCTGTAATAAATATAAGCATCATCAAACCCTTCAAATCCAAGATAAAATCTTCCAATGTGATTTCTTTGCCTTGGATAGGATGCTTGTAGATATTCTACTAGGTGGTGATTTTATTGACAGACACTCACCTTATGGTTCTACCACCAAGAGTATCATGTTCACCATAGATAATGAAAGGCTAAGGATTCCTTGTCTCATCTATGCAACTGACCAATTCCCAAGTTCAATGGCCTAATCACCTGAACTAGTAATCCTTGCTAAAATTCAATCCCTAAGAGAAAATATTAGAACCACCATCTATTCTGATAACCCTCAGCAGTTCTAGTCCAAATCTATGCCTAAGATGGACATCAAGCTCATCGAAGGTAAACATATGAATATTGGGAAAAATATCCCAATACCAACATAGGATTACAATGATATGGAACTACAGATCAAGGAATTAGAAAGTAATGGTTTTATAGAAACATCAATCTCTCCCTATTGTTGTTATGCTTTCATGGTAAATAAGCATTCAGAATAGAAAAGAGGAAAGAAAAGAATGGTTATTAACTACAGACCATTGAATTCCATTACTCAACCTTTTCCATATCTCGTTCTAGATAAAAGCTACCTATTGGAGAAATTAACAACATGTAAATGCTTATCCTAGTTTAATTATAAGTTAGGCTTTTATCAGATCAGGGTCAAAGAAGCCGACCAAGAAAAGATAGCATTTAGCTACCCATTCGGCCATTATCAGTGGATTGTTATGCCATTTGGCTTGATGAATGCTCCAACATTCTACCAATCACATATGGATAACTTTTTAAAAGGCACTTTAGATTTTTTGTGTGTATACAATAGAAGATTACTGAGGCTCTCATAGAAATCTTTTTATAGTATCAGATCTTTGCTCAGAGAGTATGCTCTTCTCTTGCCCTTTTTGAAGGATCCTAAGAATAAAAAATTAGAACAAAGATTTGTAAAAAAGAGTGTAATATTAATTTGAGTGATAATAGTGAAGTTATAGCCATTTAGCCTCTGCCTACTATCATGGATTTTTAGGTATTAACTACTATATCAGGAAGAAGCATTATATTAGGAGGAAGCATCTATTGACGTAAAAAGATACCAAAAAATTTCTAAGATTTTTAGAAGTCTAATAGCTTTGTTCAAAGAGTATGCTCTTCTCTTGACTTTTTTGAAGGATCATGAGAATAAAAAATTAGAACAAAGATTTGTAAAAAAGAGTGTAATATTAATTTGAGTGATAATAGTGAAGCCATAGCCATTCGGTCCCTGCCTACTATTGTGGGTTTTTAGGTATCAACTGCTATATCAAGAAGAAGTTTTATATTGGGAGGAAGCATCTATTGATGTAAAAAAATTGGTATCAAATACTAATCTTTTTATGTCAATAGATGCTTCCTCCTAATATAATGCTTCTTCTTGATATAACAGTTGATACCTAAAAACCCATGACAGTAGGCAAGGGTCGAATGGCTACAAATTCACTATTATCACTCAAATTAATATTACACTCTTTTTTACAAATCTTTGTTCTAATTTTTGATTCTCAAGATCCTTCAAAAAGGGAAAGAAAAGAGCATACTCTTTGAACAAAACTACTAGACTTCTAAAAATCTTAGAATTTTTTTGATGATCACTCTATAGAGGAGAGTCTTATTTATAGTAATTGGTAGGTCCTACCTAGAATCTTTACTAAGGTGGTGTCATGTCCCATCATGACTTACAGATCAAAATTAGGCTACAGTGATATGCTATTGGATGCACTAGATGAGAACATCTAGCTTGGTGGGTCCAAAATTGCTTCCACTTTAGTCAGCAAGTCATCTTCACTTATTGGTTGGAAAAGACACCTTAGCTGGAATGTACTAGAAAGATGCCAGTGCTAGGGTCTAGCTTCACATGAATGATAGTGAGGAGTGATGTATAAGTATGATTCCCATTCTAGCTATTACCAAATGATTTTATGAATCACGGTGTCATGGTCATGATTTTCTTCTTTATGGATATAGTGTGGACCATATCTGGCTACCCATCGGTAGAGATGTTTATTATGAGATGACCTTATTTTTATCAACCATGTCTAGGGAGGACACTTTAATAATTCAGTGAACTGGTGAAATAGAAATTCACTATTAAGTCTTTCAATATTAATTACACCAGTGTTTTGATGATGATTTGTATGTATGATGGTGGTAGAAAACATCTGTAGGTCTTGTCTTGTTGCATAAGATATTCGAGTGTATCTCAAATGCAACCTTTCTTGAGGGATTTGTTCTTGGATAAGCATGTTCATGGAGGCAAATAATTGGTTATAAATCCTTGTTAAATTGAAACCAAGAATAGGTTGATGTATTAAGGTAGCAGGCATATTTCGGTTGAGTTAGTATGTAGTAATATTGTCAGTACCTTTGATATGTTCTATTGAGAAGTTAAAATAGTTAAATAAAGCCTGCCATCTAATATATTTATTGTGACCATCTTTCCGACCATGATCCTTTTCTCTGAAGGTCAGAAATCTAGTACAGTCAATTTTTACAACAAAGTGTGGCAGATGCAATAGTTTTAACATAAACTTCTCTAGACATTTCTTAACAACCTAAATCTCTTTATCAAAAGAGATCCACTTGAGAACATCTTTACTAAACACTCTACTAGAGAATTCAAAAAATAATTCTTTATTATTATATATACAAACAAGTACTCCTTTCCATGCAATGTCAGAGGCATCAGTGTAAACTATAATTTTTTCTAACTTTGGGATATGAAGTTTTAGAAGTAGCACCACTTTTGATTTGATTTTTCTAATAGCGACAGGTATGTTCATCCTTCCATTGGAAACATTTCTTTTTTTGGGGAAGTTCTTGAAGTATAAACCTGTCTTCACCAGAGTTAGGATAAAAACTATTTAAATATTTCAATAATCCCAAAAAGGCTTGAAGCTTTGGTTTTTCCAACTTTTTTGGAAAACTAATGACTTTTTCTTTGATATGTGCCTAGATTTGTAGTTTTTAATCTTGGATAATCATTCCAAGGAAATTGCATTCAGTCTTGTAGAGCTAAATTTTTATATCTGATAAGACAATTCCTACATCTTCCATCATCTCAAAAAATGTTGTGAGGTGAGAGTAATGGTCAGTAAAAGAATTACTAAAAATTAGAATATCATATATATGTACACATAAAAAATCTGAATTGCTTTTAAAAATGTTATCCATATGTGCTTGGTAGAATGTTGGGGCATTCATCAAGACAAATGGCATAACAATCCACTGATAATGGCCGAATGGACAGCTAAACGCTATCTTTTCTTGGTCGGCTTCTTTGACCTTGATCTGATAAAAGCCTGACTTGCAATCAAACTAGGAGAAGTATTTACATTTTGCTACTTTCTCCAATAGGTAGCTTTTATCTAGAATTGGATATGGAAAAGGTTGAGTAATGGGATTCAATGGTCTGTAGTTAATGACCATTCTTTTCTTTCCTCTTTATTATTCTAAATGCTTATTTACCATGAGATCATAACAGCAATAGGGAGAGGTTGATTTTTATATGAAACCATTACTTTCTAATTCCTTGATTTGTAGTTCCATATCATTGTAATTTTGCACTGGCATTGGGATCTTTTTCCCAATCTTTATATGTTTACCTTTGATGAGCTTGATGTCCATCTCAGGCATAGATTTGGACTAGAACTGCTAAGGGTTATCATAAAAAATGGTTGTTTCTAATATTTTCTCTTAGGGATTGAATTTTAGCAGGGATTACTAGTTCAGGTGATTAGGCCATTGAACTTGGGAATTGGGCAGTTGCATAGATGAGACAAGGAATCCTTAGCCTTACATTATCTATGGTGAATATGATACTCTTGGTGGTAGAACCATAAGGTGAGTATTTGTCAATAAAAGCACCATCTAGTAGAATATCTATAGGCATCCTATTTAAGGCAAAGAAATCACACTGTAATATTTTATCTTGGATTCAAAGGGTTTACTAATGTTTATATTTATTATAGACAAAACTATTCCCTTGGACATCTAGGCTCTTATAAGATAAGGTTTCATCCATTGTCTTCCAATCATGGATGACTTATGATTTTTCAAAAGAGAGAAAAGCTCCAGTATCTATTTGGGCATCTACTAGTCTGCCATTTATTTCCAAAGTTATGAAGTAGGTAAACTTTCCATTAATCAGCTGAGTAAGGTAAGCTAGCTGTGGAATTTCTGAGGGAGCAATACTAGTACATACCAATTTTTGTCTCCCTGGGTCTTGTACATTAGTCTCTCTTTCCTTTGCATTTTCATGAAAAATCTTGACTATGACCACCTTTCATTGGTTGTAGGTGATCATTCTTGACTATTTTAGCAATGCACTAGGGTTTGCATACTGTATTTACATGACCATGATGATTTTAAAACATCCTTGACTCCTCTTGATAGTGAACTCATGAGATGGATGTGGATATAAGGTGATATGATGGCAATGGATGATGGTAAACATTGAATGGAGGTGGAGCCTTACAATAGTGAAAGGTAGTGAGAAGATAGTGTGGATGGATGAAACATGATGGAGGTGAAAAATACCATTAAAAGTGTATGTCAAGACAATATTTAATGTCTTAATTAATCATAATCACCCCCTCAACAATATATAATAGTTTGGAGGCCTTTGAAGGAGGTATATGGTGCTAAAATGGAAACCCAAGAGTCTGCTAAAACCTTAACATATGTTATCTTTCCTTAACATATGCTAAACTATGACTCCATGAAGATGTTTAGAACACATTGATGGATTCCTTGATATGGATATTTAAGGAATCATTGAGATATTAAATTAGAAACAAAATAACATGAAGGAGACCCCTGTAAACAATATTTGAACAATTCTTGAAATTATTTTTCTCTCTTAAACCGTACAACCTCTCTTTACTTCATGTAGATTGTAAATTTACATTATAAGCCTTATTGATCTCTATATGACCCTTACATGTGTGAAAAATAATTTAATAATGACATGTAAATGTGGGGAATTCTCTTAAGAAACTCCACAAACTTGATTTTTCTTGTCATGATACCTAGATGAGGAGTAATCTCAGAAAACTGATTGCCTACTTGGATGAAGGAGACATAGTGAGTGTCTTCACTTCAAAAGTATGGTTGATGAAGGAGAGAGGACCAAATTTATAATCAATTTAAATATATTTAATATCTCTAAGACCCATTTCTCTACCCAAAATTTTAGACCTTAGTTCTCTCTCTTATGTTTGTACCACCTTCAAACCTAAAGGGATCTCACTATGTGCAAAGAAGCAAGGTGAATCAATGGAACAAATTTTGGGATTTTAATATTTTTAACTTTAATATTCTCTATATTACCTATGATAACTACTATTTCAATCTCATTATTCCTATTGTATGGAAAGGATTGTACAAGTCTATACTCCCTACATGAAAACTCATAAAAATAGCCTTTTATTTGCATTTCTTTCACACTTAAAGCTTTAAGTACCAATTTAGGGTAATTATAGAGATAAAATGAGTCATTAATGAGATTATAACAAATATTAAAACTTTTTACATCTTTATGGGGCCAAATTTGGCATGTGTGAGGTCATTAGAATCCTTTTCTATGGTTGGACTTACATGAAATGATATTTTCAAAGCATGAAAACTTATGATTAGGATAATGACATGAATATGAATGTGTTAAAAGGCATTAATATTAATTTACTAGCCTTTTGAAACAAAATTTAACATTTAAATACCAAAACTTATCTATTTAGACAATATACACATAGTTTTATAAAAGACAATTGTCACTAAAAACCATGTAGAATAGATTTTAGCCTTCTTAAAAAGATTAAATCAGGATTAAATGTATTTTTATCACATATTTTAATATTATAGTTTATTTCCTACCTTTGATATACTAAATAATTTTAGGATAAGTCATCAACTACCCTCTTAACCATCTTCATTAGAGCACTTTCAGATCACAAGACCACTTGACACTTGACACCATTGACATTAAACTAAAACAAAATCCATTTACTTGAAAGTTAATAAGGCTATGATGGTCATGAAATTTTTTCAATTATACGGGTTGGTATTTGGCCTTAACAAGCCAAATTTCTAACATTTTTGGTGACTTATAGGAGTTGACCAACCTATTAGTCAAGAAATTTTAGAATCTCCTTGCTATATCAGACTTTGGACTATACCCTAAATTTTTCAAAACTTGTAGACTTGACACAAAACAAAAAAATAAAAAAGATGCAAAAATATACAATTGAAATAAAATAACAACTAACAAAGCATGTTCAATATGTGTACTTAGAGAAATGAAACTAAAACTATGTACAAAAGGATGACTCTCTTAATAACAATACTTGAAGAACATCTCATTGACAAGAATATGGATTTCCTCACCACTCATATTGGGTAATTGAAAATAATTGCATTCCTTACAAATATTAATAACATATGGGCCATTCCAAAGGCTATCAAATTTGCAATGTTTACTTGGTTTAGCATGATCTTCATCCCACTTGAGTATAATTTCATGTTGATGAAAGGTTTTGGATGAAGCTCTTTTGTCAAATGATCTTTTGACCTACTCTTTGTTGGACCACATAGTATGCATAGCATTGTATCTTGTTTCCTCCAACTCTCTTAATTCATTAATTCTTACCTCTATTGCATCATTTTCCTTAAGTTTTAGTTAATGTGTAAGCTCCAAGGTTAGAATTTCTAATGCAATGGGAAGCCTTGATTCTCTACCATAAACCATGAGTTAAGGAGAGTGACCAATTCCTTCTATGTAGTCATTTTATCTACCCATAAGGTAGGCTTAAATTTTTTATGCCATCATCTCTTATTATCTTCTATTATTCTCTTAATGATCCTAATTAGATTCTTATTGGTGGACTCTGCTAGTTCATTACCCTATGGATATTAATTTAATGAATATTTAAGATAAATACCATGATCAAGAGCCCATTCACATACCTTTTCATTTTTAAATTCCAAATAATTATCTGATATGATGGTTAAAGGAACTCTAAAATGAGTTACTAGGCTGTCATAGAACTCCAAAATTGAGTTTTCATTTGCTTCCTTGAGTGCAACTATTTCCACCCACCTGGTAAAGTAATATATGGATTTTAAACCCACTTATGTCTAGTACTTGAAAGAGGATAAATAATTCCAATGAAGGATAATCCCCATTGCATGAAGGGTTGGTCAATTTGAATAGATTTCAAAGGCATGTCAGCTAGTCTCTATTTGTTGATAAATATTGAAAACATGGAACATATTCTAACCCATTCATATGAATATTTGAACAAAGTAAAAAAAAAAATAACTAGATATTATAATCTTTGATGCTGTATACTTGGATACAAAGTGGCCTCCTAAAGGCCCATGATGAAATTACTCTAACAATTTATCTATTTGACTAGTTTCAACACATCTTAAAAACATACCTCCAATGTCCTTCTTGAAGAGTAATCCATAAATTTGGATGTAAAGTATAGATTTAAACCTAAAATGTCTCCTCTTTATTCCATTTAATCCTATAGGACATTCTCTTATTTGGAGTAATCTTGCTATGTCTTGTGTCTAACTGGAAGGAGAGATAGTTGCAGCTGCATGTTGAGTGTCTTCAACTATCAAAATCACTTCTTTTTATTCTTTAACATCTACTGAAAAGTGATCATAAATTCATCTACCTATAACTAAATGACTTTTTAACCTTAACTTTAATGTCATATTCCATGCATTTGGTCACCCAACCAGCCCTCTTTTCACTTAAGTCTCTGTTAAGGATAAAATCCTTCACACTAGGATGAGTTACCATCAAAAAGACATTTTTACTAGAGACAAAATGTCTAAAAAATTTTATACATTTTATAAAAACAATAATATGATTGTCTAAAAATTAATACTTATCTTTATACCCTTCCAATGCTTGACTAAAAAAAGTAATAGGCTACTCCAATCCTTCACTATTTTATTATATGAGCATGGAAAAAAATGTGTTACATGTGGAAAAAGCATACATGAATAAATAATTAGTAAAATTAGGATTGTGAAAATTAAGAGCTTGGATAATAGCATTTTTTATGGCCTCAAAACTTATCTTACCTTCTTTTTTCTATGTGAACTCTTGATGTTTCTTAAGCATATGAGTTAGTGACCTTACCAATTCTACAAATCCAAGTATGAACTTCCTAATGAAATTTATCTTTCCAAAGAAGCTTTGTAATCCATTATTATGTTTAGGAAAAGACAAATCAAGGTTGCCTCTATTATTTTAGGATCAATGGAAATTCTAGCCTTGGATACAACATGTCCAAGAATCCTTCCATCATTCACTACAAAGATATACTTTTTGGGATTCAAAGAGACCCCAAATTGTCTACACCTATCAAATACCAATCTCAAATCTATCAAATTATATTTAGGATCTTTATAAAACATAGTAATATCATCAATATAAATAGGTACCATTTCACTTTTGAGTCCCTAAATATCAACATCCATTGCCCTTTGGAAATTATCTCCAATATTGGAGAGTCTAAAAGGCATTTTCTTATATGCATAGGTACCCCATTTAGCTGTGATGGTAGTTTTACATTGATCTTGATCCTTCATTAATATTTGATTATAACCTAAGTATCCATTAAGTATAGAAAACCTTTGTGAACTTGAAACTCTTTACAAAATTTGATCCATGGAGGGAAGAGGGTAGTGATCTCTCAATGACACTCTATTAAGATATCTAAAATCTACACACAACCTAATCTCCCCATTATTTTTACTCACAAGTAATATTTTCAACCCATGTATAATGTTTAATAAAAAATATTATGTTGGATTTAATCAGCTTTGTAATTTTTTCCCTCATAAGGATCTCAACCTTAGGGTTGATTGGCCTTTGTTTCTATCTCACAGGTTTTGTATCCTCTTCAAGATCTATAGTATGTTGTGTTAACCTAGGATAAAAACCCTTAAAATCATGATATTACCATGTATAAACATCCATAAACTCTTTCCACAATGATATGAAATCTTCTCTCTCATTCTTAGTATTCACTTTTCCAACTTGAGTAGCTTACCTTCAGCTATGACAATTTTCTCATAATGCTCCTTTTAGGTAGATATTCTTACCTTATCTTTTCTTAGCAGATAATCTTCATTAAATATGATTTATTAAGTTATCAAACCTTTAGGTAAATTAATTTATCTTAATTGGATAATTTGGTCCTCATATTGGCATTGAAACTTATCATGATTCTTTAGGCAAAACTCTACCTCATGTTGTATGAAATAGGAAATCTATTTATCACTATAGAAAGATTTCCAACTTACCTCATTATTGTAAATTGAGGGATGTCATACAATATTTATTTGTTACTGATCATTAGTGTCTTTTATCTCATCAATAATATCATATTGTGCTCTAATGGTTGTTAGCCTATCTTCATGTTGATTGGATCCTCTAGGAGTGGAGCGAATGTCAAATGTTTGGAAGTCCTCCATAAGGTCCCAAACCCTATTTTTGTAGGCCTTTATAATTTTATTCTTGACTGCACTTATATGTCTTACTTTATAAACTAATAAATACGCCTCTTTCTTTCCCATTGTAGACCATGAATAAGAGCCTCATATTCTATAGTATTAAATTTACAAATAAATTTAAATATTAAAGAATAATAATACATATGATTTAGAGGAGAAATAAGCATAACAATTACTCTAGTCTCATTCTTTTATTTGGATCTATCAAAGAACAAATTACACACTCCTTGATCTTGTGTTGTGATAGTGAGACTAGGAATTATGTCACCTTTTTCATGCATGCAATAGACACCCTAACTTGATTCTTTAATAATTTTTAATGAATAATATCCATGATTATTATCTGACCACTCATCAAGGATTATATTCGGTATACCTTCAAGTGATTTGGAAGGTTCTTGATCACTGAAATGTTCATCTTCTTCTGAGATAGTGCAATTCACATTTGATAAGTTAGGCATATAAGGTTGTAAATGGAATATAGATAAAGTTTCAGACCTTAGAGTGACCTTAGTTCCATACCTAGTTCTAAAAACCATGTAGGACCAATTAGAATAAAGATATCCCCATATTTTAGCAATGAAATCTCTAGACAAGCATAAAGTAAATTAAGGTGGAATATCAATAGCTAATACATCTTATGAAATGGTAAAATTAGGACAAGAAGCAAGTATGACCTTAAGATCCATAAGAATACCCAAAGTATTATTAGGGAACCCATCTAATTATAAAACTCCCTTCTCGTGAGGCTCATACTAAAGTCCTAGTTTATCATCTATGGATTTAGGTATGATAGAGATACTAGCCCCACCGTTAATCATGCAATTATGAACAAGATAATCACCTATGAAAATTAAAATGTAGAAGGGAGGTAGATTAATAAACTTTGGAACTTGAGGCTCAATAGGTTACTTAGAATTTGTGATAACAACACTTACTCTTTCTAGTTGTTTATCTAAAACATGGAGCTTTGAGAAGTCTTCTTATAGGATGTCCTTTTGACCCAAAATAAGAAATAGATACATAGGCCTTCTTCATTTGATACACAATGATAAGAGGATAAATGGTTATCCTGGGCTACAATTTAGGAACAAAAGTACTACTTATATGTTATGTGAATTATGGAATGAAAGGACCTTTCAAATTCAACCCCTTATCATCTTGTACTTGTTAAGTTGGTGGTGAATTTTGAGGTGCATCTTGAGTGGTGGTATTTTTTGGTGCTTGAGAAGGAAGAGAAGATGCCTTTTTAGGACCCAAACCATCACTAATTACCCTTATTTTGGATCTTATATGAGCTATAATTTAATTTTCTACATTGGACATGGTTTATCCTTGATTTGTTGCCATTTGATCAAAAGAATTTTCACTTTCTTGGAAATTAACAAAAGTAATTTCATAAGGTGTTTTACTACTACCTTCTCCTTGTTGATTTGGTACCTCAACTTGAGTGAAAGAAGGAATGCCTCCATGTGGTAGATAGACTTCCTTATGTTTATAAGGTGGCTAATTATCATGTGGTGGAAGAGTTAAACTTTGTTGCATGAAATATTATTGACTTCCCTCACTAGTTAGATTCATTTCCATTTATTTTATTTCTCCCACTGATTAGTCCATTGGCCTTCTTGAGCATAATTACTCTAAGTTAGAACCAAGGCTCTAGAATTAATAGCAGCATTCAGATTGTAAGAATTGTATGGTATTGATTATGTATTCTATCCTTTCTCTTGCTGATTAGGATGATAAGGAGGCCTACTATACTGATAAGATTGGTTAGGAGCTTGGTAAGTCCTATAAGGTGGAACTTGTTACCTTTCCAAAGCCATTAACTTATTATTCTAATCCTTGAGTGCACTTTATATCTTTCCCAATCTATCTACTTAATTACCATCTATTTAATGAATACTAGTTAAATTTGGTAATGGATCAATAGTAGGCAGAGGAGGATGAATCTCTAGAGGCAAAGGCATAAGTGGTCTAGGAGATAATTTACTTGATTTTATTAGGCATTTTTCAGCCCTTATGACTACTTCATAGACCTCTAGTAAAGTGTTGCATCCCATGGATTGTATCATAACATCCACATCTAAATTTAGGTTTGATAATTATAGGGATATTATTCTAGGTTTTCTTAAACCTATAGTTGAAATCCACCATGAACTCATGAGGGAATCTTTGGATTATAGTTAGTTACTCCACCAAGGAAAGATGATCACTTTTGTCCTCAAAATTCTTTCACAAGAGTTCTCCAAACTCATCCTAGGTATTAATGGATGCAGTTGTCAGCCCTATATACCATTAGAGTGCATTGCCTTTGAAAGAAGTTTCCATCAACCTCATATCCACACTTTCTTGAGTCACACTATGCACTGAACAAATATTGGATACATTTGTAATATGATTAATAGGAGTAATTGGATTTTCTCTTGTGAAATAAGGAAGGATCTTTAGGGCATTAGCTATAATGTCATCAAAATAATTTATGTTTAGGGGGATGCCACCATTAAAAGGCACAAAAGATTGTCTTCTAAAAATAGTCATTTGAGGTATAAGATGTACACCAATGTTTGGTTTGACAATATTTGTTTGAATAGGAGTATCTTTGGATAACAATAGGATAAATAAGAGGTGTACAATTTGGATTGGACTAAGAAGCCTTATTTTTCTTCGCTAATTGAAAAGACAACTCAAAAAATTTATTCTCTTTCCCTTTTAAGGAAGATCATGTAACCACTTTTGGCATGAAATATCTATAAATCTACCTCTGACACCTTTGAATCTTGTTACTATACTCAAATTTTAATATGTGTGCCCCAAATCCTTTGAATGAGTAGTCCCACTAGACATGCTAAAATTGTTAGCAACCCAAAATCTACACTCTTGAAGTTGATTGATCAGATCTCCCTCAAACTTGAATTAACATTGAATTGGTCTAAGGTTATGGGATACGTGTGACTTGACCAAAACTATATATTGTGAGGTTATCTCCTCTGAATATATCAATTTTTGATCAATTAATAAAACCTCCTTTATTTTTGGGGTGAAAAGAGTAATAAAGATTATTAAAATTGAAATCTATGCTATTGATGGTGATGCACCTAAATGATGATTGATCCTATGTAAACCTTTAAACTTGGGCACACTTGTGAATCAAAAGGGGTCATCTTATCAAGAAATACTTTCTTAAAAAAATCTAAAATATGAGTGTTTCAGATGAAGGTTTTATATAAGGTCTTTAAACTAAAGGTAGAGGAATTAAGGTTTGTAAAAACACTACATACTAACACTCTTCAACATAGTTTCTATTCTTTAACACTTCAGGTGACATGTAGAGGATGAAGCCAAAATAATAGTTTAATGAGAGGACCTAAAAAAGGATATAAATATCACATTTATATGAAAATAAATAATCATTAAACACACTAATAGTCATGAATGAGTTTGCAACAAACCTTTTTTATTAATTATAGGTGCAAGTTACAATATCAACATAGTTTCTATATACTAGCCTACAGGATATTGATAAAAGTCTTTAGAGACTAAATATATAGAAAAAGAGAATAATATAATCCAAAATTGTATTAGAAGATAATATGATACATCAAATTCAATATAATTATATTATCAATTTAGTTATGAATAGTTACAAATAATATGAAAGAAGTCTCCTTATGTTTGGTGCCTTGCATGAGTATTTAGAATTCTAATGAGGTAGTCAAGGAAGTGCTTGACTAATTTAAAATCTTCTTATAACATGATATTCCTTATATTTATTAGATAACTCTTGCATGATTCCACTCAAGGGTGAGTTAACTCCTGATTTGACACTCAAGATGAGTCATGCATGTGATTGGTAGTTGAAGACCAACTAACTCCTCACAAGGACCAATTATGCATATGGTTGACATCAAGGGTAATTTTTGCATGATTTGGATCATTTTTTCATCATGATAACTTTTCCTTAACTCATACATCATTAACTTCTACACCATTATTAATTTATTTGCTTGACTAAGTAGGTCTACTAGGCCAATTAGGCCTAGTAGCCTAACTATTTATATTTGATGGCCATTATAGCCTTCATAAAAAATTTAAAACCTATAAATACAATGATTTTTATACTTTGAAAAATCTCCCATATCATGAAATATTTATTATTTTATGATAAACTCTTACAACTTGGTTAAACTAGGTGACTAAGTTACCTTATCCATCAATCTTACAAATTGGTTATTTTGAATGAAATCACAAGGGCATTTTTAGGCATATTTATGATCATATGATGATTTTAAAAGGTATAAAAAGTGTTAGGATTCATTCTAAAATGCTTTAAATTTCCTTAAACTACCTTGTACCTCTCCTTGTGCACTTTTTCTTCTTAAAATCATATTTTTTGCCATGTCCATACACCATCCATACAACAAATTATCATGGACATGAATCTCTTAGAGTTTAATTAATGATATAGTTGGTATTTAGGTTATTTAAATAAGTTTGGATTCATTATTTTTAAATAATTCACAAATAAATATGTATCAGGTTTTTTAAGTGTTTAGGGTTCTTAATGATGATTCATAAATCCTAAGCCTTGAATGCCTGAACCAATGACACAAAACATTAGTTTATTAAGCCCTATAACTCTTCCAAAGTCCTCAACTTCCCATGTCAAATATCCGTACCATGGTGAGCATGTGAAGTCATCTCTAAAAGTGGAAAATAGGATTTTTGAGCATGTTTGGTGTTCTTGAGGCCAAACAGATTAGTTATAATGCATTTATTTTGGCTCAAATTTTCCATAAATCTCTCTCAAGACCTTATGGTGATTCTCATAAATATTTGGAGTGACCTCACGACTTTGTTTTGTCTCTTGATGGCCTTGTCTAGTGATGTCAAAGACAAGCATAGGTGTATGCATAATTTCTTCAAACTTTTGACTTTATGATGAGTTGAAAGGTTCAAATCCATTGTATACAATATTTAAAGCATGTATAAGATTATTTGAAGTCATTTAAATGGTTTTATCAAGCCATTATTCTTATACTTGTATGCAAATATCTCCTTGTTTTGACCTACATACCTATTTGTCTATGTAAATGACCAAAATGACCCATGTAGATGATTGAAAAAATTTTCTTGAGGAATTTTATGACCCCTTCCTACTTCTAAATTTCATTGAATGTGCAATTACCCTTCCTTTTGTTGATTATAGGCTCAAAACAACCTTATTTGGCCTAGTCTATATAGTAAGGGTACTACACATGTCAACCAATAGGTCATAAATATGCTCAAGGGAGTTTATAACACCCTTAAGTTTATTTAATATTTCAAACATACCATTTTAATGCACATTTATGCTTATTTCCTCCATTAGGTAGTTATCAGGGTTTTACAAGTTTTTTAGGGGTCCACAACTTCTTAAAAGTTATTCATAACCTATGGATTGATAATGGAAAAACACTTGCCATAGATATGGAGCATATTAACACCCTCATCAACCATTATAATAATAATCTCTCATGCAAAATGTGTGTAGAGATGTCTATGTGGTGACGTTATGCTTCAAGTGGTTATCATGGACTATTTGTACAAGTAAGAAGGTTTAAGAGTAAAAAAAAACAATTTTTATACATTATATCTACTCTATCACCTACTTAAAGGTTTCAATTACCCTCCACACTAGTTCAATTCTAATCAAATTAAGATAAATCCCATGAAAGAGTTTCAATTGATGACTGTGTCTCTTAAAGGTTTTAGGACTACTTGATTATATTATCCCTCAAAGGCATGATTTAAATGTAATTATGAATGTTATAAATATAAATAGGTTTATAAATACTTATAATTACCTTATAAATCTTCACAAACACTCCCACGAGGTTCAAACCTTCTGACAAACTTTGTAACCCTACCTAGAAGTTATCCTAGCTCCAATGGTCACTGCCAATAGAATGGTAGGTAATTGTAACAAAAAAGTGAATAATTACACTATTAAATTTAACTCATTAAGAGAACAAATAGTTATAACCACTCATTAACAACATCTCTACCAATTTTCACAATTGAATCATGCTTCTAGAGGCTTCAAGATCCGTTTTTCTTAAAACTAGTTTAGGTTGCCTATGTTTTCAATATGCCTATGGCTGAGTTTTCCTCCCTTGATCTTGTATTTGTATTTGATGATATTTAATAATCTTTTAATATGTCATTAAAATCCATCTTTTAATTATTCATCTCTTCATTTGTCACCTTTCACCCTTATGCAATATATGTCACACCATACCTCTTTAAGACACCTCATTGTGACATGATTGTCATAATGTTGTAGGCGGTTTTATAAGAAATGGAGGTGATTAAGATTTATTTCATAATCACTTGGCACTTTAAGACCTCTAAATTGTTTTTAAACCTTCTTCTCAACTCCTTATTTGGTGTGTTTTCTCTTAAAGGGTGCTTTTAGACTCTTACACAGTCCTAATCCATATAAAGGCTTGTGTAATGTACTTGTTGATTTAGCAATAATTTTCATGGAGATTATGATATTGATGGAGGTTTTATGATGTCAACTTTACATTTTAAAAATAGGTTACTTGACATGTTTACTCTCTTGAGTGAATGTATCTTGAAACTACACCTTTAGGATATGAATGAATCAATACAATTAACCACCTAGTATGGTTGTAAGTGGTCATTCCCAGGTTGAATTTGACTGCATACTACTTGGATAACCTTCTTCTATCCTTGGTATATTTCACACCTCTATTTTTATTATATAGTCTTTATATGATCATGATACTCTCCTATATGCTATTATACTCTCCTTCTCTTCATGTTTGGAGGTAGTCTTGTATTTTCATGGCTATAGATGTGTTGTGTTATTTTAGAATAATGGAGTTTTATTCCTAATTAAATAAATAAGTCTAAATAAATTAAATCAGTAAATAATATGTAGGAATTAATCTACTAATTTTTTTAAATAGATTTTTATTTTTATATTTTCTAAATATAGTAATAAATAAGAGAAATCTAACTTAGCTTATTTTGAATGATCCAGACTAAGACAAGGTCTGATACTAGAGGAGCAAGACTAGGAAACTATCATAAAATAGATCCTAAGATTCATTTTTATATTGGATAAGAGCATAAAAAGTGGGACACCCTATTTTCTAGTGTTGTATTCCTTTTTTGATGTTGTTGTCTAGGTGGTATGAACTTTTTGGGTAATGTTTGATAGGCTTATATTACCCTATCAGTGAAATATTGAAGCTTATAAGCTTGCAGAGCTCATTATGTGTTTGTTTTTAATCTTTAAATCTTTATGAGATCTTTTTGCTTGAACTTTAATGGAAACTTTGAAAATATTGAGAAAGGGTTGGTTTGTAAATGATATGCTAGATGTACTTCACACCTCATGTGTGGGCACATTGCCTACATACCAATACTCTAAGGAAGGATCAAGCTAATGTAGTTCTCCCATTGAAGTGCTTGGTGTAATTATGTATGATAAATGTAACTAGATGAAAAATTTGATGTACTTTAGATGGCTAGGGACTGGTGCAAAGGTTTGAATAAGCTTGAAATGATCTTAGAAAAATGTATATAGAGAATAGGGAAGAGTGCTTGAGTGTACTTACTTGTATTCTTGCTTCTCTCTTATAAATGAGTGTCTACCCTTTTAAATGGAATTTGAATGGCCTTTTGTATGGAAATTAATGATCATGGATTAAATTAATTTGCATTATACTTACAAGGAAAAGGATAAGGATCTAAAAGAATCTGACTGTTAAGACCAAAAATGAACTTAGACAACAACACCAAAATTAAGACACCCTAGGTTTTAGTTCTCCTATCCAATTTGGGTTCTATTATCCAGATGGAATGAGACTTAGGGAGATGGATTTGGGCTTGAAATATCTACCTAGGTCTACAAGGGTTAAGTTTAGAAGGCTATTGATAACTAGGAATCAGTGAAAGAATAGCCTAGAAGGGTTGTGTAAGCAAGTAGGAAGACCTATGGATTGGGTGTCATTAGCCATGCTTAAGTCATCCAATTTTGCATTTTATATGACTAAATTCCCCCCCACCCCTTTATTTTATTGATGTATCAAAGTGAAACACTAGGATAAAGGAAAGTAAAAAAGCATACCTGAACTTACCTATAAGGGAGAAGCTCATGAAGATGTGTGATGTTGGATGTGCATAGAGAGAGCACGTTGTGAAGTTTGAATCTTCAATAAAAACATAAAATTAGATCATTTATTACTAGATACACTATATCTAAAATAATAACATACAAAATATGAGTAAGAGGGAGAGAAAGGAAAGAATGCACCTCACTGGGTATGTGAACCAATAAAAAACATGTTATGATGTTAGATTGTGTTGGATGATGTTGGGTATGTGTTGAATAAAGAGTAATATCACAAATGGATCTGAGTGCTTAATTCCTTGGAATGTGGCTCAATAATTTAAAGGCTAGATCTTTAGCTCCATCATCACCAACTAAGTGAAGTTAACAAATCAGGCATGTGTTAATCAATGTTTGGACTATGTGTCAAATTTATTTGAATAGGTGGCTCAAGAATACAATGGTTGGCCCTTTGGCTCCATCATTTCCCCATGAAGTTAATTTATGAAGTGATACGAGTATATAATAGATGTCATATGAGATGTATCATGAATCCCATGGATGTTCTATAAATCTGACAATATGGTATGGATAGTTTGAATGTATGCTGGAAACTAGGCCACTTTTGGCCATTTCAAAAGATGAAGGTTAGGCTTGTATGAAATCCACTCTAAAAGTGATGTACTAGGCTTATATGAAAGCCAAATCAGGAACTCAAGTACTTAAAAAGCTAAAATTATATGAAATTTCAACTTGAAAGTGATGTCAACCACTTGTAGATGGAGTAAGGCATGCAATTTCTGAGAGTGCCTAGATAATGAATTGAACTCAAAAATTAAATAAGACCAATGTTCCATGCACATTGTCCCCAATAAATGATGTCTATAACATGGATTTTGATTTGGAAGTTATGTCAACTACCTAATCTAAAACTAAAAGTGGGAATTATCATGTTGTGCATGATAACCCCTTATATCTAGATTCTCTGAGAAAATTGTATTAAACTACTAATTTTGACTGATCTAGATGTGAAAAAACTATATTTGAACTTATTTTTTTGCCTATTTCTAAAAAACTTGAGTGTTTTTCTACCTAGATAGGAGCATCAAAATGAGGACACCCCTGTGTTTAACACTACTATCCATTTTTGGCACTATTATCCTATGCTAAAACTAGTTGTTGATCTAGAAGTGTCACTATTTTTTTGTTTTGTTATGACTAGTTTGACCTTTAGACTCTAAATTGGATGGTCTAATTGTTTCTATTTAAAATATTAGAATCTTTGATCTCTATGACAAAAACCCTATCTATTTCCCCCTCTTCTAAGGGTAGGAATGATGAACCTAGAATGACTACCCTAAGAAGAAAGAGTCCTACAAGTGTGTTAAGTTGTATAGATATATGATATAGCATTGATATTTGACAAGGTATTTGTAGATATAGAAATGTTTGTATTGATATATTTCTATATCAATACGGGTATGCCTAGATAGATATAACAATGTGAAAGCATGTGTAAATTATTAAAGTAAAACTAGAAATGTTAGATGTTAGATGTTAGTTGTTAGTTAGAGGGATGGAACATGATGTCCATCATGGAATCCAAGAAATAAAAAGAAATGAATGATGTGGATCATGAAATTTCACACATTTATAAATAAAAAATAAATCAAGCCAATAAGTAAGAATCATACATGGATGGCTAAAGGTCCATGCAAACAAGGGACATGGGCATATGTCACTCAAAATAGAAATCAAGCATAGAAGGAATGTTCAAATGACACATACACATATAAGTGAAACAAGAAAATTTGGCATAGGGGCCACAATCACATGGAAGAGTACGAGTAAAGGACATTGGAAAATATCCTAAGGCTCAAATAAGAGACAAGCAGGAACTAGAAATGCAATCACACAAGCTATGCTAAGTAAGAGGAGAAAGCATGCAATAACTAAAAAGGTACATTCACATATAACTAGTTAAAACAAATGTGAAAGTATGCAAAACATATGTAGTACAAGACTAGGTATATGCTAGGAAATACATAAGTTTTAGATACTAGTGAAATGTCAATATAGTAATTTATGTAATCTAGAAAGGAATTTACATCAGTATGATAACTTAGAGTTTTTAGTGTAATAATGACATAACTTAGATGGTGTGTTCATATATAATATGCCCCTAATGGGTACATATATCAATGTGTGTCTTGAATCTAGAAATAGGAGTGCCCCCTCAATGGGTAGAATGAAGCAATCAAGTAGTTGGATGTCACTACACACACTCAATGAAGATAAAGTGAAGCATGGTAATGTAGAAAAATCAATATAAAATAACATGAAACAATAAATTTAAGTCCTAGCATGATAATATTAATGTAAATCATGGATGATTAATACAATCAAAATGTTTTTGGTATTTTGATATAAGCTATGTACAATCAAGCAAAAGAGATTATATATAAGAAATGCTGAAAAGAAACTATGTACAAGTAAAACTAAGAAAAAAATGATACTAACTGATGAGTCTCAGATGAGACTCCCTATCATGGTGTCTTATATTAAACAACTAAATCATGCATTATCATGAGGCATGATTGAATGTCTAGGATTGTAAAGCTAAAATTTGTGTACATTGTAACTACTTTGAAATCTCTAAACTGGAAATTGAATGTGGCATCCCCCTATAACTCTTAGAATAAAATGTAACTATAAGGATCTTAGGAACCCATTTGGAAGTAGAAGAATCTCTTTGAATATTTGCTCTCTATGTAGCTTCATGAGATCTTGATATTACTACTCTAGGTGTGAACACTATAGTTGGAAACTATCTAGAATATTGAAATTATGGAGGTGTGTGAACTATCTATACTGGAAATGGATGCTATAATTATGGTCAGTTCTAAAGTGGAAGCAAAACTAAAATTAGAGGAGAAACTAAAATAGGTGGAAGAACTAGACCCGGTGTTTGTAAGCTGGTAGATGGCTCTGAAGTGGGGAGTGGTGACTCATAAGGAACTCCATTGACTATAATAACTTGATTAGTGTGAATGAATTTTATTCATCTATGAACTATAGAGGGTACTACCCTAATTTTTTGAATCCATGTTTAACCAATTAATATGTCAAAAATTCTTTCACTAAGAACTATAGTGAATGGTGTTACCAAATATGTAGGGCCAACCTATAGTATAATTACTATCTCACCCAATGAACTCTATATATGCCCACTAAAACCATTGATAATTGTGTTTGTTAAAGTGATATCCTACTCTGAATAACCCAAATGTTGTATTAGTGTCAAGGTACATATGTTCAAGCTTGAACCATTATTAATAATCATATTATGAATAGGCTAATTATAAATATGTGCTCTGATAAAAATTTCATTATAACTTATATTATCATCCAAAATATCTATATTTAAAAATATATCAAAGGTCTGGTTAGAAATCTGGACTCATACACACCTATCATACCTCTTAAAGGATGTGCCTCAACTGAAGGTGCCTAGTATGTATCTGGTGGAGGATGTGCATGGTATGTATGGTTGTAATAATATAAAATGTGAAACTGGATGTCTTAGGCATGGATAATAGCACCCAACCTATAGGTCCTCTTTATTTCTCAGTCAACCCTTCTCATCTAAACTTTCACTAATTCCTAGTCACTCATAGCTTCTCAAACTTAGCTTTTTAGGACCCAAGCAACCCTCCTAGACCTAGATCCATCCCCCCAAGTCTCATATTCCTAGAATAATAGCACCCAATTTAAAAATGAGTGTTATAATTTAGGGGTGTCATGTTTTTGGTGCTATTTTCCAAGTTCATTTTTACCTTTAATGGTCAGGTTTTCTCAATTCCTTATCTTTTCCCCTATTAGCCTAATATAAGTTCATCTAACCTAGGATCATTAGTTTCCCTATAAAAGGACATTTAATGTCTATTTAGAAGGGTTGACACTCATTCACAAGAAAAGATAAAGAATACAAGTAAGTACACTCAATCACTCTTCTCTATTCTCTACATACAACCTTCTAAGACCAATTCAATCCTATTTAAACACTCATACTAGTCCCTAGTCATCCAAAGTACATTCTAGTTTTGCATCTAGTTACATACATCACACAATTAAACTAAGAACTTCAAATGGTAGAACTAAATTAGCTTGATCCCTCTTTAGAGTATTGTTATGTAGGTAGTGTTCCCACACATGAGGTGTGAAGTGCATCCAATGTATCTTTTACACACTAACCACTTCTCTCTTTCCTGAGTTTGTTATTCAAGTTCAAGTACTAGGAGATCCTAAGGGTTTTTAAATATTAAATAAAAATATATATAAATCTATACATAGAATAAATATTCTATATTTCATGTCCAAGGTGTTACAGACCTGTCGAACAAAACCCAAAAAATCTAGGTCACCAAGACAACAATGCTAGAATTGGATAATAGCACAAAAAGTGGACAATAGCTCTAAAAAATTGACTATAGCACTAAGTATCAGGTTGTCTTGAGTTTGGCACTCCTACCCAATACAAAAATAGAGTTATGTATTTTGTTTGCAATAGTCTTCCATCTCTACACAGTAATTTTTAGATCTTGAATTAGTCATTTAGACCCAGAATAAGCTATGTTTGATTTCTCTACACTTCTTGTTATTTTTAGAAAAGATAAAAATACATATCTATTTGTACAAATTAGTAGGATAATTAAGAAACATTAATTACTAATTTGCATTTACTCAGACCTTTATTTTCTTAGGAATTAAACCCCTAATTCCCAAAATAATAAAAAATTTGGTGAATTCGACTTCAAATTTTTGTATAAAAACCCTAGAAACCCTAGGGCTAATTATTTATGATTTTTTCCAATATTTTCTAATTTTTCCTGAATTTAAAAATAAAAAACTATTAATTGAAATATTTTTAATAAATTCACTCAAATCTTAGTTTGCACATACTAGGTCCTATTTGCATACAAACACTTTCAAACCACTAGGAAAAATATATTGCTAATTTTAGGAATATTTTCAGATTTTTCTTAAATTTTTCATGCTAAATTATACAAATTCATGACAAATTTTTAAAATTATTATACTAGTTTTGAAAAAAAATCTTTTTAAACCCTAGTTGCATCTACTAGGTTCTATTAAATCAAGTACTTTCCCATAAATTTCTAAATTTTATCTTGCATACTTACCTTATAAATTCAATCTAAATTACAAAAATTCATAGTATTTTGCATAAATATTTATGAAAAATCCCTAGTTGCATATAATATCTCTTATGGCTTCTTGAGGTTCACCTTACATCCATAGTCAATTGCAAAAATGATGCTCATTTATTTACAAACTTTTATTACATATCTTGAAAATAACAAAGAAACCATAATGGGCCCTATCATGTACATGAATGATGAAGTCTATCATATATTAGTAAAAATCTTTATCCTTTGCATTTCATGCTTATGTTTCATAATAATAGATTATATTACAAAATTAATTGCTAAACTTGCACAAGATTTCAATATTTCTTTTGCATATTCTCTATCTCTCATATGGAAAAAATTTCAAGCTTATTATGTTAAACACATTACAAATGTTATAATATATGTCAAATATATTTATTCATTATTTCACAAATCCATGCTATCTACCCTTTGATCTCTATCTCTCATAAGGAAAAATATAAAAGTTTATCATGCTAAGCACATTAGAAAGGTCATAACACATGTCACAGTTTCTTATGCATACATGCACAAATTCATTATTTCTATCCCTTGTTTGTTATCTTTCATGTGGAATATTTCTATAATCATATTGTTATACAATTTATAATTCCACTTACATGAATTTTATCCTATACACATATTTTTTACCGAGATGTATATGCCTTTTGGGTACTCTTGTTTCAATATCATATCTTATGCAGAGGAAAGAAATCCCTTCTCCTCCTCTTCCTTAAGAGGGTGATAGCTACTTTCCCTCTAACCATGTTTATGATATTACCCCTCCAAAAGGTGAGGTAGCCTATACTATTGTTCCTAATGCATATATTCAACCCATAACTTCTTCACAACTTATTTAGCATATGTGCTTACATGTCCAATTGAAAATAACTAGGTTTTACACTTGGAAGAATTTAAGGAATCAAATCACCAGCATGAGCAAGCTATTTTCAGATTTAAAAATGCAAAATCAACTTTTACATGAAAATATCACAACATTGTAAAATCAAATTGTAATACAAAATATTCAAGGGTACCCTAGTGCCAATCATGTATATGCATCTTCACCTACTCAATTGGTTGCAAAAAATGTTACATATCAAAACAATAAATCACAACAAAGTAACTCTACAACTATTACCTCAAAAAGCATTCAATGATCAAATAAGATTTCAAGTGAGATACTAAGGGAAATGATTAAATTTAACTTGATCAAACTACCTCCCCTACATCTAGTGTGAAGATCCAAATATTATTGTGCATATCATAGAATGCATGGGCATCATACAGATACATGTTTGGCATTGACAAAGCATATACAATAGATAATTGTTAATTATGACTTTATACAAGGTAAATTAGTCAAGCAATCCATAACAACATAGGAACACATTCACAAAGTGTCAAATTCAGAAATAGTACAAAAGTGGTTACCAAAGCAGAACTCAAAACAACAAAATGATCAACAAGTAAAATCAAAGAAATAAAAATTATCATAAGCATAGGTCAAGCATGAAAAATATGCAAATCTACCTCTCCAAAATGAGGCTCAACTATCAAATCAATATGGGTTTGGTCAAAGATATCTACAATAGTTTTATTATCAAGGTCAAGGGTTGGGCAAGCATGCTCAAGGAATTAATACTCCTATTCTAGCAGATGATAATGTTTGTCACAAAGGTTTGGGATTTATTGAATATCCTAAGGAAAATCATTAACAGACATAATTTATCAAAGTAAAATATCTAGATATAAAAGTAGTCAACACTAGCATTCCATTGGTTCAAAATCAAGATGATAATGATGAGTGGAACAATACAAGTTATTATGATTTTCAAGATATTGATGATAAAGCCAAAGATATAGATTCATATTCTCAACCATTCAATCATGCTTCACAATCACTCACAATTCCATTATTTGATAAAAGACACCATGACAGGGGGTCTCATCTAAGACTTATCAATTGGTGTCCTTTCTTTTCAATATTGATTGTATATAAACTCTTCTACTTGATTGTACATAATTCAAATATTTTCAAAATACAAAAACATTCAATTTTTTTTAAAAACACCACAAACATTTTTTGATTGTATGCATCATCCATGTTTACATTACTACTATCATAATAAAACTTAAATTTACTATTTCATGCTATTGTATGTTAGTTTTCTACATTACCATGCTTCACTTGATCTCTTTTGAGTGTGCGCAGTGACATCTAGCTCTTTGATTACTTCACCCTACCCATTAAGGGGGCATTCCTACTACATTTGAGACACACATTATTATACACACCCACTGGGGGCATATTTTACATGACTACACCATCTAGTTTATGTCATTTATACACTACACACTATGAGTTATCATATTGATATACATTACTTTATAGCTTACATAGAATATTATATCAAGATTTCACTAGTGTCCAATAATTGTGTATTTCTTAGTATATGCCTAGTCTTATACTACACATGTTTTGCATACTCTCACATTTTATTGGATTAGTTAGATGTGTTTGTATCTTCCAGTTCTTACATGCTTTCTTTGCTTGCTTAGCATAGCTTGTGTGATTGCATTTTCAATTCTAGCTTGTCTTCTACTTGTGCCTTAGGAAATTTTCTAATGTCCTTTGATTTCTTTTCATGTATGTGTCTTAGGACATTTGCTAATGTATTTTGTTTGTACTCCTCTCTGTGCCTATGGCTTGTGTGTTAAATTTTCTTATTTCACTTGTATGTGTATGATTCATATGAACATACCTTCCATACTTATTTATAGTTTAAGTGACATGTGCCTATGTCCCTTATGTACTCAGCCCTTTGGCCCATCTAGTATGATTCTTAACAACTAACAATTAACATTTCTAGTTCTATTTCAATATTTTATGCATGATTTCACATTATTATATCTATGTAGGCATACCCATGTTGATCTAATAATCTCTTGATATAAACATTACTATATATTGAAACATATTGTCAAACATAAAATGATATATCATATATCTTTTCAAAATTAACACACTTGCAAGACTCTTTTCTTTAGAGGGTGGTCATTATAGGTTCATCATTCCTACCCTCAAAAGAGGGGGCATCCAACAAGGGCTTTGTCATAGAGATAAAATCTCCTAGCAATAAAAATAGAATCATTTAAGATAGTTATCATAGAATCTAGAGGTCAAACTAGTCAATTTAGAGGAAAAAACATGAATAATCTTAGATTAATAGTCAGTTTTCACATCAAATAGTAGCACTAGAAATGGAAAGTTACACTAGAAATGGATAGTAGCACCATATATTAGATAGTAGTGAAAAAAAGGGTGTATATAGTTTGGCACTCTTGTCTAGGTAGAAAAACACTCAAGGTTTCTAAAAATAGGCAAAAAGTTTAGTTTAGGGATAGTTTTTGCACTTCCAAATCCTTTAGATTTAGTAGTTTCAACATGGTTTTCATAAATATAGGGGGTTATCATGCACGACATAATGGTTATCACTTTTAGTTCAAATTGGGTATTTGGCATAACTTACAAATCAAAATCCATGTTCTAGACATCAGTGATTAGGGGCAATGTACATAGCACATTGATCTTTTTTTTGTTTTAGAGTTTAATTTAATCCAGACATTCTCAGTAGTAGCATGCCTTACTCCATCTACAGGTGGTTGGCATCACATTTGAGTAAAAATTTCATTCAAGTTTAGCTTTTTTCGTACCCAAGTTCTTGATTTGGATTTTATATAAGCCTAGTACATTAGTTTTAGAGTGGCTTTCATATAAGCCTAATCTCAATCTCTCAAAATGTCAAAAAGTGGCTTAGTTTATAACACACATTCGGCTATTCATGACACAGTTTCAAATTTATATCACATTCATGGGCTCCATGAGCCATCCCATATGACATCTATTCTATATTGTTATTACTTCATAGCTTCATTTCATGGGGTAATGATAGAGCTAAAGGGCCAGCCTTTGTATTCTTGAGCCACCTATTTAGAGGGAATGGACACATAGTCCAGACATTGATTAACACATGCATGATTCATTAACTTCACTTAGTTGGTGATGATGGATCTAAAGGGTAAACCTTTACATTCTTTAGCCATATTTTGAGGAATTGAGCACTCAACTCTATTTATGATATTACTCGTGATTCAACACATACTCAACATAATCTAGCATCACAACAGGTTTTGTATTTTTTTCATACCTAGTGAGGTGTATTCATTCCTTTCTCTTCCTTTACTTATTTTTTGTACATTAATATTTTAGATATAGTGTATCTAGTAACAAATAATTTAGTTCATGTTTTATTTATAGATTCACACATCACACATGCTCTCCCTACACACATCTAACATCACATAGCTTCATGAGCTTTTCCCTCACAAATAAGTTCAAGTATGATTTTTTATTTTTCCTTTATCCTAGTATTTCACTTTGATACATCACTAGAATAAAATAGGGGAAAATATAATCATATAGAATATGAAATTGGATGTCTTAGGTATGGCTAATAACACCCAACCTATAAGTACTCCTTATTTCTCACTCATGCCTTCTCAGCTAAACTTTCATCAATTCTTAGTCACTCATATCTTCCTAGTCTTAGATTTTTAGGACCAAAATAGCCCTCTCAGACCCAGATCCATCCCCCTAGGGCTCCTTTTCCTAGGATAATATCACCAAATTTGGATAGGGGCACCAAAATTTAGGGGTGTCTTGTTTCCAATGCTATTATCCAAGTTTATTTTTACCTCTAATGGTTAGGTTTTCCTAATTTCTTATCTTTTCCCCTATCATCCCAATACAAGTTCATCTAACCTAGGATCATCAATTTCCTTATAAAATTCTATTCAATGTCTATTTAGAATGGTTGGCACTCATTCACAATAAAAAAGCAAGAATACAAGCAAGTACACTCAAGCACTCTTCCCTATTCTCTACATATAGCCTTCCAAGACCAATTCAAGCCTATTCAAACGCTCATACTAGTACCTATTCATCTAGAGTACATTCCAATTTTTCATCTAGTTATATACATCACATAATTACACCAAGCACTTCAAATGGGAGAACTACATTAGCTTGATCCCTCTTCAAAGTATTGGTATGTAGGCAGTGTGCTCACACATGGGGTATGAAGTGTATCCAATGTATCCTTTACACACTAACCCTTTCTCTATTTCCCAAGTTTACTATTCAAGTTCAAGTACCAAGAGCTCTGAAGGGTTTTTGAATATTAAATCAAATACACAACTAGCTCTGCATATAATTAGGCTTTGATATTTCATAGTTAAGGTGTTATAGATCTACTGAATAAAACCTATAAAATCTATTTCACTAGGACTATAGTGCCAAAATTGGATAATAGCACTGAAAGTGGACAATAGCTCTAAAAAGAGGACTATAACACTAAGTAGTAGGGTGTCTTAAGTTTGTTGCTCCTATGTAATCTAGAAATAGAGTTCTAGGTTTTGTTTGCAATAGTATTCTACCTTTGCACAATAATTTCTAGATATTGAATCAGTCGTTTTGACCCAAAATTAGCTAAGTTTGATTTCTCTACACTTCTTTTTATTTTTAGAAAAGATAAAAATACATATCTATTTGAATAAATTATTATATTAATTAAAACACATTAATTACTTATTTACATTTAATCAAACCTTTACTTAGGAATTAAACCCCTAATTTGAAAAAGAATAAAATAATGGTGAACACCTGAGACGTCATCTTACTTCTATTTAAAATGATATGGAAATGGATCTATGAAGATTTTCAAAGCTTTATCTTATGTTATATTTGCTTTTGGAGGCTCAACTAAAGTGCCCAGATCAAGTAGATTGTCATCTATCAAGTCATTTATCTCATGTCTCAAACTAATGCATCTATTTATTGTGTGGCCTAGTACCCTATGAAAATAACAAAATGCATGTTGATCATATCCTCATGAAAGAGGATTCACTAGGCCAACTTATTAGATAGGAGGGAGAGTAATGATGTTACATTCCTATAACTACTATAAAACCATGGCTAAAGAAATTGGTAGATTGGTAAATGCATGACAAGGAGGTGCTGATAAAACCACACACTGAGGGGGCTCTAAAATTGCATTGACTTTTGGTTGATTTTGATTCTTATTGTCATTTATTTTAACCTTGTATGGGACTTTGATATTACTCTTGTTTATTGTGTTTGAGATACTTGAGTACTTAAGTTTTCCCATTGAAATTATCTTGACTTCTCATTCTTTTAGTGTATGGCACAATTTAGTGAAGGAAAAGAATCAATTGAACATGATTGATTCATGAAGTGATGATAGAAGACTCTATTTGAGGAGGTCCTATAACTCCTAGTTTGACATGGTACTAGTCATCTTAGCCAAGATGGTCTTATACCAAAGAATATAGTCCATGAGATGCTCATTTGGTCATTATTTTTATTGAGCAATTTGAGCATATGAAACCTTATCACCAATGTTAATGCTAAGGTGTGCTAAGAACATGTTAGCTAAAGGATTTAATGCATGAACTGACTGACTTGATATACTATAGAGCCATTATAATGCATAGTCCTTTATACTCCTTAAAATAGCTTGGTAAGTAGCTAATCATTGGGTACATAGTCCAAGCATTCTACATGAAATGCTCTCAAGTGTGTCTCTGGATCACCCTTGCCATCATAAAGAGTAAGCTTGGGTTAAACAAAACCTTATAGCAAGGGTGTAGAATAAATATGATATGCTAATGATGTATGTAGAAGAGAAAAAGAATCCAAATCCTACATAGGTCTAGTAGTACCTTGCTCAAGATGTTTCACCTTGGATTGAAGAGATCTCATCTCTTGCAGAAGGGCTACCAAATCAAGAGATAGGGATGTACTAGTTATAACTGGTGGCATAGAAGAAGGTTGGGCTGTTATAGGGGGTTGTTGAGACATAGTTGCTCCCATAGTATCATTCTTAATTGGTTTCTCTATGGGGATGGAAGACTCAACCTACTTAGCCTTTTAAATTTCCATGATAGATTACAAAATTAGTGTATGATTTTTAGGCTTTCTTTAAGTCTTTCTCTAAAATGTTGTAAAATCAAATCTTTGTTGAGTATAAATTCATTATCAATAATGGGTGGAAGTGGATCATTAGTCTAATGTGGTGGAGTATGTTAGGTTGTGGAGCTAAAAGCTTCACCTGAATGTAAACATGGAGGAGGGTACCGAGTGTCACAGTCACTGACGTTGGCAGGATCACCAACATTAGGTAGAGATCGACAGAAAGCAACCGACATCAGCAGGAGTCAGCCAACATTGGTCACCTCCAGTCAGACAGGGATCGATGTTGGTTGCCTGTACAGTTCCAAAACTAGTTGTTGACGCACAGTCAGTTAGTTGAACGGGTTGTTTGCATGTTAAAGACTACTTCGAGTCTTAAGTTGCTTGTCTAATTATTGTATGCATGGGATCTACATAATAGACTCATGGGCTGTATTGTAAAGTTGTAGAACTAGGAGAGTTCTTCCCATGGTAGAATCACAGGGGTTCTTCTAGGTATGTAAGATCAGGTTTGATCTGCAGGGTGTTGCAAGATCATGTTGGAGATCTACATGTGATAAGTAAGATTAGGTTGGTCTACAAGGGTGTGTGTGTGCGAGGGTAAAAAGGAGATCTATGGGGGAGCAAGATCTAAGGTGACAGCAACACATCAAGGAGCAAGATCATGGTGAGATCTACTTGGAGTACCAGTTCGTACTCGGTTGTACTGGCAGTATTGTACTGACTAGTTGAGGTGAACAATAGCTCTTTGTTAGCTATTTGTTGTGACCTGTATTGAGAGAAGATAACTCTTGAGGGAAGATTACTGGTATGCCCACAAAGTGGAAGAAGAGTGTGATCTCTTTATTTTAATTTCCTTCTATAATGAGTTGAATACAATTGTGCGTTGCCTCTCATATTCTATGTTATTTCTTATTTCTAGTTACTTGTACTTCTGGTATAATTCTGCATGTTTAGTTGCTTATACAAAGGTAATCAAGTGTGCTCTTAATTCTGACAAGTGGTGTCAGAGATTTGTGGAACCTAGGTCCTGTCAATTGGTATCAAAGCAAGGTTGGACATTCTCAGAGCGAGGTTGACTAACAGGTGGTTTCAGATCTGTTAAGTGTTTTTGATTACAAGTCACTCTCAGGGGTTTTTGATTGAGTGGGAGTCTAGCAACAATAAAAGAAGATAAGCTGAGAATGGAGAAATTTAGACATAGGTGTAGCACCACAAGGTGTGTGGTGGTTGGTCTTCAAGATTGAGCTTGAAGAGGGATACAAGCCAGGATATAAATTAGACAATGTATTGGTACAGGTACAGGTGTAGTTATTTATCTCCAAGTGGGAGATTGTTACGTTGTGGATCTAAAAGCTTCACCTGAATGTAAACATGGGGAGGGTCCTGAGTGTCATAGTCATCGACATCGGTAGGATCACTGACGTCGGGCAGAGGTCGATAGAAATCAACCGACATTGGCAGGAGTCAGCCGACGTCAGTCACCTCCAGTCAGACAGGGACTGACATCGGTCTCTTGTGCAGTTCCAAAATTAGTTGTTGATGAATAGTCAGTTAGTTGAATAGGTTTTTTGCATGTTAAAGACTACTTCAAGTCTTGAGCCACTTGTCTAATTATTGTAAGCATGGGATCTATATAATAGACTCATGGGCTGTATTGTAAATTTGTAGAACTAGGAGAGTTATTTCCATGGTAGAATCACAGGGGTTCTTCTAGGTATGTAAGATTAGGTTTGATCTGTAGGGTGTTGCAAGATCATGTTGGAGATCTACATGTGATAAGTAAGATCAGGTTGGTTTATAGGGGTGTGTGTGTACGAGGGTCAAAAGGATATCTACGAGGGAGCAAGATCTAAGGTGACAACAAAACATCAAGGAGCAAGATCATGGTGAGATCTACTTGGAGTACCGGTTCATACTCAGTTGTACTGGCAGTATTATACTGACTGGTTGAGGTGAACAACAACTCTGTGTTAGCTGTTTGTTGTGACCTGTATTGAGAGAAGATAACTCTTGAGGGAAGATTATTGGTATGCCCACGAAGTGGAAGAAGAGTGTGATCTCTTTATTGTAATTTCCTTCTATAATGAGTTGAATACAATTGTGTGTTGCCTCTCATATTCTATGTTATTTCTTATTTCTAGTTGTACTTCTAGTATAATTCTACATGTTTAGTTGCTTATACAAAGGTAATCAAGTGTGCTCTTAATTCTGACAAGTGGTGTCAGAGCTTTGTGGAACCTAGGTCTTGTCAGAGTATGACCATCAGTGTGTACATCACCATTGTTATTTTCATATTTCTCTTTGTCAAAATTATCCTCATTGAAATTAGTGTAATTTGGATGTATATAATATATGACTAGAACTTGAGTTGGTTGTTTAGCCATGGTATATGGTTTAGTTTTAGGAATCTGGGTGAATTTAGGAGGATTGACACTAAATATTGCACTTCATCTCAAATGAAGAGATGCAAGGAACTTAGGTGGCATAAGGAAAACAACTTGGATAATGGTAGTAAAGATTAAGTTGATATAATTTAAACAAGGAAGTGGAATATGCATAGAAAGGATACACAGCTCCCAAACATGTAATGTGATACCTCAATAATCAAATAGGTACTAGTATATGCAACTAAGGATTTTTCAAAAATATTTATGAAAAAAAATATGAATTTCTAAATTTGAAAATTATTTTTTGTGTTCGATATGAATTAAAAATTTAAAAAATGATTTGAAAAGTATTGGAAAGTAACTGTGAGTTTAGTTGATACAACCAGAGATTATAGAATAAATGTTTAGAATTAGTATAAGAATTTTTAAAAATTTAGAGACAATTTGTAGAATTTTTCTTAAAAATTTAGGGAAAATAAAAAACTATTTCTAAAATTAGTAATACATTTTTCCATGTGTTTTTAATATATTTGTATGTAAAAAGGACCTAGTATGTGCAAACTAGGGTTTTAATAAAATATATGATATTTTTGCAATTATTTTGTAGACTTATAATTTTTAAATTCAATAAAAAATGAAATTATGGCAAAAAATTAGAAATAATTATCCATAGTGTTTCTAGGGTTTTTGTGTAAAATTCAAAGTAAGTCAGGGTCACCAAATGTTTTGTTATTTTCAAAATAATAGAGTTTTATTCCTAATTCAATAAACAAGTCTGAGTAAATTAAATTAGTAAATAATATGTAGGAATTAAGATATTAATTTTTGTAAATAGATTTGTATTTTTGTCTTTTATAAATATAGTAATAAATAAGAGAAATCTAACTTATCTTATTTTAAATGATCTAGACTAAGACAAGGTCTGATACTAGAGGACCAGGACTAGGAATCTATCAAAAACTAGATCCTCGAGTTCATTTCTAGATTGGATAGGAGTGCCAAAAGTGAGACACCATATTGTTTGATGTTGTAGTCATTTTTTGGCATTATTTTCCAAGTGGTCTAAGCTTTCTAGGTTTTTTTCAGCAGGCCTATGTTACCTTGTTAGTGAAATATTAAATCTTGGAATCCTACAAAGCTCGCTCTATGTCTATTTTTAATCTTCAAATCCCTATGAGATCTTTGTACTTGAACTTAAATGGAAACTTTGAAAAGATAGAGAAAGGGTTAGTGTGTAAAGGATACACTGGATGTAATTCACACCCTATATGTGGGCATGTTGCCTACATACCAATACTCTAAGGAGGGATCAAGCTAATGTAGTTCTCCCATTGAAGTGCTTAGTGAAATTATGTATGATAAATGCAACTAAATGTAAAATTGGATGTACTTTAGATGGTTAGGGAATGGTGCAAAGGTTTGAATAAGATTGAAATGATCTTGGAAGGTTATATGCAGAGAATAAGGAAGAGTGCTTGAGTGTACTTTCTTGTATTCTTACTTCTCTCTTGTAAATGAGTGCCAACCCTTATAAATGGAATTTGAATAGATTTTTATAGGGAAATTAATGATCATGGGTTAAATGAATTTGTAGTGGGATGATAAGGAAAAGGATAAGGATCTGAAAGAATATGAATGTTAGGACCAAAATTAAACTTGGACAATAGTGCCAAAATCATGACACCCTAGGTTTCAGTGCTCTTATCTAATTTGGGCACTATTATCTAGAGGGAATGAGACCTAAGGGGATGGATATGGGTTTGAAATAATTGCTTGGGTCTGTAAGGGTTAATTTTGGAAGGCTATGGATAACTAGGAATTAGTGAAAGAATAGCCTAGAAGGGTTGTGTAATCAAGTAAGAATACCTATGGATTGGGTGTCATTATCCATGCTTAAATCATCCAATTTCACATTTTATATGACTAAAAGATGATTTTTTATGAGGCAAATGACTGTGTTATCTTATAATTTAAACCTTATGTTTTGATAGAACTCTTTACATTCCATGTGATTCTTAACCTTGGGTAGAATCTCCATTTATCTTTAAGTCATAACAACACTTTCTCACATTTATGATGTGATTCAAGTTACATACTTCAAGAGGGATTCAAACCCTAATATAGGTGATGATCCATATAAATACATGACTTAAACTAAGTTTGATCTATATAAAGGTTTGTCTTTAAGCCAAGATTCATACACATCACTTTATCACACTCTGTTCTCCATACACCTTCACTCTACTTTCTTCAAAACAAACATTTCTCTATCATATACTTGATTGTGCATCAACTTAGGCCCTTGTACAGACTGTGATAGAGTCTTAGGATCTTGGAGATATTGAATAGGTTAAAAGATATCCATGATCCCCTATACATTCATAAAATGATATCCATTATTTTCAATAACCTCACTTGAAGGTCACACTCTCTTGAAAGTATTTTTCATATCTCTACCCACTCCTTGGGCTTATGACTATGTTCTTGAAGAGATGACTGGAGGCCTCTTTCGACTGATTCTATATCAACTTGATGATCTTACTGAGAATATCTTAGAATGATTATTAGTGGTAAATTGGAGTTTAATTATCCATCTACTCTAAGGTTTCAATATTATTTATATAGTGCATTTTATTCTACCTTTAAGCATTATTGTAGGTGACTATGTATGCTCCATTTGTATGGGTTGTGTTTGCATTGATCCTTGAGAAGTTCCTCAAAATAGAGTTGATAATACTCTCCTTCATTATAAGAAAATTTATGATAAATGAATGAACAAACACATTAAATGAGTTATTCATTAGCCTCTCTTTCCTTTACTTTTTGATGAAAACTCTTGGCTATGACCACCTTTCATTGGTTGTAGGTGATCATTCTTAACTATCTTATTAGTGTACTAAGGTTTGCATACCACATTTAAATGACCATGATGTTTTTCAAACATCCTTGAATCCTCTTGGTAGTGAATTCATGAGACGGATGTGGATAGAAGGTGATACAATGGAAATGGATGTTGGGAAACATTGAATGGAGGTGGAGATAGAGCCTTACAATAGTGAAAGGTAGTGAGAAGATAGTGTGGATGGATGTAACATGATGGAGGTGGAAAATAACATGAAAATTATATTTCAATACCATTTTTAAGGTCTTAAAAAAGCATAATCACCCCCTCAACAAGATATAACAATTTGGAGGCCTTTGAAGGAGGCATATGGTGTTAAAATGGAAATCTATGAGTCTATTAAAACCTTAACATATGTTAAACTATTACTCCATGAAGATGTTGAGAACACATTTATGGATTCCTTATAATGGATCATTAAGGAATATTTGAGAATATTTAATGATAAACAAAAGAACATGAAGTAAACCCCTCCAAACAATATTTTAATCATTCTTGAAATTATTTCTCTCTTGAACTGTACAACCTTTTTTTTCTTACCTACATACTACAAATTTGAATTATATGCCTTATTGATCTCCATATTACCCTTACATGTGTGAAATTTAACTTAATAATTCTAATTAAATGTGGATCATGCTCATGATAAATCCATGAACTTTATTTTTCCTATCATGATGCCTAGAAGAGGAGAAATCTTAGAAAATTGATTGCCTGCTTGGATGGAGACATAGTGATTGTCTTTACTTCAAAAGGATGTCTAATTAAGGAGATAAGACCAAATTAAGATACAATTGGATTAGATTTAATATCTATGAGACCCATTTATCTTCCCAAAATTTTATACCTTGATTTTCTCTCTCATGGTTGTACCACCTACAAACCTGAAGGGCTCTCACTATGTGCAAAGAAGCAAGGTGAATGGAGGGAACCTATTTTGGGACTATATGATGTATTTTTCCATTTAATATTCTCTATAACACTTTTGATAACTCATAATTCAAGGTAATGAATCCTTTTGTATGGAAAATATCGTACAAATTTGTACTCCAAGCATGAAAACTCATAAAAATAGCCTTTTCTTTGCATTTCTTTCACACTTAAAGCTTGAAAATCCAATTTAGGGTAAGGAGAGATATGATTCATGAAGAGTATTAGAAAAAATATTAAAACTTTTTAAATCTTTATGGGGCCAAATTTGGCACATGTGAGCTCATTATAAGCCTTTTCTATGCTTGGACTTGCATGAAATGATATTTTAAAAGAATGAAACCTTATGACTAAGGTAATGACATGAATATGAATGTGTTTAAAGGAATTATGAATAATTTTATTGAATTTTTACACCAAATTTAACATTTAAATACCAAAAATTATCTTTTTAGGAAATATACACATAGCTTTACAAAGGAAATTGCCACTAAAAACCATCAAGAATACCTTTTAGCCTTCTTAAAAGGCTTGGATGAGGCTTATATGTATTTTAATCACACCATATAATCTTATATTTTTTATCATAACTTCCATATAATGAATATTATAAATAATTTTAGGATAAGTCATCAACTTCCCTCTTCACCATCTTCATCAGAGCACTTTCAGATCACAAGACCACTTGACACTTGACACCATTGACATGACACTGAAAAAACTCTCTTCACTTGACATTTAATAAAAATATGATGGAAATGAAATTTTTTCAATTGTAGGGGTTGTCATTTGGCCTTGAAAATCCAAATTTCCATCAATTAGATTAGTTAATTTTGCTACATTAGATTAGATCTATATTTTGAAAAGACAAATAGACAGAAAAATGACTTTTTCTCTCTTACTATCTTTGCACCAAAAACATTAGTTCATATGTTTAATATTTTAAGTCATATAATAGATTATTTCAAAACATATATATTTTAATTCAAAACCTAGGTATATATTATGAAAAAAATATAAATAATTATAACAGTAATAAAATTTTAGTTCAAATAAAACTCTTGTTAATGTACAAACAAACACACTAGCAAGTAGAAAATTTTAATCAAACCTAGAAGAGTAAAAGGTAGTATATTGGCATTGATTTTCCTTGTTTGAATAAATTAAAATTATTGTTTTTATTTTATTAAATCATAAAATCATAAATTGGACACTTAATTTTATTCCATATAAATCATTCAAAACATGTGTGCATTCACCTAAAAACCCCAAAAAATTAGTTTAACTTGCATATACAAAGGAATATTTACATACTTAGTAGTATTATTGATTAGGGTATAAACCTAATTTGTATTCATTTAGTTTGCACCTAGAAAAGCTATAAATAAGCATTTGCATTGTTAGTCTAGATTTGGATTTCTAGTATTGCATGCATTGAAAAGTGAATTTAAAAATACTACAAATAATAATTATTTCATTTATTTTTAGCTATTAATTACTTTTTAATTTCATTCAATCACCTTTGGCAAGTGGTTAGCTATATTTTTAGTCAAAACATTACCAAAATACCAAAAATAAATTAACCACCAAAGCCTTGTACCATTAAGCACGAGCATTCTTAAAACCTTGATTCTAACAAAATAACAAGTCTAATCATATATCACCTTCAGAACAATCTATTACACTTATATATTACCACACCTATCCTTTTAGATGATACTCTATGAGTGTCCATACTTCCATAGAAATGGTTTTTTTCCTAGAGTTAGAGGACTAGGTCATACTATCAACACTCAATGAGATATTAGTACTAGTATTGTAATTGAGATTATATATTCTACACTTATCCCCCATCTCATTATCAATCCTCTTAGTGACCTATAAGAATAAGAGAAGATCCAAAATCCACATATCATCATCCTTCCCCAAAATCCACATGTCATACTCAAACATAGATTTTCATCTCCAAACCCTTTATTATATTTGGGTATATAATCATTATATATCATTCATATTTGTGTATGAAATTGATTGGTGTATACATCCTAACAGATTCAACCATATTCTTGAGTCATTCAATGAGATATTGTTAATATTGATTAGGAGTTTTACCTCCTTATTTCCGCCAGTACTAAGGGACCTTAAAGTTATGTTTATGATCAATTAGAAACTCTTAAAGACCAACTTGATGAAAATGAAATATTTTTATTCCATTAATATCATCCCTTTCCATTCATCATTTCAAATTCTATCTCACCAAACAATCAACCCAATCTATAGTTCTACCCATCACCCATCCATTACATTGGCTATCTCGGCCTGACCTTAGGAAGTTGAGTGCACAATTTAGCATGTGTTATTCATGTGCATAAAAATAGGTGAAATTAATGTGAAATAATTTCATATTTTTCATTTCCATTTTATTCTTCTTATTTCTCCCTTATCCATCTTCCCCTCTCCTTCCATTTATTTTATAGGCATCATACACCCCAAGAATTTGTTTGGACATGACCTAGGTGGATCAATTAGTCTAGAGGGATATAAAAGGATCCAAATTAACTCTAGTGATGATTCATTAGTACATTATAATAACCCTAATTTTAACACCAAAACATATTATCAATCCTATGTTTATTCACATTCTAATACTAAAACTAGGAGTGGAATGCCTATTCATGAGGTGTAAGATGTATCCAAAACAAATAGAAATAATCATGAATCTAATGTTGTGACCCTTAGTGGAAGAATTGAATCCACTCCTCGTATGACTACTAGACCATTGATTAACCTATAGAACCCATATGTAGAAATATCTGCTATGTATGACCAATACTTAGGTGGGATTCAATATTTGGAGAATGAGGTTAACTACATGAAAGTGAATACACATACCCCTAGTGGGATTAAAAATTACCCTAATCTACCAGTACAACCCTAATCACCATCCTTAAGTCTCCCACCCCAAATTAATCTCTTCATACTAACCAATCTCTCACATATACCCCACTTGTATAGGAGGCTTTTAGGCCCAATGCCACCAATAGCTTGAATGAGCTTACCAATAATGTTAGGATGAAATTGTGACCCACACATAGATAAGTATTGAATTGACTGTCCAAGTTCATCCAAAAATGGGCATAATAAAACTAACTCTATTTTCTCAAAAAATTAGATACTTTATAAATTTTCTCAATTTCCTGTAAAAGTCATAAAAATTGGCTTAATAATTAAAATTAGCATTAAAAATTTATAATAAATAGAAAACAAGTAATTAAATAGAGACAAATTCAAACTAGATGATAACAGAGTTTATCCTTGATGGACTATGTCTCTGGGTCCATTTAATCAATGAACTGTTCTATTACTTCTCCTTTACAAAGGGTAATAATCTCCCATTACGGGGATCAAACTCATTCTCTCCTAATACGGGAATACAAATATTATCCTAATTAAGGCCACTCTCCCAAAATGGGGTTACAAAATCTCCCTCCAAGGGGTTATCTCCTTTTCAAAGGTCTTCTCTTTTATAGGGCTTAAAATCCTTTACAAAGGCTAAAAAGGGCTAAAAATTAGCCTTCTAATACAAACTCAACATATTATAATGTTTTCATTCTTATTGAGATGTTGATAAAGACTTTAGCCTTTTACCCAAAGAAGAATGGGTTTAAATCCCTTGGAAAATGACCTTAAATTCTTTTATTTAGGCTTACATGATCCAAAAATCAATAATAAATGTAATATCTTCTAATTCATTTTCCAAAATTATGATTGGCCCAATGGCCAAGGCTTTGAAATAAAATTAAGGGGTTTTGGGTTCAACTCCCATGCTCCATGTTTTCCTTTTGACTATGTCTTAGCCCAAAATTTAAGAGATAAGGCCAAAGCCTTGCCAAACAGTTTCCAAATATGAGGGTAGCATATTAGTAAAGGATTTATATATGTTGTGTGAGTTAATGGGTTGTATCCCACTCCTCACCTCTCTCCTTTTGAATAGTATTTGGTGCCTATTTTGGCATATTGACTATTTTTAGTTCCACATTGTTGGGTGAAGAGATAAATTAAGGATTTGAATATAATACATTTAACCTTATAAAGTGGTTAATAGATCAAATATCCCTTTTAAATCTCTTTTATGCATGCTTAAAACATGTGTATTGGGATGTGGAAACTGTTGGAGCATGTAATGGTTAAGTGGTGCATTTATGTACCCTTAATACATTAATTTCAACATTAAATAAATAATATGCTTTATTAGTTATGAGATCATACTCATGCAATAATAAAGTATATTATTATTAATGTTGAAATTATTAGTCTAGGTTGTAATCATGACCTATGGTCAAACATGCAAACCCATGTGACTAAGGGGACAAAGTTGGACCCATGTAATCTAATTGTTGGAAAGCATCCCAATTCTGTAGAAGCCATATTACAATGATCATATGGATTTTCCTATATTATATATATTTTACATTGTAAAATCTAGTGAGGATGTTTATGCATTCCAATCTATCCATCTTGGTTTGTGAATAATTGTGGAGAAGAAGTGAGAAGAGAAAGTTTGTATTGGGTACATTGAGTTTCTCAAATAATGAATAATCTTTGTGGGTTTTTTTTACCTCTTAGAGGTTTTCCCATGTATATCTTGTGTTAGTTTCATGTATGTCTTTTCTCTTGATATCATATCTATATCCATATCTCATATGTATTCATTTTGCATGTTCTATCATGGTATCAAAGCTAGTTGATGCATGATCAAGAGGCAAGATTGAAGATCTGGTTTTTTCACTTGTATTCAAGCCTAATTTCATCCACTTACAAGCCAATGTATGTTTATAAGATTTTTTAATCTTATCTTTCTATAAGTAGTAATTTTTTTGGGTCTATTTCCTCTTTGAGAGCCTAGAAATCTCATATCTGTGCATTTTTTTATACTTTAAGCCTATTTTTATATCATATATCTAACAAAGAATCTTAAAATGGGCTAAAAATGCCTCTTTAAGCATTAAAATTTTGAGATTTTTTTTTGTTTTTTAGTCTAATGATCTTTGTGAAGGTGTTTTAATATCTCTAAGTTAAAAATCTAACACTTACAAGGAGTTTCGAGCATAAGGAACACCAACAAATGAGAAAATCAGCCTATAGGTGTATTTGTATAGCCTATGTGTGGCCTTGGCAAGTAAAAATTCAAGGAAAATTTTAGATTTTTTGTTGTTTTTCTAATCTAATCTTTGAAAGGTGAATTATTCATTATTTTAGACTATAAATCACCTTCCAAGATCTTGTTAAAATTTTTCCTTTGAATTTTTTGAAGAGCTCATCTCTAAAATCCACCTTTGTATAGCCTTTATGAAGGATTTTTTTTCAAAAATTTAGAAAAGAAAATTGTTTTAGATCCTCTCCTCTCTAGTTTTGATCTCTAAAAAGTAATTTATCACTTTTTAAGCTTGCAAAACTTGTTCTATACCCTAAAAATTGCTGTCAAAGCACTTTTATTCTTCTTTAACCTCTATTGGCATCCCATTTCAGACTTGTACATCCCCTAGATGAAAGAAAAATTTAGATTTTTCATTTCTTGATCATTTTCAGATCTATAAAATTCATTTCTTTTGTTTTGAGGCATTATAAATCCCTATGGAAGGTTACTTGAAGGAAAAAGGAAGAGTTTTGAGTTTTCTACCTTGCTTAGACACCATATCTTCTATAGAGTATAAAAAATCAATTTACATTAGTAAAATTTTAATCTAGGTATCTCGAATGCTCTGGAGGGCCATTTGAAGGTGATTTCAAGCTTTATTTTGTAGAAAAAGACCTCCTGTAGCTCATGTTTGTGCATCCATCTTATCTTCCAGCACCATTAGCTCCTATTAGAGAAATTTCAATGGGTATGTTAATGTTTTAATGCAAAGTTTTTAATAAATGTAGTTTTTATTTAAATCTTTTATTTTTCACCCAAGTAGTGGCCCCCATCTTGTCTTTTTAAATATTTTATTGGTAAAAAGTAAAATATTCAAAATATTTACTTTCATGCAAATATTTATTTCCATTTTAATTATTTTAAAAAAATATAATAAAAATTAGATTAGAAAAGGTTTAAATTTAAATTTGTGCATGCATGATACCAATGGGTTTAATGGGTGAGATAACTAACTTAGTTTTGTTAGTTCACTTATAACTGACAGGTTTTGTGTTCAAATCCCCTTAATCCTTCCTTTTTTGGTCAAACTTAGTATTATTAATTTTTTTTAATATGAATGATTATTCACATGGGAATGTGTGCCATATGTGATAATTTATTCACCTTGTGACCTTATCAACTGTGTATAAAACATAATCACCCAACAAGTCAATTTGTAGGTTTTGGTATGTCATGGACACATTAGGAATGTCCTTGAGTTTATTTGAAACCTCATTCTATTGTTTTTACAATAATTTAGTCAAATAGTGCTCTTGCAACACTATTTATGATACTTGTGACCAATTCTTGTGACACTTGCAACACTAAGTTTTCATGAGTATTTTGATTGATTTAGTGTCATTATACATTTTTTATTTATTTTATAATCAAATTTAGTATAAAATCATATTAAACTAAGTGTCACAACTTAAACCCCTCTTGTGTCAAAATGTAAACATAGGGTGCCAAAATTATAGGAGTACAATTTTATGTTTTTTGATAAAACATGTATCTTGATGAAAACCTAAAAGGATGAGTTTATAAATGGTATGTCTCTTATGTTCATGTTGAAAGTATTTAATAATGTCATATAATGCTTTAGTAGGACCTTGCATAGTAGTTTTTTAAGTACTATCATAGTGGATGTGGATTTACCACTATGTAAAACTACTAAAAGGCCTACCTATTTTCTCCTACTACTGTGACTCAATATTAATGTTCAGTTTGATCTAAGTGTTTTATGACCACTTATGATACCACATTAATGATAAGGATCTTCCTAGTTGGCATTATGTGTTTATACATTTTAACTCCAAAATATTTTTTTTGTGAGTTCCCTTTTGAGTTGTTGGAGAATTAGACTAATCTAAGTTATTTTTTCATCCTTCATGATGATTTATTGCTCACCTTGTGTATAGCTGGATTCCCTATCATAATTTTAGGCTTCCATTGAATCAGAAATTCAAGGCATGTTGAGAATCTCTTTATGAGACTTTTTACTATTTGGTTGTATAACTTATTATGTTGATGAATTTTCATTTTTTTTATGTTTGAGTGAATTCATCCGTTGACCAATATTTGAACCTAGTTTAAGTAGTTGCATATGTGTTAAAATAACACATAATAACCCAGAAAGGATGTTCAAATAAATACTTAAACTTAGTGTTTTATGCATATAAGACTTAGATCCAATTTACTTATCATAAAATATATGAAAACAATAATCAGTATAAATATTTATGATGCTTGCATTACTTTTCAAGATCAATTTTAGAAGGACTTGAAGGGAAAATGCTAGTTTTTTGACTTGCAAAGTCACTTCAGAATCAATCTAGTCAAAATAGAAAAATTTGAAGTTTCAAAAAATTAGAACTTGATTATGTTTGTTTTTAGCTTCATAATAACTGATAAAATTTGTTTTATCTCTTCCAGATTAATTTTCTATTTTTAGCAACCTGATTCCAAACCTATTGTAATCCAAAATTATGGGTGAAACATTCAATTTTTCACCAAAATCCACTTTAAATGTCAATTTATTTTGGCATGTTATTCATATGGATTTTGTTATTTGGTTTCATAAGTATATCTCATATATGAGAAAATTGATATTGGCTAAAAAATGTTATTTCTCTTTATGGAAGAATTTTATTCATTATCATTTTGTCAGTGGTTTATCATGTTGTGAATTAGTTGTGAAGTGTGTTACTGAAAATGGTATATGTCAGCATATTGGTGATTTTTCCACATCACACTATTATTGTCTTAACTAATTCACATTCAATTTATAATTTATGGTGGCCTTTCTTCTTCGTATTCATCATGAAGTTTGTTGGGAATGCTTATGTGATAAGCATCATTCCAAACTTATAATCAAATATCATGATACTAATGCCTTGCATCCTTCTACACTCTTAGAAATGTAGACTAATATTGAAACTTATTTCATATTTAAAAATAATGTTTAATATGACTTGACAAGAAATGTATGCATAAGACTTGATATAGAGGATTGCATGGTACCTAGATTATAACTTGACCACTATTTTTATGTTCATGTCATATTATGTGCCATTATAATAGTTTAGTAAAACTATCTTTTTGTTAGTGAACCATTTTCTAGGTTATTTCAAAATACTAACTAAATTTATATTGTAATATATTTTGGTCTAAAAAAACCAAGTGTTGATCACATTAGGATATTTGGTAGCACTACTTCCATTTTGTATTCCTAAAAAAAAGAAACTTAATCCTATCTCTTGTCTTAAGAGTGTATGATTCATCTTCTAGACAAATAATTGAAAATAGGAATATTCATGTTCTTGATAAATCTTTTTGTGAGCCTCCTATGGAACCTCATAAAATTTCATAATTTGATGAACCTAACTCTCTTATTTGTCCTTATGAAGAAATGGATGCCTTAGAGGAAGTTGATCCAATTTTGGATAACTTAGAGTGTGAAGGGGAGCCTTATTCACTTGTGTTCAATCTAAAAAGACCTAAGAGGGAAATATCCTTAATTAAATCATATAATAGTATTTATAATTGAATAGAGGTCAATATACATACCATATTTTGATGACTATGTATGAAGATGAATCTCAATTTTTTGAGAGAACTATTCAAGATGTTAGATGAAAAATTAAAGAAAATAATATTGTTTTCAAATTTTGATTACATTATGATTATTTTCAATCTAAAATGAGTTAGCATTTTATACATATCATCATTCTTCATTTTTATCATGTTTATTAATTCTAATTTGTAAAAAGTGTCTTTTATGATAACATGCTTAGATACTCTCATTTGAATGTTGTATCATTTGATTGTTTATGCTAAAATGCTTATATACTCCTATTTGATAAATAAAGCAAGTTTATGCTAACATGTTTAGATTATTTCATTTTTTTGATGAATCATTTGATTTTTTATACTAACATGATTATATGTTTCATTTTGAAATGCAAGTGTAAATGAAGTTTGCATTATTGGCTCCATCATTTAACTTACCAAGCATTCTATTCATACATCTCTAAAATTAATTTCAGTCTTATGTCTATTTTATTAGATGATTGTATATCATTCTAATCTCTATTTGATATATGAGAGGCTACATACCTCAATTGTTTATTTCCAAATATATATCATTGAAAAATTGAAGCATATTAAAGTTGTAAAGTTTTTATACAAATTCAATGAGTTATTGATAATAAGATATCTAAATGAATTAGTATCATATTATTAGTAAAATTATTGTATGTGCATCACATGACAGATGGGTACAATCATCTTGTTAATATTGGAGACATCCAATGATAAATTGCATACAATAATTTATGTTTGTCACTAGCTTTGTAATCAAAGTAGTGAACTTATTTATGACTTGATGTTTTAAAATGTGCTTTATCATAGAAAAACACATGTCATTTTTTATATTTATGGATGTGGTTATTGTGATGCTAACCATAATATGATATCATGAATCCATTTTTTTTGGATGTGTTAGAAGTTTGTGCAGGTGATAAAGTTATATAAATCTGGAGAAAACTCTAGTGTAACACTAATAAACTATTGATGTACATGTACAAGTTATCCAAGATAAAACTACTCATTAGTGATCTGCATAATGTCTTATGGAAACATAGGCAGCAAATGTCTTCACAAACCACTTGATTCCACTAAGTCTTGCAATTTTGTACAATGTTAGGCCTCTCGAATCTATCATTGAGGGGGAGTGTACATGGCAATGTCACTTATCAGCCTTATAACTATCTTCTTTTTTATACTTCTTCTCATTGTATAACATTGTTAAATCACTTATGTGATTTTAGTAAACTTCATATGGAAGTTTTAATTTTGTACCCAATACTTATAATCATATGGAGATCCTTATGTTATAAAAGGCTCCAATGATTTTTTAATTATTCACGAGAAACTATGAGTGGTAGTCTCATGATCATGCTAGCCTAAACTTAGTCTAAGTAGTTTATGGATTTTAATTCCTTTTGTTTTAAAAGGTAACTTTGGCATGATGAAGATTTTTTCCTTCACCTCCTAAAATCATCATAGATGGTTTATGGAGGCCAATTCCTTTATTTATGAAGGTGACCATTATTGGAATATGTAATGGTTAAGTGGTGCATTTATGTACCCTTAATACATTAAATTATATCAGTTTTGAAGAAGTCACCTCCATAAATGATAGAATATTTTTATGGCCTATGGAAAGGTTGCACATTAGTGAAAATTTTCCATGAATATCATCACTACCTTTATCCACAACAAGTGTGATGGATTTTTCCTTTATTATAAATGAATGACTAGATGGATGAATATTTGCTTTAAAAAGCCCTATTTAACATTAAGGGGGAGTGTTGGAGCATGTATTGGTTAAGTGGTGAATTTATGTACCCTTAATACATTAATTACAACATTAAATAAATAATATGCTTTATTATTTACGAGGTCATGATCATGTAATACTAAAGAATATTATTATTAATGTTGGAATTACTGGTCTAGGTTAGAATCATGACCTATGGTCAAAGATGCCAACCCATTTGACCAAGGGGACAAAGTTGGACCCATGAAATCAAACCATTGGAAAGGGTCCTACTTCTCCAATGATCATATTACAATGGTCATATGGTTTTTCCTATATTATAGAGATTTTACATTATAAAATCTAGTGAGGATACTTATGCATTCCAATCTATCCATCTTGGTTTGTGAACAATTATGGAGAAGAAGTGAGAAGAGAAAGCTTGTATTGGGTACATTTTGTTTCTCAAATAATGAATAATCTTTATGGGTTTTTTTTACCTCTTAGAGGTTTTCCCATGTATATCTTGTATTGGTTTCATATATGTCTTTTCTCTTGATCTCATATCTATATCCATAGCTCGTATGCATTTGTTCTACATGTTCTATCATAAACTATTATTTCCTAACACACACACCCCATTTTAAAATAGGGACCCATTATTGTAAAACCTTATTTGAAGAGTTATAAACCTTAAAATCTATGACTTGATTGTCATGTATTTATAATCTAAGGTTATTCCCATAGAATCCAAAATTGCACAAGTTCAAAATTGTGAAAATCTAAGCTTATATTAGTATCTTAAGTCATTTCAAACCTTAGGTTTTCATACATTTTATTTGAATGTCAGTGTTCTAATTTATGAGATAATGGTACTAATATTTATACATCCTAGTTGGTATATTTTGGATCATAGTATTAAAGGCCAAGGATTAGTAATCTTCTCCAATATAACCCATATTGTTGGATTCCATGTGGTTATGACACACATCACTTAGATCTTTGGATATTTAAAATATTTCTAAGTCTTTGAAAGATTCTACATTATTAAAATTTTAAGTATTTTGGTCTCCTAGGCTCTACAAACTCACCACATGGCACATTCTCCTTAAAATGGAAACACTTAGAATTCATATATTTACTAAAAAATATAATGGTTCCATGTTACCATGTGATAATGGTTTTTATCTCCCAAACCTCTAGGGTTTTGAGTGATCAAAACTTGGCACATTTTTGTTAATGTGGACCTATGCAAGGGTTAAGTGATTATTTGGTCTACATCCAATGGTCTTAACATCCATTATTTTTGGGTGTTATATCATTCCACATGTCTCAATCATGTTAAACCATGGAAATAAGAAGGTTAATGCTCAAAAGGTATACCAATCCAATAGTCTGAGCTTCATTGCTTTATGAGTGCACAAGATCATTCCATGTATATTGATCATGGTAACCCATGGCCAAAGGAAGGTTTATAGTCTAAAGGTATACCAATCTAATGGTCCAAGCTCCCATGCTCTGATATTAGGCCACATCGCTTGATCATTTTAACTCACCACTACAGGACCTGCCCAACACAGTGAAGAGATTTAAAGGATTGGGTCAATGATGACCTAAATAGAGGAATTATTTGAGGAAGGCATGACTAAAACATAAAATGGGAAATATCAAAAACAAGGTAAAGAATAAAATCAATGAATAACTAAAAATTATCTCAAAATTGATACTAGACACAAATAATTAATGAATGATTTCCATTTGACAAGTTATTACACCCACCAAAGCTAATTGGCACATTCAAATTAAAACACACATTAAATCCAAAAGATCATTATCTACATTTAAGGTGCATGAATACATTCAATACTCATGCCTAATAATGATATATAAAAAATCTACACTAAGGAAAATTCACTTTTCCATTACTCTTTCAATCAAATGACTACATTTTCAAACTTTCCTAAAGCTAAATAAGCCCTAATTTTATTCAGATAATAAGCACATAATGAACTATTCGAAAAATCAAAATAATTATAGTGATTAAAGGATAATGTATCCCCTTATTTAAAATAGGGTAATTCCTTAATCCCCTCCCCATATTCATTTACAAGATTGATAGAATATAAAGATTGGTATTTGAGATGAGTGCTCTAAATTTCAAGTTTCCACATTACTCAATGCTCTGGGAAGAGGTGGAATCTATCTAGTCGTACTTTACTGAAGATGAACTCTCTCTAGAATCCAAGTAATACATTGATGATTTGATACCAATCAAAGAGAAATGATTCCACTAGGTGGTATCCAAACCTAAGTTAATTTCATGTATCAACCTCCTAAAAGTTTTATTTGTTAATGAAACAATTTCTAGAGATATCATGCATGTTATGAAAGTCAATAATGCCTCTACTTATATTTATGGTAGGGAGTTTGAGTGAGAACTTAGGCTTCCCTATCCTAAGACCACCTAAAATCAAGTCTCAACCAATATTTGGATTGATAAAAACATAGTAGATGGAAAGCTAAAATAATGGATCACAAAATGTCAAAGGATAAATCCCAAAGGGGCTATCTCCTCCAATATCATTATCAAATTGAGACTAGGAATTTTGATAGACATTTCCCTTTTGAATAGACTATATGGTTTCTCAAGTATTACATACATTTAGGTTTAATGGTTTCCATTTTTAGATATAATCCTAACATCTAACTAATTGGTGGCACTTAGGGAGATTATAATTGCCTGGTTAAGGTCACATGTTCTCTATGCTAATTAGAGGCCTAATGATGACAATTTATATATGATGTCCTTCCTATTGGACATAGTCATGTCCATATTTTATATGCCCTATGGTTAGGAGTGACATCCCTCAAATGAATATTTGGAAAATAGGGTTGGAAAAGATTTATCATTCATGTTCATTCATAGATATAGGAACAAAATTAGAATGATATGTAATGAGGTCTATCCTCATATATATCAAGAAATATAGGGAACCTCAATGCCCAGATTATCAAAAAACATGACAAGAAACCTGAGCAAAATGGGGAGACTATTGTTTATACCTAGATGCAATTGTCATCCGATTAGAAGTTGTAGACACTCAATTTTGGCCACTTTCATGCCTAAACTAGGATTCAGGTTAGTTTCTAGAGAATGCCACAATTTAAGCCTAAAAATAACTTGAATTGCCCAAATTCATCCATGTAACGGATTCAATTTCTCAGAGACATGACAATGCTAATTTATTTAGCGTATTACCCTATATGCACTAATAACCTAGTTTGGTTTCAACCCCAATCAAATTATGACCTAATAATTTGAAACAGTTGGCCTATCAAGATATTAATTGAAAAAAATTTAAAAAATTAATGAAAGCCAAAAATAACTATGCAAGATTAATTACAATGAAAATTTTAATTCACTTACCTAAACAAAAATTCCAAATCAAATTAGTGAATTTCATTTATCAAAAAGAAATTTTTATCCAAATATAAAGTCAAAGGTCAAAGGAGCTAATAAAGTGATTTATTATTTCTTAAATACTCCAACATTATGAGTCATAACCTCATAATATATCTAAAGTGAGTTTCAATGCCTCACAAATATTTAAAACTGAAGTGTAAAGATTTCATGAGTGCTTTGACCTAAACCAAGGTTAGTTTGACTCAACCAAGGTTATTTTAGACTCAATAAAAGTTAGAATTTAACATAACTTAACTAAGCTTAGAGTTAATTCTTTGAGTTATAAATGCAAGTGCCCATACCATATGCCAACAAGATTTTGTGTGTAATGTTATTATACTAGAATAACTTCAAGAAGTCATTGAGTGTAGTATTATAATGCCCATTTTATGCCAATATTCACACCAAGCCATAATTTACAATTTGAGAAGTGTTACTACCATGTAAAAACATTTCTAGAAGACTCTAATTGTCATAGAATGAGCACGAACATCCTTATGCCAACAAGTAGACATCAAATTTGATAAAGGAGGTAAATTACTTATGCTATTTTTATCTCTATTTTATGATCTTGTTTACTATGTTATGTCCCCCCTAGTTATTAGACAAGACTTTTTAGTTCTATTATATTTTTATGCTTGTTTTTTTATTATTGGGACTAACAATGAACTAATCATAGTTTATGTGCTCTTTGAACTCCTAAGATACATAATGGCACACTTGGTGTGACTAAACATCCCATATGGCCAAGGAAAATGATATGATAGCTCTATTTTTTCTTTAAAATGCATTTAATTCTTCAATTTTAGAGTTTTATCCTTGAAAGTAATGTCATTCTATTTTTTTTGTAAATGGTAGCTTTGTTTTATGTAACAGTGGCTTCTCTAGTCTTATGTTTTGTTTGAAATATTTATTTATGTATAAATAACATATTCAAAATGGAAGATTTGACTTAATGGTGGCTTCACTACCTCAAATTGGTGACTTTTACCTTACTAAATAGTGGCTTCATAGGGTAAAATTACATTGGGTTATGGTAGCTTTGCCAAAATTTTGCCTATATTTGGTGGCTTCACCACATCTAATCGATAGCTTCACCTGATAAATGGTGGTTTCACCAAAGTTATCTCTACCCATGTTTGTGTTTGTAGGAATATAATGGATTCATGAAAATATTACCTTTGCCATGCTAAATGGTAGCTTCACTCTATGTTTTCAAAAAAATTGAGAGTTCAAAATGAAATGTTGTTTATTCATTTGATTTTTATAGTAACTAAGGTGGATAGGATTAGACACTTAAAAATATCACATACACTTTTATTTGGTGCTTAAAATCAACTTAATCACACTTTTATTTTAGTATTTTCAAAGTTTTTACAAGTGAAAACAAGGACAAGGGGTCCAAAATTTAATCACATTTGAATTGGTGCTATTAAAAGGAACATACATGTAGTTAGAGATCTTAAGAGATTTTTAACTTTATGCTTGTTTTTTGTTATTATCTAGTTTCAAAGTTTGTTATAATATATTCTTTGTTTATGGAAAATTAGAAACTATTGGGTGTATGCTCTCCCCCTGTCCCCTATAGGGAACTTGGGTGACCAAAAGCACTTATTTTATTGCCTTATTTATTTGGTCTTATCAAAAATAATGTTGTGTATTCTCTCCCCAAGATTTGAGTGACTTGGGTGACCCAAAAATTACCTCTAAATTCTTTCCATTTTATTTTCTTGCATTTGTCTTGTGGACATGAGCTCGTTTCTCCCTCATAAGTTCTCAAGGGGTGAGTTAATCTATGGTTTCATCTCCCAGCATCATACCAACCCCACTCCATGGTGGGGTATATAAATTATGCATGTGATACTGGGATTACCATGGGGGTGAGAATTTATCCTATTTTATCATGATGAAAACTTAAGTTGAGTCTTGACAAACATCAAAATCTACTAAGCAATACACAACTGGATTCACTGTGCAAAAGAATGACTGTGTTATCTTATAATTTAAACCTTATGTTTTGATAGAACTCTTTACATTCCATGTGATTCTTAACCTTGGGTAGAATCTCCATTTATCTTTAAGTCATAACAACACTTTCTCACATTTATGATGTGATTCAAGTTACATACTTCAAGAGGGATTCAAACCCTAATATAGGTGATGATCCATATAAATACATGACTTAAACTAAGTTTGATCTATATAAAGGTTTGTCTTTAAGCCAAGATTCATACACATCACTTTATCACACTCTGTTCTCCATACACCTTCACTCTACTTTCTTCAAAACAAACATTTCTCTATCATATACTTGATTGTGCATCAACTTAGGCCCTTGTACAGACTGTGATAGAGTCTTAGGATCTTGGAGATATTGAATAGGTTAAAAGATATCCATGATCCCCTATACATTCATAAAATGATATCCATTATTTTCAATAACCTCACTTGAAGGTCACACTCTCTTGAAAGTATTTTTCATATCTCTACCCACTCCTTGGGCTTATGACTATGTTCTTGAAGAGATGACTGGAGGCCTCTTTCGACTGATTCTATATCAACTTGATGATCTTACTGAGAATATCTTAGAATGATTATTAGTGGTAAATTGGAGTTTAATTATCCATCTACTCTAAGGTTTCAATATTATTTATATAGTGCATTTTATTCTACCTTTAAGCATTATTGTAGGTGACTATGTATGCTCCATTTGTATGGGTTGTGTTTGCATTGATCCTTGAGAAGTTCCTCAAAATAGAGTTGATAATACTCTCCTTCATTATAAGAAAATTTATGATAAATGAATGAACAAACACATTAAATGAGTTATTCATTAGCCTCTCTTTCCTTTACTTTTTGATGAAAACTCTTGGCTATGACCACCTTTCATTGGTTGTAGGTGATCATTCTTAACTATCTTATTAGTGTACTAAGGTTTGCATACCACATTTAAATGACCATGATGTTTTTCAAACATCCTTGAATCCTCTTGGTAGTGAATTCATGAGACGGATGTGGATAGAAGGTGATACAATGGAAATGGATGTTGGGAAACATTGAATGGAGGTGGAGATAGAGCCTTACAATAGTGAAAGGTAGTGAGAAGATAGTGTGGATGGATGTAACATGATGGAGGTGGAAAATAACATGAAAATTATATTTCAATACCATTTTTAAGGTCTTAAAAAAGCATAATCACCCCCTCAACAAGATATAACAATTTGGAGGCCTTTGAAGGAGGCATATGGTGTTAAAATGGAAATCTATGAGTCTATTAAAACCTTAACATATGTTAAACTATTACTCCATGAAGATGTTGAGAACACATTTATGGATTCCTTATAATGGATCATTAAGGAATATTTGAGAATATTTAATGATAAACAAAAGAACATGAAGTAAACCCCTCCAAACAATATTTTAATCATTCTTGAAATTATTTCTCTCTTGAACTGTACAACCTCTCTTTACTACCTACATACTACAAATTTGAATTATATGCCTTATTGATCTCCATATTACCCTTACATGTGTGAAATTTAACTTAATAATTCTAATTAAATGTGGATCATGCTCATGATAAATCCATGAACTTTATTTTTCCTATCATGATGCCTAGAAGAGGAGAAATCTTAGAAAATTGATTGCCTGCTTGGATGGAGACATAGTGATTGTCTTTACTTCAAAAGGATGTCTAATTAAGGAGATAAGACCAAATTAAGATACAATTGGATTAGATTTAATATCTATGAGACCCATTTATCTTCCCAAAATTTTATACCTTGATTTTCTCTCTCATGGTTGTACCACCTACAAACCTGAAGGGCTCTCACTATGTGCAAAGAAGCAAGGTGAATGGAGGGAACCTATTTTGGGACTATATGATGTATTTTTCCATTTAATATTCTCTATAACACTTTTGATAACTCATAATTCAAGGTAATGAATCCTTTTGTATGGAAAATATCGTACAAATTTGTACTCCAAGCATGAAAACTCATAAAAATAGCCTTTTCTTTGCATTTCTTTCACACTTAAAGCTTGAAAATCCAATTTAGGGTAAGGAGAGATATGATTCATGAAGAGTATTAGAAAAAATATTAAAACTTTTTAAATCTTTATGGGGCCAAATTTGGCACATGTGAGCTCATTATAAGCCTTTTCTATGCTTGGACTTGCATGAAATGATATTTTAAAAGAATGAAACCTTATGACTAAGGTAATGACATGAATATGAATGTGTTTAAAGGAATTATGAATAATTTTATTGAATTTTTACACCAAATTTAACATTTAAATACCAAAAATTATCTTTTTAGGAAATATACACATAGCTTTACAAAGGAAATTGCCACTAAAAACCATCAAGAATACCTTTTAGCCTTCTTAAAAGGCTTGGATGAGGCTTATATGTATTTTAATCACACCATATAATCTTATATTTTTTATCATAACTTCCATATAATGAATATTATAAATAATTTTAGGATAAGTCATCAACTTCCCTCTTCACCATCTTCATCAGAGCACTTTCAGATCACAAGACCACTTGACACTTGACACCATTGACATGACACTGAAAAAACTCTCTTCACTTGACATTTAATAAAAATATGATGGAAATGAAATTTTTTCAATTGTAGGGGTTGTCATTTGGCCTTGAAAATCCAAATTTCCATCAATTAGATTAGTTAATTTTGCTACATTAGATTAGATCTATATTTTGAAAAGACAAATAGACAGAAAAATGACTTTTTCTCTCTTACTATCTTTGCACCAAAAACATTAGTTCATATGTTTAATATTTTAAGTCATATAATAGATTATTTCAAAACATATATATTTTAATTCAAAACCTAGGTATATATTATGAAAAAAATATAAATAATTATAACAGTAATAAAATTTTAGTTCAAATAAAACTCTTGTTAATGTACAAACAAACACACTAGCAAGTAGAAAATTTTAATCAAACCTAGAAGAGTAAAAGGTAGTATATTGGCATTGATTTTCCTTGTTTGAATAAATTAAAATTATTGTTTTTATTTTATTAAATCATAAAATCATAAATTGGACACTTAATTTTATTCCATATAAATCATTCAAAACATGTGTGCATTCACCTAAAAACCCCAAAAAATTAGTTTAACTTGCATATACAAAGGAATATTTACATACTTAGTAGTATTATTGATTAGGGTATAAACCTAATTTGTATTCATTTAGTTTGCACCTAGAAAAGCTATAAATAAGCATTTGCATTGTTAGTCTAGATTTGGATTTCTAGTATTGCATGCATTGAAAAGTGAATTTAAAAATACTACAAATAATAATTATTTCATTTATTTTTAGCTATTAATTACTTTTTAATTTCATTCAATCACCTTTGGCAAGTGGTTAGCTATATTTTTAGTCAAAACATTACCAAAATACCAAAAATAAATTAACCACCAAAGCCTTGTACCATTAAGCACGAGCATTCTTAAAACCTTGATTCTAACAAAATAACAAGTCTAATCATATATCACCTTCAGAACAATCTATTACACTTATATATTACCACACCTATCCTTTTAGATGATACTCTATGAGTGTCCATACTTCCATAGAAATGGTTTTTTTCCTAGAGTTAGAGGACTAGGTCATACTATCAACACTCAATGAGATATTAGTACTAGTATTGTAATTGAGATTATATATTCTACACTTATCCCCCATCTCATTATCAATCCTCTTAGTGACCTATAAGAATAAGAGAAGATCCAAAATCCACATATCATCATCCTTCCCCAAAATCCACATGTCATACTCAAACATAGATTTTCATCTCCAAACCCTTTATTATATTTGGGTATATAATCATTATATATCATTCATATTTGTGTATGAAATTGATTGGTGTATACATCCTAACAGATTCAACCATATTCTTGAGTCATTCAATGAGATATTGTTAGTATTGATTAGGAGTTTTACCTCCTTATTTCCGCCAGTACTAAGGGACCTTAAAGTTATGTTTATGATCAATTAGAAACTCTTAAAGACCAACTTGATGAAAATGAAATATTTTTATTCCATTAATATCATCCCTTTCCATTCATCATTTCAAATTCTATCTCACCAAACAATCAACCCAATCTATAGTTCTACCCATCACCCATCCATTACATTGGCTATCTCGGCCTGACCTTAGGAAGTTGAGTGCACAATTTAGCATGTGTTATTCATGTGCATAAAAATAGGTGAAATTAATGTGAAATAATTTCATATTTTTCATTTCCATTTTATTCTTCTTATTTCTCCCTTATCCATCTTCCCCTCTCCTTCCATTTATTTTATAGGCATCATACACCCCAAGAATTTGTTTGGACATGACCTAGGTGGATCAATTAGTCTAGAGGGATATAAAAGGATCCAAATTAACTCTAGTGATGATTCATTAGTACATTATAATAACCCTAATTTTAACACCAAAACATATTATCAATCCTATGTTTATTCACATTCTAATACTAAAACTAGGAGTGGAATGCCTATTCATGAGGTGTAAGATGTATCCAAAACAAATAGAAATAATCATGAATCTAATGTTGTGACCCTTAGTGGAAGAATTGAATCCACTCCTCGTATGACTACTAGACCATTGATTAACCTATAGAACCCATATGTAGAAATATCTGCTATGTATGACCAATACTTAGGTGGGATTCAATATTTGGAGAATGAGGTTAACTACATGAAAGTGAATACACATACCCCTAGTGGGATTAAAAATTACCCTAATCTACCAGTACAACCCTAATCACCATCCTTAAGTCTCCCACCCCAAATTAATCTCTTCATACTAACCAATCTCTCACATATACCCCACTTGTATAGGAGGCTTTTAGGCCCAATGCCACCAATAGCTTGAATGAGCTTACCAATAATGTTAGGATGAAATTGTGACCCACACATAGATAAGTATTGAATTGACTGTCCAAGTTCATCCAAAAATGGGCATAATAAAACTAACTCTATTTTCTCAAAAAATTAGATACTTTATAAATTTTCTCAATTTCCTGTAAAAGTCATAAAAATTGGCTTAATAATTAAAATTAGCATTAAAAATTTATAATAAATAGAAAACAAGTAATTAAATAGAGACAAATTCAAACTAGATGATAACAGAGTTTATCCTTGATGGACTATGTCTCTGGGTCCATTTAATCAATGAACTGTTCTATTACTTCTCCTTTACAAAGGGTAATAATCTCCCATTACGGGGATCAAACTCATTCTCTCCTAATACGGGAATACAAATATTATCCTAATTAAGGCCACTCTCCCAAAATGGGGTTACAAAATCTCCCTCCAAGGGGTTATCTCCTTTTCAAAGGTCTTCTCTTTTATAGGGCTTAAAATCCTTTACAAAGGCTAAAAAGGGCTAAAAATTAGCCTTCTAATACAAACTCAACATATTATAATGTTTTCATTCTTATTGAGATGTTGATAAAGACTTTAGCCTTTTACCCAAAGAAGAATGGGTTTAAATCCCTTGGAAAATGACCTTAAATTCTTTTATTTAGGCTTACATGATCCAAAAATCAATAATAAATGTAATATCTTCTAATTCATTTTCCAAAATTATGATTGGCCCAATGGCCAAGGCTTTGAAATAAAATTAAGGGGTTTTGGGTTCAACTCCCATGCTCCATGTTTTCCTTTTGACTATGTCTTAGCCCAAAATTTAAGAGATAAGGCCAAAGCCTTGCCAAACAGTTTCCAAATATGAGGGTAGCATATTAGTAAAGGATTTATATATGTTGTGTGAGTTAATGGGTTGTATCCCACTCCTCACCTCTCTCCTTTTGAATAGTATTTGGTGCCTATTTTGGCATATTGACTATTTTTAGTTCCACATTGTTGGGTGAAGAGATAAATTAAGGATTTGAATATAATACATTTAACCTTATAAAGTGGTTAATAGATCAAATATCCCTTTTAAATCTCTTTTATGCATGCTTAAAACATGTGTATTGGGATGTGGAAACTGTTGGAGCATGTAATGGTTAAGTGGTGCATTTATGTACCCTTAATACATTAATTTCAACATTAAATAAATAATATGCTTTATTAGTTATGAGATCATACTCATGCAATAATAAAGTATATTATTATTAATGTTGAAATTATTAGTCTAGGTTGTAATCATGACCTATGGTCAAACATGCAAACCCATGTGACTAAGGGGACAAAGTTGGACCCATGTAATCTAATTGTTGGAAAGCATCCCAATTCTGTAGAAGCCATATTACAATGATCATATGGATTTTCCTATATTATATATATTTTACATTGTAAAATCTAGTGAGGATGTTTATGCATTCCAATCTATCCATCTTGGTTTGTGAATAATTGTGGAGAAGAAGTGAGAAGAGAAAGTTTGTATTGGGTACATTGAGTTTCTCAAATAATGAATAATCTTTGTGGATTTTTTTTACCTCTTAGAGGTTTTCCCATGTATATCTTGTGTTAGTTTCATGTATGTCTTTTCTCTTGATATCATATCTATATCCATATCTCATATGTATTCATTTTGCATGTTCTATCATGGTATCAAAGCTAGTTGATGCATGATCAAGAGGCAAGATTGAAGATCTGGTTTTTTCACTTGTATTCAAGCCTAATTTCATCCACTTACAAGCCAATGTATGTTTATAAGATTTTTTAATCTTATCTTTCTATAAGTAGTAATTTTTTTGGGTCTATTTCCTCTTTGAGAGCCTAGAAATCTCATATCTGTGCATTTTTTTATACTTTAAGCCTATTTTTATATCATATATCTAACAAAGAATCTTAAAATGGGCTAAAAATGCCTCTTTAAGCATTAAAATTTTGAGATTTTTTTTTGTTTTTTAGTCTAATGATCTTTGTGAAGGTGTTTTAATATCTCTAAGTTAAAAATCTAACACTTACAAGGAGTTTCGAGCATAAGGAACACCAACAAATGAGAAAATCAGCCTATAGGTGTATTTGTATAGCCTATGTGTGGCCTTGGCAAGTAAAAATTCAAGGAAAATTTTAGATTTTTTGTTGTTTTTCTAATCTAATCTTTGAAAGGTGAATTATTCATTATTTTAGACTATAAATCACCTTCCAAGATCTTGTTAAAATTTTTCCTTTGAATTTTTTGAAGAGCTCATCTCTAAAATCCACCTTTGTATAGCCTTTATGAAGGATTTTTTTTCAAAAATTTAGAAAAGAAAATTGTTTTAGATCCTCTCCTCTCTAGTTTTGATCTCTAAAAAGTAATTTATCACTTTTTAAGCTTGCAAAACTTGTTCTATACCCTAAAAATTGCTGTCAAAGCACTTTTATTCTTCTTTAACCTCTATTGGCATCCCATTTCAGACTTGTACATCCCCTAGATGAAAGAAAAATTTAGATTTTTCATTTCTTGATCATTTTCAGATCTATAAAATTCATTTCTTTTGTTTTGAGGCATTATAAATCCCTATGGAAGGTTACTTGAAGGAAAAAGGAAGAGTTTTGAGTTTTCTACCTTGCTTAGACACCATATCTTCTATAGAGTATAAAAAATCAATTTACATTAGTAAAATTTTAATCTAGGTATCTCGAATGCTCTGGAGGGCCATTTGAAGGTGATTTCAAGCTTTATTTTGTAGAAAAAGACCTCCTGTAGCTCATGTTTGTGCATCCATCTTATCTTCCAGCACCATTAGCTCCTATTAGAGAAATTTCAATGGGTATGTTAATGTTTTAATGCAAAGTTTTTAATAAATGTAGTTTTTATTTAAATCTTTTATTTTTCACCCAAGTAGTGGCCCCCATCTTGTCTTTTTAAATATTTTATTGGTAAAAAGTAAAATATTCAAAATATTTACTTTCATGCAAATATTTATTTCCATTTTAATTATTTTAAAAAAATATAATAAAAATTAGATTAGAAAAGGTTTAAATTTAAATTTGTGCATGCATGATACCAATGGGTTTAATGGGTGAGATAACTAACTTAGTTTTGTTAGTTCACTTATAACTGACAGGTTTTGTGTTCAAATCCCCTTAATCCTTCCTTTTTTGGTCAAACTTAGTATTATTAATTTTTTTTAATATGAATGATTATTCACATGGGAATGTGTGCCATATGTGATAATTTATTCACCTTGTGACCTTATCAACTGTGTATAAAACATAATCACCCAACAAGTCAATTTGTAGGTTTTGGTATGTCATGGACACATTAGGAATGTCCTTGAGTTTATTTGAAACCTCATTCTATTGTTTTTACAATAATTTAGTCAAATAGTGCTCTTGCAACACTATTTATGATACTTGTGACCAATTCTTGTGACACTTGCAACACTAAGTTTTCATGAGTATTTTGATTGATTTAGTGTCATTATACATTTTTTATTTATTTTATAATCAAATTTAGTATAAAATCATATTAAACTAAGTGTCACAACTTAAACCCCTCTTGTGTCAAAATGTAAACATAGGGTGCCAAAATTATAGGAGTACAATTTTATGTTTTTTGATAAAACATGTATCTTGATGAAAACCTAAAAGGATGAGTTTATAAATGGTATGTCTCTTATGTTCATGTTGAAAGTATTTAATAATGTCATATAATGCTTTAGTAGGACCTTGCATAGTAGTTTTTTAAGTACTATCATAGTGGATGTGGATTTACCACTATGTAAAACTACTAAAAGGCCTACCTATTTTCTCCTACTACTGTGACTCAATATTAATGTTCAGTTTGATCTAAGTGTTTTATGACCACTTATGATACCACATTAATGATAAGGATCTTCCTAGTTGGCATTATGTGTTTATACATTTTAACTCCAAAATATTTTTTTTGTGAGTTCCCTTTTGAGTTGTTGGAGAATTAGACTAATCTAAGTTATTTTTTCATCCTTCATGATGATTTATTGCTCACCTTGTGTATAGCTGGATTCCCTATCATAATTTTAGGCTTCCATTGAATCAGAAATTCAAGGCATGTTGAGAATCTCTTTATGAGACTTTTTACTATTTGGTTGTATAACTTATTATGTTGATGAATTTTCATTTTTTTTATGTTTGAGTGAATTCATCCGTTGACCAATATTTGAACCTAGTTTAAGTAGTTGCATATGTGTTAAAATAACACATAATAACCCAGAAAGGATGTTCAAATAAATACTTAAACTTAGTGTTTTATGCATATAAGACTTAGATCCAATTTACTTATCATAAAATATATGAAAACAATAATCAGTATAAATATTTATGATGCTTGCATTACTTTTCAAGATCAATTTTAGAAGGACTTGAAGGGAAAATGCTAGTTTTTTGACTTGCAAAGTCACTTCAGAATCAATCTAGTCAAAATAGAAAAATTTGAAGTTTCAAAAAATTAGAACTTGATTATGTTTGTTTTTAGCTTCATAATAACTGATAAAATTTGTTTTATCTCTTCCAGATTAATTTTCTATTTTTAGCAACCTGATTCCAAACCTATTGTAATCCAAAATTATGGGTGAAACATTCAATTTTTCACCAAAATCCACTTTAAATGTCAATTTATTTTGGCATGTTATTCATATGGATTTTGTTATTTGGTTTCATAAGTATATCTCATATATGAGAAAATTGATATTGGCTAAAAAATGTTATTTCTCTTTATGGAAGAATTTTATTCATTATCATTTTGTCAGTGGTTTATCATGTTGTGAATTAGTTGTGAAGTGTGTTACTGAAAATGGTATATGTCAGCATATTGGTGATTTTTCCACATCACACTATTATTGTCTTAACTAATTCACATTCAATTTATAATTTATGGTGGCCTTTCTTCTTCGTATTCATCATGAAGTTTGTTGGGAATGCTTATGTGATAAGCATCATTCCAAACTTATAATCAAATATCATGATACTAATGCCTTGCATCCTTCTACACTCTTAGAAATGTAGACTAATATTGAAACTTATTTCATATTTAAAAATAATGTTTAATATGACTTGACAAGAAATGTATGCATAAGACTTGATATAGAGGATTGCATGGTACCTAGATTATAACTTGACCACTATTTTTATGTTCATGTCATATTATGTGCCATTATAATAGTTTAGTAAAACTATCTTTTTGTTAGTGAACCATTTTCTAGGTTATTTCAAAATACTAACTAAATTTATATTGTAATATATTTTGGTCTAAAAAAACCAAGTGTTGATCACATTAGGATATTTGGTAGCACTACTTCCATTTTGTATTCCTAAAAAAAAGAAACTTAATCCTATCTCTTGTCTTAAGAGTGTATGATTCATCTTCTAGACAAATAATTGAAAATAGGAATATTCATGTTCTTGATAAATCTTTTTGTGAGCCTCCTATGGAACCTCATAAAATTTCATAATTTGATGAACCTAACTCTCTTATTTGTCCTTATGAAGAAATGGATGCCTTAGAGGAAGTTGATCCAATTTTGGATAACTTAGAGTGTGAAGGGGAGCCTTATTCACTTGTGTTCAATCTAAAAAGACCTAAGAGGGAAATATCCTTAATTAAATCATATAATAGTATTTATAATTGAATAGAGGTCAATATACATACCATATTTTGATGACTATGTATGAAGATGAATCTCAATTTTTTGAGAGAACTATTCAAGATGTTAGATGAAAAATTAAAGAAAATAATATTGTTTTCAAATTTTGATTACATTATGATTATTTTCAATCTAAAATGAGTTAGCATTTTATACATATCATCATTCTTCATTTTTATCATGTTTATTAATTCTAATTTGTAAAAAGTGTCTTTTATGATAACATGCTTAGATACTCTCATTTGAATGTTGTATCATTTGATTGTTTATGCTAAAATGCTTATATACTCCTATTTGATAAATAAAGCAAGTTTATGCTAACATGTTTAGATTATTTCATTTTTTTGATGAATCATTTGATTTTTTATACTAACATGATTATATGTTTCATTTTGAAATGCAAGTGTAAATGAAGTTTGCATTATTGGCTCCATCATTTAACTTACCAAGCATTCTATTCATACATCTCTAAAATTAATTTCAGTCTTATGTCTATTTTATTAGATGATTGTATATCATTCTAATCTCTATTTGATATATGAGAGGCTACATACCTCAATTGTTTATTTCCAAATATATATCATTGAAAAATTGAAGCATATTAAAGTTGTAAAGTTTTTATACAAATTCAATGAGTTATTGATAATAAGATATCTAAATGAATTAGTATCATATTATTAGTAAAATTATTGTATGTGCATCACATGACAGATGGGTACAATCATCTTGTTAATATTGGAGACATCCAATGATAAATTGCATACAATAATTTATGTTTGTCACTAGCTTTGTAATCAAAGTAGTGAACTTATTTATGACTTGATGTTTTAAAATGTGCTTTATCATAGAAAAACACATGTCATTTTTTATATTTATGGATGTGGTTATTGTGATGCTAACCATAATATGATATCATGAATCCATTTTTTTTGGATGTGTTAGAAGTTTGTGCAGGTGATAAAGTTATATAAATCTGGAGAAAACTCTAGTGTAACACTAATAAACTATTGATGTACATGTACAAGTTATCCAAGATAAAACTACTCATTAGTGATCTGCATAATGTCTTATGGAAACATAGGCAGCAAATGTCTTCACAAACCACTTGATTCCACTAAGTCTTGCAATTTTGTACAATGTTAGGCCTCTCGAATCTATCATTGAGGGGGAGTGTACATGGCAATGTCACTTATCAGCCTTATAACTATCTTCTTTTTTATACTTCTTCTCATTGTATAACATTGTTAAATCACTTATGTGATTTTAGTAAACTTCATATGGAAGTTTTAATTTTGTACCCAATACTTATAATCATATGGAGATCCTTATGTTATAAAAGGCTCCAATGATTTTTTAATTATTCACGAGAAACTATGAGTGGTAGTCTCATGATCATGCTAGCCTAAACTTAGTCTAAGTAGTTTATGGATTTTAATTCCTTTTGTTTTAAAAGGTAACTTTGGCATGATGAAGATTTTTTCCTTCACCTCCTAAAATCATCATAGATGGTTTATGGAGGCCAATTCCTTTATTTATGAAGGTGACCATTATTGGAATATGTAATGGTTAAGTGGTGCATTTATGTACCCTTAATACATTAAATTATATCAGTTTTGAAGAAGTCACCTCCATAAATGATAGAATATTTTTATGGCCTATGGAAAGGTTGCACATTAGTGAAAATTTTCCATGAATATCATCACTACCTTTATCCACAACAAGTGTGATGGATTTTTCCTTTATTATAAATGAATGACTAGATGGATGAATATTTGCTTTAAAAAGCCCTATTTAACATTAAGGGGGAGTGTTGGAGCATGTATTGGTTAAGTGGTGAATTTATGTACCCTTAATACATTAATTACAACATTAAATAAATAATATGCTTTATTATTTACGAGGTCATGATCATGTAATACTAAAGAATATTATTATTAATGTTGGAATTACTGGTCTAGGTTAGAATCATGACCTATGGTCAAAGATGCCAACCCATTTGACCAAGGGGACAAAGTTGGACCCATGAAATCAAACCATTGGAAAGGGTCCTACTTCTCCAATGATCATATTACAATGGTCATATGGTTTTTCCTATATTATAGAGATTTTACATTATAAAATCTAGTGAGGATACTTATGCATTCCAATCTATCCATCTTGGTTTGTGAACAATTATGGAGAAGAAGTGAGAAGAGAAAGCTTGTATTGGGTACATTTTGTTTCTCAAATAATGAATAATCTTTATGGGTTTTTTTTACCTCTTAGAGGTTTTCCCATGTATATCTTGTATTGGTTTCATATATGTCTTTTCTCTTGATCTCATATCTATATCCATAGCTCGTATGCATTTGTTCTACATGTTCTATCATAAACTATTATTTCCTAACACACACACCCCATTTTAAAATAGGGACCCATTATTGTAAAACCTTATTTGAAGAGTTATAAACCTTAAAATCTATGACTTGATTGTCATGTATTTATAATCTAAGGTTATTCCCATAGAATCCAAAATTGCACAAGTTCAAAATTGTGAAAATCTAAGCTTATATTAGTATCTTAAGTCATTTCAAACCTTAGGTTTTCATACATTTTATTTGAATGTCAGTGTTCTAATTTATGAGATAATGGTACTAATATTTATACATCCTAGTTGGTATATTTTGGATCATAGTATTAAAGGCCAAGGATTAGTAATCTTCTCCAATATAACCCATATTGTTGGATTCCATGTGGTTATGACACACATCACTTAGATCTTTGGATATTTAAAATATTTCTAAGTCTTTGAAAGATTCTACATTATTAAAATTTTAAGTATTTTGGTCTCCTAGGCTCTACAAACTCACCACATGGCACATTCTCCTTAAAATGGAAACACTTAGAATTCATATATTTACTAAAAAATATAATGGTTCCATGTTACCATGTGATAATGGTTTTTATCTCCCAAACCTCTAGGGTTTTGAGTGATCAAAACTTGGCACATTTTTGTTAATGTGGACCTATGCAAGGGTTAAGTGATTATTTGGTCTACATCCAATGGTCTTAACATCCATTATTTTTGGGTGTTATATCATTCCACATGTCTCAATCATGTTAAACCATGGAAATAAGAAGGTTAATGCTCAAAAGGTATACCAATCCAATAGTCTGAGCTTCATTGCTTTATGAGTGCACAAGATCATTCCATGTATATTGATCATGGTAACCCATGGCCAAAGGAAGGTTTATAGTCTAAAGGTATACCAATCTAATGGTCCAAGCTCCCATGCTCTGATATTAGGCCACATCGCTTGATCATTTTAACTCACCACTACAGGACCTGCCCAACACAGTGAAGAGATTTAAAGGATTGGGTCAATGATGACCTAAATAGAGGAATTATTTGAGGAAGGCATGACTAAAACATAAAATGGGAAATATCAAAAACAAGGTAAAGAATAAAATCAATGAATAACTAAAAATTATCTCAAAATTGATACTAGACACAAATAATTAATGAATGATTTCCATTTGACAAGTTATTACACCCACCAAAGCTAATTGGCACATTCAAATTAAAACACACATTAAATCCAAAAGATCATTATCTACATTTAAGGTGCATGAATACATTCAATACTCATGCCTAATAATGATATATAAAAAATCTACACTAAGGAAAATTCACTTTTCCATTACTCTTTCAATCAAATGACTACATTTTCAAACTTTCCTAAAGCTAAATAAGCCCTAATTTTATTCAGATAATAAGCACATAATGAACTATTCGAAAAATCAAAATAATTATAGTGATTAAAGGATAATGTATCCCCTTATTTAAAATAGGGTAATTCCTTAATCCCCTCCCCATATTCATTTACAAGATTGATAGAATATAAAGATTGGTATTTGAGATGAGTGCTCTAAATTTCAAGTTTCCACATTACTCAATGCTCTGGGAAGAGGTGGAATCTATCTAGTCGTACTTTACTGAAGATGAACTCTCTCTAGAATCCAAGTAATACATTGATGATTTGATACCAATCAAAGAGAAATGATTCCACTAGGTGGTATCCAAACCTAAGTTAATTTCATGTATCAACCTCCTAAAAGTTTTATTTGTTAATGAAACAATTTCTAGAGATATCATGCATGTTATGAAAGTCAATAATGCCTCTACTTATATTTATGGTAGGGAGTTTGAGTGAGAACTTAGGCTTCCCTATCCTAAGACCACCTAAAATCAAGTCTCAACCAATATTTGGATTGATAAAAACATAGTAGATGGAAAGCTAAAATAATGGATCACAAAATGTCAAAGGATAAATCCCAAAGGGGCTATCTCCTCCAATATCATTATCAAATTGAGACTAGGAATTTTGATAGACATTTCCCTTTTGAATAGACTATATGGTTTCTCAAGTATTACATACATTTAGGTTTAATGGTTTCCATTTTTAGATATAATCCTAACATCTAACTAATTGGTGGCACTTAGGGAGATTATAATTGCCTGGTTAAGGTCACATGTTCTCTATGCTAATTAGAGGCCTAATGATGACAATTTATATATGATGTCCTTCCTATTGGACATAGTCATGTCCATATTTTATATGCCCTATGGTTAGGAGTGACATCCCTCAAATGAATATTTGGAAAATAGGGTTGGAAAAGATTTATCATTCATGTTCATTCATAGATATAGGAACAAAATTAGAATGATATGTAATGAGGTCTATCCTCATATATATCAAGAAATATAGGGAACCTCAATGCCCAGATTATCAAAAAACATGACAAGAAACCTGAGCAAAATGGGGAGACTATTGTTTATACCTAGATGCAATTGTCATCCGATTAGAAGTTGTAGACACTCAATTTTGGCCACTTTCATGCCTAAACTAGGATTCAGGTTAGTTTCTAGAGAATGCCACAATTTAAGCCTAAAAATAACTTGAATTGCCCAAATTCATCCATGTAACGGATTCAATTTCTCAGAGACATGACAATGCTAATTTATTTAGCGTATTACCCTATATGCACTAATAACCTAGTTTGGTTTCAACCCCAATCAAATTATGACCTAATAATTTGAAACAGTTGGCCTATCAAGATATTAATTGAAAAAAATTTAAAAAATTAATGAAAGCCAAAAATAACTATGCAAGATTAATTACAATGAAAATTTTAATTCACTTACCTAAACAAAAATTCCAAATCAAATTAGTGAATTTCATTTATCAAAAAGAAATTTTTATCCAAATATAAAGTCAAAGGTCAAAGGAGCTAATAAAGTGATTTATTATTTCTTAAATACTCCAACATTATGAGTCATAACCTCATAATATATCTAAAGTGAGTTTCAATGCCTCACAAATATTTAAAACTGAAGTGTAAAGATTTCATGAGTGCTTTGACCTAAACCAAGGTTAGTTTGACTCAACCAAGGTTATTTTAGACTCAATAAAAGTTAGAATTTAACATAACTTAACTAAGCTTAGAGTTAATTCTTTGAGTTATAAATGCAAGTGCCCATACCATATGCCAACAAGATTTTGTGTGTAATGTTATTATACTAGAATAACTTCAAGAAGTCATTGAGTGTAGTATTATAATGCCCATTTTATGCCAATATTCACACCAAGCCATAATTTACAATTTGAGAAGTGTTACTACCATGTAAAAACATTTCTAGAAGACTCTAATTGTCATAGAATGAGCACGAACATCCTTATGCCAACAAGTAGACATCAAATTTGATAAAGGAGGTAAATTACTTATGCTATTTTTATCTCTATTTTATGATCTTGTTTACTATGTTATGTCCCCCCTAGTTATTAGACAAGACTTTTTAGTTCTATTATATTTTTATGCTTGTTTTTTTATTATTGGGACTAACAATGAACTAATCATAGTTTATGTGCTCTTTGAACTCCTAAGATACATAATGGCACACTTGGTGTGACTAAACATCCCATATGGCCAAGGAAAATGATATGATAGCTCTATTTTTTCTTTAAAATGCATTTAATTCTTCAATTTTAGAGTTTTATCCTTGAAAGTAATGTCATTCTATTTTTTTTGTAAATGGTAGCTTTGTTTTATGTAACAGTGGCTTCTCTAGTCTTATGTTTTGTTTGAAATATTTATTTATGTATAAATAACATATTCAAAATGGAAGATTTGACTTAATGGTGGCTTCACTACCTCAAATTGGTGACTTTTACCTTACTAAATAGTGGCTTCATAGGGTAAAATTACATTGGGTTATGGTAGCTTTGCCAAAATTTTGCCTATATTTGGTGGCTTCACCACATCTAATCGATAGCTTCACCTGATAAATGGTGGTTTCACCAAAGTTATCTCTACCCATGTTTGTGTTTGTAGGAATATAATGGATTCATGAAAATATTACCTTTGCCATGCTAAATGGTAGCTTCACTCTATGTTTTCAAAAAAATTGAGAGTTCAAAATGAAATGTTGTTTATTCATTTGATTTTTATAGTAACTAAGGTGGATAGGATTAGACACTTAAAAATATCACATACACTTTTATTTGGTGCTTAAAATCAACTTAATCACACTTTTATTTTAGTATTTTCAAAGTTTTTACAAGTGAAAACAAGGACAAGGGGTCCAAAATTTAATCACATTTGAATTGGTGCTATTAAAAGGAACATACATGTAGTTAGAGATCTTAAGAGATTTTTAACTTTATGCTTGTTTTTTGTTATTATCTAGTTTCAAAGTTTGTTATAATATATTCTTTGTTTATGGAAAATTAGAAACTATTGGGTGTATGCTCTCCCCCTGTCCCCTATAGGGAACTTGGGTGACCAAAAGCACTTATTTTATTGCCTTATTTATTTGGTCTTATCAAAAATAATGTTGTGTATTCTCTCCCCAAGATTTGAGTGACTTGGGTGACCCAAAAATTACCTCTAAATTCTTTCCATTTTATTTTCTTGCATTTGTCTTGTGGACATGAGCTCGTTTCTCCCTCATAAGTTCTCAAGGGGTGAGTTAATCTATGGTTTCATCTCCCAGCATCATACCAACCCCACTCCATGGTGGGGTATATAAATTATGCATGTGATACTGGGATTACCATGGGGGTGAGAATTTATCCTATTTTATCATGATGAAAACTTAAGTTGAGTCTTGACAAACATCAAAATCTACTAAGCAATACACAACTGGATTCACTGTGCAAAAGAATGACTGTGTTATCTTATAATTTAAACCTTATGTTTTGATAGAACTCTTTACATTCCATGTGATTCTTAACCTTGGGTAGAATCTCCATTTATCTTTAAGTCATAACAACACTTTCTCACATTTATGATGTGATTCAAGTTACATACTTCAAGAGGGATTCAAACCCTAATATAGGTGATGATCCATATAAATACATGACTTAAACTAAGTTTGATCTATATAAAGGTTTGTCTTTAAGCCAAGATTCATACACATCACTTTATCACACTCTGTTCTCCATACACCTTCACTCTACTTTCTTCAAAACAAACATTTCTCTATCATATACTTGATTGTGCATCAACTTAGGCCCTTGTACAGACTGTGATAGAGTCTTAGGATCTTGGAGATATTGAATAGGTTAAAAGATATCCATGATCCCCTATACATTCATAAAATGATATCCATTATTTTCAATAACCTCACTTGAAGGTCACACTCTCTTGAAAGTATTTTTCATATCTCTACCCACTCCTTGGGCTTATGACTATGTTCTTGAAGAGATGACTGGAGGCCTCTTTCGACTGATTCTATATCAACTTGATGATCTTACTGAGAATATCTTAGAATGATTATTAGTGGTAAATTGGAGTTTAATTATCCATCTACTCTAAGGTTTCAATATTATTTATATAGTGCATTTTATTCTACCTTTAAGCATTATTGTAGGTGACTATGTATGCTCCATTTGTATGGGTTGTGTTTGCATTGATCCTTGAGAAGTTCCTCAAAATAGAGTTGATAATACTCTCCTTCATTATAAGAAAATTTATGATAAATGAATGAACAAACACATTAAATGAGTTATTCATTAGCCTCTCTTTCCTTTACTTTTTGATGAAAACTCTTGGCTATGACCACCTTTCATTGGTTGTAGGTGATCATTCTTAACTATCTTATTAGTGTACTAAGGTTTGCATACCACATTTAAATGACCATGATGTTTTTCAAACATCCTTGAATCCTCTTGGTAGTGAATTCATGAGACGGATGTGGATAGAAGGTGATACAATGGAAATGGATGTTGGGAAACATTGAATGGAGGTGGAGATAGAGCCTTACAATAGTGAAAGGTAGTGAGAAGATAGTGTGGATGGATGTAACATGATGGAGGTGGAAAATAACATGAAAATTATATTTCAATACCATTTTTAAGGTCTTAAAAAAGCATAATCACCCCCTCAACAAGATATAACAATTTGGAGGCCTTTGAAGGAGGCATATGGTGTTAAAATGGAAATCTATGAGTCTATTAAAACCTTAACATATGTTAAACTATTACTCCATGAAGATGTTGAGAACACATTTATGGATTCCTTATAATGGATCATTAAGGAATATTTGAGAATATTTAATGATAAACAAAAGAACATGAAGTAAACCCCTCCAAACAATATTTTAATCATTCTTGAAATTATTTCTCTCTTGAACTGTACAACCTCTCTTTACTACCTACATACTACAAATTTGAATTATATGCCTTATTGATCTCCATATTACCCTTACATGTGTGAAATTTAACTTAATAATTCTAATTAAATGTGGATCATGCTCATGATAAATCCATGAACTTTATTTTTCCTATCATGATGCCTAGAAGAGGAGAAATCTTAGAAAATTGATTGCCTGCTTGGATGGAGACATAGTGATTGTCTTTACTTCAAAAGGATGTCTAATTAAGGAGATAAGACCAAATTAAGATACAATTGGATTAGATTTAATATCTATGAGACCCATTTATCTTCCCAAAATTTTATACCTTGATTTTCTCTCTCATGGTTGTACCACCTACAAACCTGAAGGGCTCTCACTATGTGCAAAGAAGCAAGGTGAATGGAGGGAACCTATTTTGGGACTATATGATGTATTTTTCCATTTAATATTCTCTATAACACTTTTGATAACTCATAATTCAAGGTAATGAATCCTTTTGTATGGAAAATATCGTACAAATTTGTACTCCAAGCATGAAAACTCATAAAAATAGCCTTTTCTTTGCATTTCTTTCACACTTAAAGCTTGAAAATCCAATTTAGGGTAAGGAGAGATATGATTCATGAAGAGTATTAGAAAAAATATTAAAACTTTTTAAATCTTTATGGGGCCAAATTTGGCACATGTGAGCTCATTATAAGCCTTTTCTATGCTTGGACTTGCATGAAATGATATTTTAAAAGAATGAAACCTTATGACTAAGGTAATGACATGAATATGAATGTGTTTAAAGGAATTATGAATAATTTTATTGAATTTTTACACCAAATTTAACATTTAAATACCAAAAATTATCTTTTTAGGAAATATACACATAGCTTTACAAAGGAAATTGCCACTAAAAACCATCAAGAATACCTTTTAGCCTTCTTAAAAGGCTTGGATGAGGCTTATATGTATTTTAATCACACCATATAATCTTATATTTTTTATCATAACTTCCATATAATGAATATTATAAATAATTTTAGGATAAGTCATCAACTTCCCTCTTCACCATCTTCATCAGAGCACTTTCAGATCACAAGACCACTTGACACTTGACACCATTGACATGACACTGAAAAAACTCTCTTCACTTGACATTTAATAAAAATATGATGGAAATGAAATTTTTTCAATTGTAGGGGTTGTCATTTGGCCTTGAAAATCCAAATTTCCATCAATTAGATTAGTTAATTTTGCTACATTAGATTAGATCTATATTTTGAAAAGACAAATAGACAGAAAAATGACTTTTTCTCTCTTACTATCTTTGCACCAAAAACATTAGTTCATATGTTTAATATTTTAAGTCATATAATAGATTATTTCAAAACATATATATTTTAATTCAAAACCTAGGTATATATTATGAAAAAAATATAAATAATTATAACAGTAATAAAATTTTAGTTCAAATAAAACTCTTGTTAATGTACAAACAAACACACTAGCAAGTAGAAAATTTTAATCAAACCTAGAAGAGTAAAAGGTAGTATATTGGCATTGATTTTCCTTGTTTGAATAAATTAAAATTATTGTTTTTATTTTATTAAATCATAAAATCATAAATTGGACACTTAATTTTATTCCATATAAATCATTCAAAACATGTGTGCATTCACCTAAAAACCCCAAAAAATTAGTTTAACTTGCATATACAAAGGAATATTTACATACTTAGTAGTATTATTGATTAGGGTATAAACCTAATTTGTATTCATTTAGTTTGCACCTAGAAAAGCTATAAATAAGCATTTGCATTGTTAGTCTAGATTTGGATTTCTAGTATTGCATGCATTGAAAAGTGAATTTAAAAATACTACAAATAATAATTATTTCATTTATTTTTAGCTATTAATTACTTTTTAATTTCATTCAATCACCTTTGGCAAGTGGTTAGCTATATTTTTAGTCAAAACATTACCAAAATACCAAAAATAAATTAACCACCAAAGCCTTGTACCATTAAGCACGAGCATTCTTAAAACCTTGATTCTAACAAAATAACAAGTCTAATCATATATCACCTTCAGAACAATCTATTACACTTATATATTACCACACCTATCCTTTTAGATGATACTCTATGAGTGTCCATACTTCCATAGAAATGGTTTTTTTCCTAGAGTTAGAGGACTAGGTCATACTATCAACACTCAATGAGATATTAGTACTAGTATTGTAATTGAGATTATATATTCTACACTTATCCCCCATCTCATTATCAATCCTCTTAGTGACCTATAAGAATAAGAGAAGATCCAAAATCCACATATCATCATCCTTCCCCAAAATCCACATGTCATACTCAAACATAGATTTTCATCTCCAAACCCTTTATTATATTTGGGTATATAATCATTATATATCATTCATATTTGTGTATGAAATTGATTGGTGTATACATCCTAACAGATTCAACCATATTCTTGAGTCATTCAATGAGATATTGTTAGTATTGATTAGGAGTTTTACCTCCTTATTTCCGCCAGTACTAAGGGACCTTAAAGTTATGTTTATGATCAATTAGAAACTCTTAAAGACCAACTTGATGAAAATGAAATATTTTTATTCCATTAATATCATCCCTTTCCATTCATCATTTCAAATTCTATCTCACCAAACAATCAACCCAATCTATAGTTCTACCCATCACCCATCCATTACATTGGCTATCTCGGCCTGACCTTAGGAAGTTGAGTGCACAATTTAGCATGTGTTATTCATGTGCATAAAAATAGGTGAAATTAATGTGAAATAATTTCATATTTTTCATTTCCATTTTATTCTTCTTATTTCTCCCTTATCCATCTTCCCCTCTCCTTCCATTTATTTTATAGGCATCATACACCCCAAGAATTTGTTTGGACATGACCTAGGTGGATCAATTAGTCTAGAGGGATATAAAAGGATCCAAATTAACTCTAGTGATGATTCATTAGTACATTATAATAACCCTAATTTTAACACCAAAACATATTATCAATCCTATGTTTATTCACATTCTAATACTAAAACTAGGAGTGGAATGCCTATTCATGAGGTGTAAGATGTATCCAAAACAAATAGAAATAATCATGAATCTAATGTTGTGACCCTTAGTGGAATAATTGAATCCACTCCTCGTATGACTACTAGACCATTGATTAACCTATAGAACCCATATGTAGAAATATCTGCTATGTATGACCAATACTTAGGTGGGATTCAATATTTGGAGAATGAGGTTAACTACATGAAAGTGAATACACATACCCCTAGTGGGATTAAAAATTACCCTAATCTACCAGTACAACCCTAATCACCATCCTTAAGTCTCCCACCCCAAATTAATCTCTTCATACTAACCAATCTCTCACATATACCCCACTTGTATAGGAGGCTTTTAGGCCCAATGCCACCAATAGCTTGAATGAGCTTACCAATAATGTTAGGATGAAATTGTGACCCACACATAGATAAGTATTGAATTGACTGTCCAAGTTCATCCAAAAATGGGCATAATAAAACTAACTCTATTTTCTCAAAAAATTAGATACTTTATAAATTTTCTCAATTTCCTGTAAAAGTCATAAAAATTGGCTTAATAATTAAAATTAGCATTAAAAATTTATAATAAATAGAAAACAAGTAATTAAATAGAGACAAATTCAAACTAGATGATAACAGAGTTTATCCTTGATGGACTATGTCTCTGGGTCCATTTAATCAATGAACTGTTCTATTACTTCTCCTTTACAAAGGGTAATAATCTCCCATTACGGGGATCAAACTCATTCTCTCCTAATACGGGAATACAAATATTATCCTAATTAAGGCCACTCTCCCAAAATGGGGTTACAAAATCTCCCTCCAAGGGGTTATCTCCTTTTCAAAGGTCTTCTCTTTTATAGGGCTTAAAATCCTTTACAAAGGCTAAAAAGGGCTAAAAATTAGCCTTCTAATACAAACTCAACATATTATAATGTTTTCATTCTTATTGAGATGTTGATAAAGACTTTAGCCTTTTACCCAAAGAAGAATGGGTTTAAATCCCTTGGAAAATGACCTTAAATTCTTTTATTTAGGCTTACATGATCCAAAAATCAATAATAAATGTAATATCTTCTAATTCATTTTCCAAAATTATGATTGGCCCAATGGCCAAGGCTTTGAAATAAAATTAAGGGGTTTTGGGTTCAACTCCCATGCTCCATGTTTTCCTTTTGACTATGTCTTAGCCCAAAATTTAAGAGATAAGGCCAAAGCCTTGCCAAACAGTTTCCAAATATGAGGGTAGCATATTAGTAAAGGATTTATATATGTTGTGTGAGTTAATGGGTTGTATCCCACTCCTCACCTCTCTCCTTTTGAATAGTATTTGGTGCCTATTTTGGCATATTGACTATTTTTAGTTCCACATTGTTGGGTGAAGAGATAAATTAAGGATTTGAATATAATACATTTAACCTTATAAAGTGGTTAATAGATCAAATATCCCTTTTAAATCTCTTTTATGCATGCTTAAAACATGTGTATTGGGATGTGGAAACTGTTGGAGCATGTAATGGTTAAGTGGTGCATTTATGTACCCTTAATACATTAATTTCAACATTAAATAAATAATATGCTTTATTAGTTATGAGATCATACTCATGCAATAATAAAGTATATTATTATTAATGTTGAAATTATTAGTCTAGGTTGTAATCATGACCTATGGTCAAACATGCAAACCCATGTGACTAAGGGGACAAAGTTGGACCCATGTAATCTAATTGTTGGAAAGCATCCCAATTCTGTAGAAGCCATATTACAATGATCATATGGATTTTCCTATATTATATATATTTTACATTGTAAAATCTAGTGAGGATGTTTATGCATTCCAATCTATCCATCTTGGTTTGTGAATAATTGTGGAGAAGAAGTGAGAAGAGAAAGTTTGTATTGGGTACATTGAGTTTCTCAAATAATGAATAATCTTTGTGGGTTTTTTTTACCTCTTAGAGGTTTTCCCATGTATATCTTGTGTTAGTTTCATGTATGTCTTTTCTCTTGATATCATATCTATATCCATATCTCATATGTATTCATTTTGCATGTTCTATCATGGTATCAAAGCTAGTTGATGCATGATCAAGAGGCAAGATTGAAGATCTGGTTTTTTCACTTGTATTCAAGCCTAATTTCATCCACTTACAAGCCAATGTATGTTTATAAGATTTTTTAATCTTATCTTTCTATAAGTAGTAATTTTTTTGGGTCTATTTCCTCTTTGAGAGCCTAGAAATCTCATATCTGTGCATTTTTTTATACTTTAAGCCTATTTTTATATCATATATCTAACAAAGAATCTTAAAATGGGCTAAAAATGCCTCTTTAAGCATTAAAATTTTGAGATTTTTTTTTGTTTTTTAGTCTAATGATCTTTGTGAAGGTGTTTTAATATCTCTAAGTTAAAAATCTAACACTTACAAGGAGTTTCGAGCATAAGGAACACCAACAAATGAGAAAATCAGCCTATAGGTGTATTTGTATAGCCTATGTGTGGCCTTGGCAAGTAAAAATTCAAGGAAAATTTTAGATTTTTTGTTGTTTTTCTAATCTAATCTTTGAAAGGTGAATTATTCATTATTTTAGACTATAAATCACCTTCCAAGATCTTGTTAAAATTTTTCCTTTGAATTTTTTGAAGAGCTCATCTCTAAAATCCACCTTTGTATAGCCTTTATGAAGGATTTTTTTTCAAAAATTTAGAAAAGAAAATTGTTTTAGATCCTCTCCTCTCTAGTTTTGATCTCTAAAAAGTAATTTATCACTTTTTAAGCTTGCAAAACTTGTTCTATACCCTAAAAATTGCTGTCAAAGCACTTTTATTCTTCTTTAACCTCTATTGGCATCCCATTTCAGACTTGTACAACCCCTAGATGAAAGAAAAATTTAGATTTTTCATTTCTTGATCATTTTCAGATCTATAAAATTCATTTCTTTTGTTTTGAGGCATTATAAATCCCTATGGAAGGTTACTTGAAGGAAAAAGGAAGAGTTTTGAGTTTTCTACCTTGCTTAGACACCATATCTTCTATAGAGTATAAAAAATCAATTTACATTAGTAAAATTTTAATCTAGGTATCTCGAATGCTCTGGAGGGCCATTTGAAGGTGATTTCAAGCTTTATTTTGTAGAAAAAGACCTCCTGTAGCTCATGTTTGTGCATCCATCTTATCTTCCAGCACCATTAGCTCCTATTAGAGAAATTTCAATGGGTATGTTAATGTTTTAATGCAAAGTTTTTAATAAATGTAGTTTTTATTTAAATCTTTTATTTTTCACCCAAGTAGTGGCCCCCATCTTGTCTTTTTAAATATTTTATTGGTAAAAAGTAAAATATTCAAAATATTTACTTTCATGCAAATATTTATTTCCATTTTAATTATTTTAAAAAAATATAATAAAAATTAGATTAGAAAAGGTTTAAATTTAAATTTGTGCATGCATGATACCAATGGGTTTAATGGGTGAGATAACTAACTTAGTTTTGTTAGTTCACTTATAACTGACAGGTTTTGTGTTCAAATCCCCTTAATCCTTCCTTTTTTGGTCAAACTTAGTATTATTAATTTTTTTTAATATGCATGATTATTCACATGGGAATGTGTGCCATATGTGATAATTTATTCACCTTGTGACCTTATCAACTGTGTATAAAACATAATCACCCAACAAGTCAATTTGTAGGTTTTGGTATGTCATGGACACATTAGGAATGTCCTTGAGTTTATTTGAAACCTCATTCTATTGTTTTTACAATAATTTAGTCAAATAGTGCTCTTGCAACACTATTTATGATACTTGTGACCAATTCTTGTGACACTTGCAACACTAAGTTTTCATGAGTATTTTGATTGATTTAGTGTCATTATACATTTTTTATTTATTTTATAATCAAATTTAGTATAAAATCATATTAAACTAAGTGTCACAACTTAAACCCCTCTTGTGTCAAAATGTAAACATAGGGTGCCAAAATTATAGGAGTACAATTTTATGTTTTTTGATAAAACATGTATCTTGATGAAAACCTAAAAGGATGAGTTTATAAATGGTATGTCTCTTATGTTCATGTTGAAAGTATTTAATAATGTCATATAATGCTTTAGTAGGACCTTGCATAGTAGTTTTTTAAGTACTATCATAGTGGATGTGGATTTACCACTATGTAAAACTACTAAAAGGCCTACCTATTTTCTCCTACTACTGTGACTCAATATTAATGTTCAGTTTGATCTAAGTGTTTTATGACCACTTATGATACCACATTAATGATAAGGATCTTCCTAGTTGGCATTATGTGTTTATACATTTTAACTCCAAAATATTTTTTTTGTGAGTTCCCTTTTGAGTTGTTGGAGAATTAGACTAATCTAAGTTATTTTTTCATCCTTCATGATGATTTATTGCTCACCTTGTGTATAGCTGGATTCCCTATCATAATTTTAGGCTTCCATTGAATCAGAAATTCAAGGCATGTTGAGAATCTCTTTATGAGACTTTTTACTATTTGGTTGTATAACTTATTATGTTGATGAATTTTCATTTTTTTTATGTTTGAGTGAATTCATCCGTTGACCAATATTTGAACCTAGTTTAAGTAGTTGCATATGTGTTAAAATAACACATAATAACCCAGAAAGGATGTTCAAATAAATACTTAAACTTAGTGTTTTATGCATATAAGACTTAGATCCAATTTACTTATCATAAAATATATGAAAACAATAATCAGTATAAATATTTATGATGCTTGCATTACTTTTCAAGATCAATTTTAGAAGGACTTGAAGGGAAAATGCTAGTTTTTTGACTTGCAAAGTCACTTCAGAATCAATCTAGTCAAAATAGAAAAATTTGAAGTTTCAAAAAATTAGAACTTGATTATGTTTGTTTTTAGCTTCATAATAACTGATAAAATTTGTTTTATCTCTTCCAGATTAATTTTCTATTTTTAGCAACCTGATTCCAAACCTATTGTAATCCAAAATTATGGGTGAAACATTCAATTTTTCACCAAAATCCACTTTAAATGTCAATTTATTTTGGCATGTTATTCATATGGATTTTGTTATTTGGTTTCATAAGTATATCTCATATATGAGAAAATTGATATTGGCTAAAAAATGTTATTTCTCTTTATGGAAGAATTTTATTCATTATCATTTTGTCAGTGGTTTATCATGTTGTGAATTAGTTGTGAAGTGTGTTACTGAAAATGGTATATGTCAGCATATTGGTGATTTTTCCACATCACACTATTATTGTCTTAACTAATTCACATTCAATTTATAATTTATGGTGGCCTTTCTTCTTCGTATTCATCATGAAGTTTGTTGGGAATGCTTATGTGATAAGCATCATTCCAAACTTATAATCAAATATCATGATACTAATGCCTTGCATCCTTCTACACTCTTAGAAATGTAGACTAATATTGAAACTTATTTCATATTTAAAAATAATGTTTAATATGACTTGACAAGAAATGTATGCATAAGACTTGATATAGAGGATTGCATGGTACCTAGATTATAACTTGACCACTATTTTTATGTTCATGTCATATTATGTGCCATTATAATAGTTTAGTAAAACTATCTTTTTGTTAGTGAACCATTTTCTAGATTATTTCAAAATACTAACTAAATTTATATTGTAATATATTTTGGTCTAAAAAAACCAAGTGTTGATCACATTAGGATATTTGGTAGCACTACTTCCATTTTGTATTCCTAAAAAAAAGAAACTTAATCCTATCTCTTGTCTTAAGAGTGTATGATTCATCTTCTAGACAAATAATTGAAAATAGGAATATTCATGTTCTTGATAAATCTTTTTGTGAGCCTCCTATGGAACCTCATAAAATTTCATAATTTGATGAACCTAACTCTCTTATTTGTCCTTATGAAGAAATGGATGCCTTAGAGGAAGTTGATCCAATTTTGGATAACTTAGAGTGTGAAGGGGAGCCTTATTCACTTGTGTTCAATCTAAAAAGACCTAAGAGGGAAATATCCTTAATTAAATCATATAATAGTATTTATAATTGAATAGAGGTCAATATACATACCATATTTTGATGACTATGTATGAAGATGAATCTCAATTTTTTGAGAGAACTATTCAAGATGTTAGATGAAAAATTAAAGAAAATAATATTGTTTTCAAATTTTGATTACATTATGATTATTTTCAATCTAAAATGAGTTAGCATTTTATACATATCATCATTCTTCATTTTTATCATGTTTATTAATTCTAATTTGTAAAAAGTGTCTTTTATGATAACATGCTTAGATACTCTCATTTGAATGTTGTATCATTTGATTGTTTATGCTAAAATGCTTATATACTCCTATTTGATAAATAAAGCAAGTTTATGCTAACATGTTTAGATTATTTCATTTTTTTGATGAATCATTTGATTTTTTATACTAACATGATTATATGTTTCATTTTGAAATGCAAGTGTAAATGAAGTTTGCATTATTGGCTCCATCATTTAACTTACCAAGCATTCTATTCATACATCTCTAAAATTAATTTCAGTCTTATGTCTATTTTATTAGATGATTGTATATCATTCTAATCTCTATTTGATATATGAGAGGCTACATACCTCAATTGTTTATTTCCAAATATATATCATTGAAAAATTGAAGCATATTAAAGTTGTAAAGTTTTTATACAAATTCAATGAGTTATTGATAATAAGATATCTAAATGAATTAGTATCATATTATTAGTAAAATTATTGTATGTGCATCACATGACAGATGGGTACAATCATCTTGTTAATATTGGAGACATCCAATGATAAATTGCATACAATAATTTATGTTTGTCACTAGCTTTGTAATCAAAGTAGTGAACTTATTTATGACTTGATGTTTTAAAATGTGCTTTATCATAGAAAAACACATGTCATTTTTTATATTTATGGATGTGGTTATTGTGATGCTAACCATAATATGATATCATGAATCCATTTTTTTTGGATGTGTTAGAAGTTTGTGCAGGTGATAAAGTTATATAAATCTGGAGAAAACTCTAGTGTAACACTAATAAACTATTGATGTACATGTACAAGTTATCCAAGATAAAACTACTCATTAGTGATCTGCATAATGTCTTATGGAAACATAGGCAGCAAATGTCTTCACAAACCACTTGATTCCACTAAGTCTTGCAATTTTGTACAATGTTAGGCCTCTCGAATCTATCATTGAGGGGGAGTGTACATGGCAATGTCACTTATCAGCCTTATAACTATCTTCTTTTTTATACTTCTTCTCATTGTATAACATTGTTAAATCACTTATGTGATTTTAGTAAACTTCATATGGAAGTTTTAATTTTGTACCCAATACTTATAATCATATGGAGATCCTTATGTTATAAAAGGCTCCAATGATTTTTTAATTATTCACGAGAAACTATGAGTGGTAGTCTCATGATCATGCTAGCCTAAACTTAGTCTAAGTAGTTTATGGATTTTAATTCCTTTTGTTTTAAAAGGTAACTTTGGCATGATGAAGATTTTTTCCTTCACCTCCTAAAATCATCATAGATGGTTTATGGAGGCCAATTCCTTTATTTATGAAGGTGACCATTATTGGAATATGTAATGGTTAAGTGGTGCATTTATGTACCCTTAATACATTAAATTATATCAGTTTTGAAGAAGTCACCTCCATAAATGATAGAATATTTTTATGGCCTATGGAAAGGTTGCACATTAGTGAAAATTTTCCATGAATATCATCACTACCTTTATCCACAACAAGTGTGATGGATTTTTCCTTTATTATAAATGAATGACTAGATGGATGAATATTTGCTTTAAAAAGCCCTATTTAACATTAAGGGGGAGTGTTGGAGCATGTATTGGTTAAGTGGTGAATTTATGTACCCTTAATACATTAATTACAACATTAAATAAATAATATGCTTTATTATTTACGAGGTCATGATCATGTAATACTAAAGAATATTATTATTAATGTTGGAATTACTGGTCTAGGTTAGAATCATGACCTATGGTCAAAGATGCCAACCCATTTGACCAAGGGGACAAAGTTGGACCCATGAAATCAAACCATTGGAAAGGGTCCTACTTCTCCAATGATCATATTACAATGGTCATATGGTTTTTCCTATATTATAGAGATTTTACATTATAAAATCTAGTGAGGATACTTATGCATTCCAATCTATCCATCTTGGTTTGTGAACAATTATGGAGAAGAAGTGAGAAGAGAAAGCTTGTATTGGGTACATTTTGTTTCTCAAATAATGAATAATCTTTATGGGTTTTTTTTACCTCTTAGAGGTTTTCCCATGTATATCTTGTATTGGTTTCATATATGTCTTTTCTCTTGATCTCATATCTATATCCATAGCTCGTATGCATTTGTTCTACATGTTCTATCATAAACTATTATTTCCTAACACACACACCCCATTTTAAAATAGGGACCCATTATTGTAAAACCTTATTTGAAGAGTTATAAACCTTAAAATCTATGACTTGATTGTCATGTATTTATAATCTAAGGTTATTCCCATAGAATCCAAAATTGCACAAGTTCAAAATTGTGAAAATCTAAGCTTATATTAGTATCTTAAGTCATTTCAAACCTTAGGTTTTCATACATTTTATTTGAATGTCAGTGTTCTAATTTATGAGATAATGGTACTAATATTTATACATCCTAGTTGGTATATTTTGGATCATAGTATTAAAGGCCAAGGATTAGTAATCTTCTCCAATATAACCCATATTGTTGGATTCCATGTGGTTATGACACACATCACTTAGATCTTTGGATATTTAAAATATTTCTAAGTCTTTGAAAGATTCTACATTATTAAAATTTTAAGTATTTTGGTCTCCTAGGCTCTACAAACTCACCACATGGCACATTCTCCTTAAAATGGAAACACTTAGAATTCATATATTTACTAAAAAATATAATGGTTCCATGTTACCATGTGATAATGGTTTTTATCTCCCAAACCTCTAGGGTTTTGAGTGATCAAAACTTGGCACATTTTTGTTAATGTGGACCTATGCAAGGGTTAAGTGATTATTTGGTCTACATCCAATGGTCTTAACATCCATTATTTTTGGGTGTTATATCATTCCACATGTCTCAATCATGTTAAACCATGGAAATAAGAAGGTTAATGCTCAAAAGGTATACCAATCCAATAGTCTGAGCTTCATTGCTTTATGAGTGCACAAGATCATTCCATGTATATTGATCATGGTAACCCATGGCCAAAGGAAGGTTTATAGTCTAAAGGTATACCAATCTAATGGTCCAAGCTCCCATGCTCTGATATTAGGCCACATCGCTTGATCATTTTAACTCACCACTACAGGACCTGCCCAACACAGTGAAGAGATTTAAAGGATTGGGTCAATGATGACCTAAATAGAGGAATTATTTGAGGAAGGCATGACTAAAACATAAAATGGGAAATATCAAAAACAAGGTAAAGAATAAAATCAATGAATAACTAAAAATTATCTCAAAATTGATACTAGACACAAATAATTAATGAATGATTTCCATTTGACAAGTTATTACACCCACCAAAGCTAATTGGCACATTCAAATTAAAACACACATTAAATCCAAAAGATCATTATCTACATTTAAGGTGCATGAATACATTCAATACTCATGCCTAATAATGATATATAAAAAATCTACACTAAGGAAAATTCACTTTTCCATTACTCTTTCAATCAAATGACTACATTTTCAAACTTTCCTAAAGCTAAATAAGCCCTAATTTTATTCAGATAATAAGCACATAATGAACTATTCGAAAAATCAAAATAATTATAGTGATTAAAGGATAATGTATCCCCTTATTTAAAATAGGGTAATTCCTTAATCCCCTCCCCATATTCATTTACAAGATTGATAGAATATAAAGATTGGTATTTGAGATGAGTGCTCTAAATTTCAAGTTTCCACATTACTCAATGCTCTGGGAAGAGGTGGAATCTATCTAGTCGTACTTTACTGAAGATGAACTCTCTCTAGAATCCAAGTAATACATTGATGATTTGATACCAATCAAAGAGAAATGATTCCACTAGGTGGTATCCAAACCTAAGTTAATTTCATGTATCAACCTCCTAAAAGTTTTATTTGTTAATGAAACAATTTCTAGAGATATCATGCATGTTATGAAAGTCAATAATGCCTCTACTTATATTTATGGTAGGGAGTTTGAGTGAGAACTTAGGCTTCCCTATCCTAAGACCACCTAAAATCAAGTCTCAACCAATATTTGGATTGATAAAAACATAGTAGATGGAAAGCTAAAATAATGGATCACAAAATGTCAAAGGATAAATCCCAAAGGGGCTATCTCCTCCAATATCATTATCAAATTGAGACTAGGAATTTTGATAGACATTTCCCTTTTGAATAGACTATATGGTTTCTCAAGTATTACATACATTTAGGTTTAATGGTTTCCATTTTTAGATATAATCCTAACATCTAACTAATTGGTGGCACTTAGGGAGATTATAATTGCCTGGTTAAGGTCACATGTTCTCTATGCTAATTAGAGGCCTAATGATGACAATTTATATATGATGTCCTTCCTATTGGACATAGTCATGTCCATATTTTATATGCCCTATGGTTAGGAGTGACATCCCTCAAATGAATATTTGGAAAATAGGGTTGGAAAAGATTTATCATTCATGTTCATTCATAGATATAGGAACAAAATTAGAATGATATGTAATGAGGTCTATCCTCATATATATCAAGAAATATAGGGAACCTCAATGCCCAGATTATCAAAAAACATGACAAGAAACCTGAGCAAAATGGGGAGACTATTGTTTATACCTAGATGCAATTGTCATCCGATTAGAAGTTGTAGACACTCAATTTTGGCCACTTTCATGCCTAAACTAGGATTCAGGTTAGTTTCTAGAGAATGCCACAATTTAAGCCTAAAAATAACTTGAATTGCCCAAATTCATCCATGTAACGGATTCAATTTCTCAGAGACATGACAATGCTAATTTATTTAGCGTATTACCCTATATGCACTAATAACCTAGTTTGGTTTCAACCCCAATCAAATTATGACCTAATAATTTGAAACAGTTGGCCTATCAAGATATTAATTGAAAAAAATTTAAAAAATTAATGAAAGCCAAAAATAACTATGCAAGATTAATTACAATGAAAATTTTAATTCACTTACCTAAACAAAAATTCCAAATCAAATTAGTGAATTTCATTTATCAAAAAGAAATTTTTATCCAAATATAAAGTCAAAGGTCAAAGGAGCTAATAAAGTGATTTATTATTTCTTAAATACTCCAACATTATGAGTCATAACCTCATAATATATCTAAAGTGAGTTTCAATGCCTCACAAATATTTAAAACTGAAGTGTAAAGATTTCATGAGTGCTTTGACCTAAACCAAGGTTAGTTTGACTCAACCAAGGTTATTTTAGACTCAATAAAAGTTAGAATTTAACATAACTTAACTAAGCTTAGAGTTAATTCTTTGAGTTATAAATGCAAGTGCCCATACCATATGCCAACAAGATTTTGTGTGTAATGTTATTATACTAGAATAACTTCAAGAAGTCATTGAGTGTAGTATTATAATGCCCATTTTATGCCAATATTCACACCAAGCCATAATTTACAATTTGAGAAGTGTTACTACCATGTAAAAACATTTCTAGAAGACTCTAATTGTCATAGAATGAGCACGAACATCCTTATGCCAACAAGTAGACATCAAATTTGATAAAGGAGGTAAATTACTTATGCTATTTTTATCTCTATTTTATGATCTTGTTTACTATGTTATGTCCCCCCTAGTTATTAGACAAGACTTTTTAGTTCTATTATATTTTTATGCTTGTTTTTTTATTATTGGGACTAACAATGAACTAATCATAGTTTATGTGCTCTTTGAACTCCTAAGATACATAATGGCACACTTGGTGTGACTAAACATCCCATATGGCCAAGGAAAATGATATGATAGCTCTATTTTTTCTTTAAAATGCATTTAATTCTTCAATTTTAGAGTTTTATCCTTGAAAGTAATGTCATTCTATTTTTTTTGTAAATGGTAGCTTTGTTTTATGTAACAGTGGCTTCTCTAGTCTTATGTTTTGTTTGAAATATTTATTTATGTATAAATAACATATTCAAAATGGAAGATTTGACTTAATGGTGGCTTCACTACCTCAAATTGGTGACTTTTACCTTACTAAATAGTGGCTTCATAGGGTAAAATTACATTGGGTTATGGTAGCTTTGCCAAAATTTTGCCTATATTTGGTGGCTTCACCACATCTAATCGATAGCTTCACCTGATAAATGGTGGTTTCACCAAAGTTATCTCTACCCATGTTTGTGTTTGTAGGAATATAATGGATTCATGAAAATATTACCTTTGCCATGCTAAATGGTAGCTTCACTCTATGTTTTCAAAAAAATTGAGAGTTCAAAATGAAATGTTGTTTATTCATTTGATTTTTATAGTAACTAAGGTGGATAGGATTAGACACTTAAAAATATCACATACACTTTTATTTGGTGCTTAAAATCAACTTAATCACACTTTTATTTTAGTATTTTCAAAGTTTTTACAAGTGAAAACAAGGACAAGGGGTCCAAAATTTAATCACATTTGAATTGGTGCTATTAAAAGGAACATACATGTAGTTAGAGATCTTAAGAGATTTTTAACTTTATGCTTGTTTTTTGTTATTATCTAGTTTCAAAGTTTGTTATAATATATTCTTTGTTTATGGAAAATTAGAAACTATTGGGTGTATGCTCTCCCCCTGTCCCCTATAGGGAACTTGGGTGACCAAAAGCACTTATTTTATTGCCTTATTTATTTGGTCTTATCAAAAATAATGTTGTGTATTCTCTCCCCAAGATTTGAGTGACTTGGGTGACCCAAAAATTACCTCTAAATTCTTTCCATTTTATTTTCTTGCATTTGTCTTGTGGACATGAGCTCGTTTCTCCCTCATAAGTTCTCAAGGGGTGAGTTAATCTATGGTTTCATCTCCCAGCATCATACCAACCCCACTCCATGGTGGGGTATATAAATTATGCATGTGATACTGGGATTACCATGGGGGTGAGAATTTATCCTATTTTATCATGATGAAAACTTAAGTTGAGTCTTGACAAACATCAAAATCTACTAAGCAATACACAACTGGATTCACTGTGCAAAAGAATGACTGTGTTATCTTATAATTTAAACCTTATGTTTTGATAGAACTCTTTACATTCCATGTGATTCTTAACCTTGGGTAGAATCTCCATTTATCTTTAAGTCATAACAACACTTTCTCACATTTATGATGTGATTCAAGTTACATACTTCAAGAGGGATTCAAACCCTAATATAGGTGATGATCCATATAAATACATGACTTAAACTAAGTTTGATCTATATAAAGGTTTGTCTTTAAGCCAAGATTCATACACATCACTTTATCACACTCTGTTCTCCATACACCTTCACTCTACTTTCTTCAAAACAAACATTTCTCTATCATATACTTGATTGTGCATCAACTTAGGCCCTTGTACAGACTGTGATAGAGTCTTAGGATCTTGGAGATATTGAATAGGTTAAAAGATATCCATGATCCCCTATACATTCATAAAATGATATCCATTATTTTCAATAACCTCACTTGAAGGTCACACTCTCTTGAAAGTATTTTTCATATCTCTACCCACTCCTTGGGCTTATGACTATGTTCTTGAAGAGATGACTGGAGGCCTCTTTCGACTGATTCTATATCAACTTGATGATCTTACTGAGAATATCTTAGAATGATTATTAGTGGTAAATTGGAGTTTAATTATCCATCTACTCTAAGGTTTCAATATTATTTATATAGTGCATTTTATTCTACCTTTAAGCATTATTGTAGGTGACTATGTATGCTCCATTTGTATGGGTTGTGTTTGCATTGATCCTTGAGAAGTTCCTCAAAATAGAGTTGATAATACTCTCCTTCATTATAAGAAAATTTATGATAAATGAATGAACAAACACATTAAATGAGTTATTCATTAGCCTCTCTTTCCTTTACTTTTTGATGAAAACTCTTGGCTATGACCACCTTTCATTGGTTGTAGGTGATCATTCTTAACTATCTTATTAGTGTACTAAGGTTTGCATACCACATTTAAATGACCATGATGTTTTTCAAACATCCTTGAATCCTCTTGGTAGTGAATTCATGAGACGGATGTGGATAGAAGGTGATACAATGGAAATGGATGTTGGGAAACATTGAATGGAGGTGGAGATAGAGCCTTACAATAGTGAAAGGTAGTGAGAAGATAGTGTGGATGGATGTAACATGATGGAGGTGGAAAATAACATGAAAATTATATTTCAATACCATTTTTAAGGTCTTAAAAAAGCATAATCACCCCCTCAACAAGATATAACAATTTGGAGGCCTTTGAAGGAGGCATATGGTGTTAAAATGGAAATCTATGAGTCTATTAAAACCTTAACATATGTTAAACTATTACTCCATGAAGATGTTGAGAACACATTTATGGATTCCTTATAATGGATCATTAAGGAATATTTGAGAATATTTAATGATAAACAAAAGAACATGAAGTAAACCCCTCCAAACAATATTTTAATCATTCTTGAAATTATTTCTCTCTTGAACTGTACAACCTCTCTTTACTACCTACATACTACAAATTTGAATTATATGCCTTATTGATCTCCATATTACCCTTACATGTGTGAAATTTAACTTAATAATTCTAATTAAATGTGGATCATGCTCATGATAAATCCATGAACTTTATTTTTCCTATCATGATGCCTAGAAGAGGAGAAATCTTAGAAAATTGATTGCCTGCTTGGATGGAGACATAGTGATTGTCTTTACTTCAAAAGGATGTCTAATTAAGGAGATAAGACCAAATTAAGATACAATTGGATTAGATTTAATATCTATGAGACCCATTTATCTTCCCAAAATTTTATACCTTGATTTTCTCTCTCATGGTTGTACCACCTACAAACCTGAAGGGCTCTCACTATGTGCAAAGAAGCAAGGTGAATGGAGGGAACCTATTTTGGGACTATATGATGTATTTTTCCATTTAATATTCTCTATAACACTTTTGATAACTCATAATTCAAGGTAATGAATCCTTTTGTATGGAAAATATCGTACAAATTTGTACTCCAAGCATGAAAACTCATAAAAATAGCCTTTTCTTTGCATTTCTTTCACACTTAAAGCTTGAAAATCCAATTTAGGGTAAGGAGAGATATGATTCATGAAGAGTATTAGAAAAAATATTAAAACTTTTTAAATCTTTATGGGGCCAAATTTGGCACATGTGAGCTCATTATAAGCCTTTTCTATGCTTGGACTTGCATGAAATGATATTTTAAAAGAATGAAACCTTATGACTAAGGTAATGACATGAATATGAATGTGTTTAAAGGAATTATGAATAATTTTATTGAATTTTTACACCAAATTTAACATTTAAATACCAAAAATTATCTTTTTAGGAAATATACACATAGCTTTACAAAGGAAATTGCCACTAAAAACCATCAAGAATACCTTTTAGCCTTCTTAAAAGGCTTGGATGAGGCTTATATGTATTTTAATCACACCATATAATCTTATATTTTTTATCATAACTTCCATATAATGAATATTATAAATAATTTTAGGATAAGTCATCAACTTCCCTCTTCACCATCTTCATCAGAGCACTTTCAGATCACAAGACCACTTGACACTTGACACCATTGACATGACACTGAAAAAACTCTCTTCACTTGACATTTAATAAAAATATGATGGAAATGAAATTTTTTCAATTGTAGGGGTTGTCATTTGGCCTTGAAAATCCAAATTTCCATCAATTAGATTAGTTAATTTTGCTACATTAGATTAGATCTATATTTTGAAAAGACAAATAGACAGAAAAATGACTTTTTCTCTCTTACTATCTTTGCACCAAAAACATTAGTTCATATGTTTAATATTTTAAGTCATATAATAGATTATTTCAAAACATATATATTTTAATTCAAAACCTAGGTATATATTATGAAAAAAATATAAATAATTATAACAGTAATAAAATTTTAGTTCAAATAAAACTCTTGTTAATGTACAAACAAACACACTAGCAAGTAGAAAATTTTAATCAAACCTAGAAGAGTAAAAGGTAGTATATTGGCATTGATTTTCCTTGTTTGAATAAATTAAAATTATTGTTTTTATTTTATTAAATCATAAAATCATAAATTGGACACTTAATTTTATTCCATATAAATCATTCAAAACATGTGTGCATTCACCTAAAAACCCCAAAAAATTAGTTTAACTTGCATATACAAAGGAATATTTACATACTTAGTAGTATTATTGATTAGGGTATAAACCTAATTTGTATTCATTTAGTTTGCACCTAGAAAAGCTATAAATAAGCATTTGCATTGTTAGTCTAGATTTGGATTTCTAGTATTGCATGCATTGAAAAGTGAATTTAAAAATACTACAAATAATAATTATTTCATTTATTTTTAGCTATTAATTACTTTTTAATTTCATTCAATCACCTTTGGCAAGTGGTTAGCTATATTTTTAGTCAAAACATTACCAAAATACCAAAAATAAATTAACCACCAAAGCCTTGTACCATTAAGCACGAGCATTCTTAAAACCTTGATTCTAACAAAATAACAAGTCTAATCATATATCACCTTCAGAACAATCTATTACACTTATATATTACCACACCTATCCTTTTAGATGATACTCTATGAGTGTCCATACTTCCATAGAAATGGTTTTTTTCCTAGAGTTAGAGGACTAGGTCATACTATCAACACTCAATGAGATATTAGTACTAGTATTGTAATTGAGATTATATATTCTACACTTATCCCCCATCTCATTATCAATCCTCTTAGTGACCTATAAGAATAAGAGAAGATCCAAAATCCACATATCATCATCCTTCCCCAAAATCCACATGTCATACTCAAACATAGATTTTCATCTCCAAACCCTTTATTATATTTGGGTATATAATCATTATATATCATTCATATTTGTGTATGAAATTGATTGGTGTATACATCCTAACAGATTCAACCATATTCTTGAGTCATTCAATGAGATATTGTTAGTATTGATTAGGAGTTTTACCTCCTTATTTCCGCCAGTACTAAGGGACCTTAAAGTTATGTTTATGATCAATTAGAAACTCTTAAAGACCAACTTGATGAAAATGAAATATTTTTATTCCATTAATATCATCCCTTTCCATTCATCATTTCAAATTCTATCTCACCAAACAATCAACCCAATCTATAGTTCTACCCATCACCCATCCATTACATTGGCTATCTCGGCCTGACCTTAGGAAGTTGAGTGCACAATTTAGCATGTGTTATTCATGTGCATAAAAATAGGTGAAATTAATGTGAAATAATTTCATATTTTTCATTTCCATTTTATTCTTCTTATTTCTCCCTTATCCATCTTCCCCTCTCCTTCCATTTATTTTATAGGCATCATACACCCCAAGAATTTGTTTGGACATGACCTAGGTGGATCAATTAGTCTAGAGGGATATAAAAGGATCCAAATTAACTCTAGTGATGATTCATTAGTACATTATAATAACCCTAATTTTAACACCAAAACATATTATCAATCCTATGTTTATTCACATTCTAATACTAAAACTAGGAGTGGAATGCCTATTCATGAGGTGTAAGATGTATCCAAAACAAATAGAAATAATCATGAATCTAATGTTGTGACCCTTAGTGGAATAATTGAATCCACTCCTCGTATGACTACTAGACCATTGATTAACCTATAGAACCCATATGTAGAAATATCTGCTATGTATGACCAATACTTAGGTGGGATTCAATATTTGGAGAATGAGGTTAACTACATGAAAGTGAATACACATACCCCTAGTGGGATTAAAAATTACCCTAATCTACCAGTACAACCCTAATCACCATCCTTAAGTCTCCCACCCCAAATTAATCTCTTCATACTAACCAATCTCTCACATATACCCCACTTGTATAGGAGGCTTTTAGGCCCAATGCCACCAATAGCTTGAATGAGCTTACCAATAATGTTAGGATGAAATTGTGACCCACACATAGATAAGTATTGAATTGACTGTCCAAGTTCATCCAAAAATGGGCATAATAAAACTAACTCTATTTTCTCAAAAAATTAGATACTTTATAAATTTTCTCAATTTCCTGTAAAAGTCATAAAAATTGGCTTAATAATTAAAATTAGCATTAAAAATTTATAATAAATAGAAAACAAGTAATTAAATAGAGACAAATTCAAACTAGATGATAACAGAGTTTATCCTTGATGGACTATGTCTCTGGGTCCATTTAATCAATGAACTGTTCTATTACTTCTCCTTTACAAAGGGTAATAATCTCCCATTACGGGGATCAAACTCATTCTCTCCTAATACGGGAATACAAATATTATCCTAATTAAGGCCACTCTCCCAAAATGGGGTTACAAAATCTCCCTCCAAGGGGTTATCTCCTTTTCAAAGGTCTTCTCTTTTATAGGGCTTAAAATCCTTTACAAAGGCTAAAAAGGGCTAAAAATTAGCCTTCTAATACAAACTCAACATATTATAATGTTTTCATTCTTATTGAGATGTTGATAAAGACTTTAGCCTTTTACCCAAAGAAGAATGGGTTTAAATCCCTTGGAAAATGACCTTAAATTCTTTTATTTAGGCTTACATGATCCAAAAATCAATAATAAATGTAATATCTTCTAATTCATTTTCCAAAATTATGATTGGCCCAATGGCCAAGGCTTTGAAATAAAATTAAGGGGTTTTGGGTTCAACTCCCATGCTCCATGTTTTCCTTTTGACTATGTCTTAGCCCAAAATTTAAGAGATAAGGCCAAAGCCTTGCCAAACAGTTTCCAAATATGAGGGTAGCATATTAGTAAAGGATTTATATATGTTGTGTGAGTTAATGGGTTGTATCCCACTCCTCACCTCTCTCCTTTTGAATAGTATTTGGTGCCTATTTTGGCATATTGACTATTTTTAGTTCCACATTGTTGGGTGAAGAGATAAATTAAGGATTTGAATATAATACATTTAACCTTATAAAGTGGTTAATAGATCAAATATCCCTTTTAAATCTCTTTTATGCATGCTTAAAACATGTGTATTGGGATGTGGAAACTGTTGGAGCATGTAATGGTTAAGTGGTGCATTTATGTACCCTTAATACATTAATTTCAACATTAAATAAATAATATGCTTTATTAGTTATGAGATCATACTCATGCAATAATAAAGTATATTATTATTAATGTTGAAATTATTAGTCTAGGTTGTAATCATGACCTATGGTCAAACATGCAAACCCATGTGACTAAGGGGACAAAGTTGGACCCATGTAATCTAATTGTTGGAAAGCATCCCAATTCTGTAGAAGCCATATTACAATGATCATATGGATTTTCCTATATTATATATATTTTACATTGTAAAATCTAGTGAGGATGTTTATGCATTCCAATCTATCCATCTTGGTTTGTGAATAATTGTGGAGAAGAAGTGAGAAGAGAAAGTTTGTATTGGGTACATTGAGTTTCTCAAATAATGAATAATCTTTGTGGGTTTTTTTTACCTCTTAGAGGTTTTCCCATGTATATCTTGTGTTAGTTTCATGTATGTCTTTTCTCTTGATATCATATCTATATCCATATCTCATATGTATTCATTTTGCATGTTCTATCATGGTATCAAAGCTAGTTGATGCATGATCAAGAGGCAAGATTGAAGATCTGGTTTTTTCACTTGTATTCAAGCCTAATTTCATCCACTTACAAGCCAATGTATGTTTATAAGATTTTTTAATCTTATCTTTCTATAAGTAGTAATTTTTTTGGGTCTATTTCCTCTTTGAGAGCCTAGAAATCTCATATCTGTGCATTTTTTTATACTTTAAGCCTATTTTTATATCATATATCTAACAAAGAATCTTAAAATGGGCTAAAAATGCCTCTTTAAGCATTAAAATTTTGAGATTTTTTTTTGTTTTTTAGTCTAATGATCTTTGTGAAGGTGTTTTAATATCTCTAAGTTAAAAATCTAACACTTACAAGGAGTTTCGAGCATAAGGAACACCAACAAATGAGAAAATCAGCCTATAGGTGTATTTGTATAGCCTATGTGTGGCCTTGGCAAGTAAAAATTCAAGGAAAATTTTAGATTTTTTGTTGTTTTTCTAATCTAATCTTTGAAAGGTGAATTATTCATTATTTTAGACTATAAATCACCTTCCAAGATCTTGTTAAAATTTTTCCTTTGAATTTTTTGAAGAGCTCATCTCTAAAATCCACCTTTGTATAGCCTTTATGAAGGATTTTTTTTCAAAAATTTAGAAAAGAAAATTGTTTTAGATCCTCTCCTCTCTAGTTTTGATCTCTAAAAAGTAATTTATCACTTTTTAAGCTTGCAAAACTTGTTCTATACCCTAAAAATTGCTGTCAAAGCACTTTTATTCTTCTTTAACCTCTATTGGCATCCCATTTCAGACTTGTACAACCCCTAGATGAAAGAAAAATTTAGATTTTTCATTTCTTGATCATTTTCAGATCTATAAAATTCATTTCTTTTGTTTTGAGGCATTATAAATCCCTATGGAAGGTTACTTGAAGGAAAAAGGAAGAGTTTTGAGTTTTCTACCTTGCTTAGACACCATATCTTCTATAGAGTATAAAAAATCAATTTACATTAGTAAAATTTTAATCTAGGTATCTCGAATGCTCTGGAGGGCCATTTGAAGGTGATTTCAAGCTTTATTTTGTAGAAAAAGACCTCCTGTAGCTCATGTTTGTGCATCCATCTTATCTTCCAGCACCATTAGCTCCTATTAGAGAAATTTCAATGGGTATGTTAATGTTTTAATGCAAAGTTTTTAATAAATGTAGTTTTTATTTAAATCTTTTATTTTTCACCCAAGTAGTGGCCCCCATCTTGTCTTTTTAAATATTTTATTGGTAAAAAGTAAAATATTCAAAATATTTACTTTCATGCAAATATTTATTTCCATTTTAATTATTTTAAAAAAATATAATAAAAATTAGATTAGAAAAGGTTTAAATTTAAATTTGTGCATGCATGATACCAATGGGTTTAATGGGTGAGATAACTAACTTAGTTTTGTTAGTTCACTTATAACTGACAGGTTTTGTGTTCAAATCCCCTTAATCCTTCCTTTTTTGGTCAAACTTAGTATTATTAATTTTTTTTAATATGAATGATTATTCACATGGGAATGTGTGCCATATGTGATAATTTATTCACCTTGTGACCTTATCAACTGTGTATAAAACATAATCACCCAACAAGTCAATTTGTAGGTTTTGGTATGTCATGGACACATTAGGAATGTCCTTGAGTTTATTTGAAACCTCATTCTATTGTTTTTACAATAATTTAGTCAAATAGTGCTCTTGCAACACTATTTATGATACTTGTGACCAATTCTTGTGACACTTGCAACACTAAGTTTTCATGAGTATTTTGATTGATTTAGTGTCATTATACATTTTTTATTTATTTTATAATCAAATTTAGTATAAAATCATATTAAACTAAGTGTCACAACTTAAACCCCTCTTGTGTCAAAATGTAAACATAGGGTGCCAAAATTATAGGAGTACAATTTTATGTTTTTTGATAAAACATGTATCTTGATGAAAACCTAAAAGGATGAGTTTATAAATGGTATGTCTCTTATGTTCATGTTGAAAGTATTTAATAATGTCATATAATGCTTTAGTAGGACCTTGCATAGTAGTTTTTTAAGTACTATCATAGTGGATGTGGATTTACCACTATGTAAAACTACTAAAAGGCCTACCTATTTTCTCCTACTACTGTGACTCAATATTAATGTTCAGTTTGATCTAAGTGTTTTATGACCACTTATGATACCACATTAATGATAAGGATCTTCCTAGTTGGCATTATGTGTTTATACATTTTAACTCCAAAATATTTTTTTTGTGAGTTCCCTTTTGAGTTGTTGGAGAATTAGACTAATCTAAGTTATTTTTTCATCCTTCATGATGATTTATTGCTCACCTTGTGTATAGCTGGATTCCCTATCATAATTTTAGGCTTCCATTGAATCAGAAATTCAAGGCATGTTGAGAATCTCTTTATGAGACTTTTTACTATTTGGTTGTATAACTTATTATGTTGATGAATTTTCATTTTTTTTATGTTTGAGTGAATTCATCCGTTGACCAATATTTGAACCTAGTTTAAGTAGTTGCATATGTGTTAAAATAACACATAATAACCCAGAAAGGATGTTCAAATAAATACTTAAACTTAGTGTTTTATGCATATAAGACTTAGATCCAATTTACTTATCATAAAATATATGAAAACAATAATCAGTATAAATATTTATGATGCTTGCATTACTTTTCAAGATCAATTTTAGAAGGACTTGAAGGGAAAATGCTAGTTTTTTGACTTGCAAAGTCACTTCAGAATCAATCTAGTCAAAATAGAAAAATTTGAAGTTTCAAAAAATTAGAACTTGATTATGTTTGTTTTTAGCTTCATAATAACTGATAAAATTTGTTTTATCTCTTCCAGATTAATTTTCTATTTTTAGCAACCTGATTCCAAACCTATTGTAATCCAAAATTATGGGTGAAACATTCAATTTTTCACCAAAATCCACTTTAAATGTCAATTTATTTTGGCATGTTATTCATATGGATTTTGTTATTTGGTTTCATAAGTATATCTCATATATGAGAAAATTGATATTGGCTAAAAAATGTTATTTCTCTTTATGGAAGAATTTTATTCATTATCATTTTGTCAGTGGTTTATCATGTTGTGAATTAGTTGTGAAGTGTGTTACTGAAAATGGTATATGTCAGCATATTGGTGATTTTTCCACATCACACTATTATTGTCTTAACTAATTCACATTCAATTTATAATTTATGGTGGCCTTTCTTCTTCGTATTCATCATGAAGTTTGTTGGGAATGCTTATGTGATAAGCATCATTCCAAACTTATAATCAAATATCATGATACTAATGCCTTGCATCCTTCTACACTCTTAGAAATGTAGACTAATATTGAAACTTATTTCATATTTAAAAATAATGTTTAATATGACTTGACAAGAAATGTATGCATAAGACTTGATATAGAGGATTGCATGGTACCTAGATTATAACTTGACCACTATTTTTATGTTCATGTCATATTATGTGCCATTATAATAGTTTAGTAAAACTATCTTTTTGTTAGTGAACCATTTTCTAGGTTATTTCAAAATACTAACTAAATTTATATTGTAATATATTTTGGTCTAAAAAAACCAAGTGTTGATCACATTAGGATATTTGGTAGCACTACTTCCATTTTGTATTCCTAAAAAAAAGAAACTTAATCCTATCTCTTGTCTTAAGAGTGTATGATTCATCTTCTAGACAAATAATTGAAAATAGGAATATTCATGTTCTTGATAAATCTTTTTGTGAGCCTCCTATGGAACCTCATAAAATTTCATAATTTGATGAACCTAACTCTCTTATTTGTCCTTATGAAGAAATGGATGCCTTAGAGGAAGTTGATCCAATTTTGGATAACTTAGAGTGTGAAGGGGAGCCTTATTCACTTGTGTTCAATCTAAAAAGACCTAAGAGGGAAATATCCTTAATTAAATCATATAATAGTATTTATAATTGAATAGAGGTCAATATACATACCATATTTTGATGACTATGTATGAAGATGAATCTCAATTTTTTGAGAGAACTATTCAAGATGTTAGATGAAAAATTAAAGAAAATAATATTGTTTTCAAATTTTGATTACATTATGATTATTTTCAATCTAAAATGAGTTAGCATTTTATACATATCATCATTCTTCATTTTTATCATGTTTATTAATTCTAATTTGTAAAAAGTGTCTTTTATGATAACATGCTTAGATACTCTCATTTGAATGTTGTATCATTTGATTGTTTATGCTAAAATGCTTATATACTCCTATTTGATAAATAAAGCAAGTTTATGCTAACATGTTTAGATTATTTCATTTTTTTGATGAATCATTTGATTTTTTATACTAACATGATTATATGTTTCATTTTGAAATGCAAGTGTAAATGAAGTTTGCATTATTGGCTCCATCATTTAACTTACCAAGCATTCTATTCATACATCTCTAAAATTAATTTCAGTCTTATGTCTATTTTATTAGATGATTGTATATCATTCTAATCTCTATTTGATATATGAGAGGCTACATACCTCAATTGTTTATTTCCAAATATATATCATTGAAAAATTGAAGCATATTAAAGTTGTAAAGTTTTTATACAAATTCAATGAGTTATTGATAATAAGATATCTAAATGAATTAGTATCATATTATTAGTAAAATTATTGTATGTGCATCACATGACAGATGGGTACAATCATCTTGTTAATATTGGAGACATCCAATGATAAATTGCATACAATAATTTATGTTTGTCACTAGCTTTGTAATCAAAGTAGTGAACTTATTTATGACTTGATGTTTTAAAATGTGCTTTATCATAGAAAAACACATGTCATTTTTTATATTTATGGATGTGGTTATTGTGATGCTAACCATAATATGATATCATGAATCCATTTTTTTTGGATGTGTTAGAAGTTTGTGCAGGTGATAAAGTTATATAAATCTGGAGAAAACTCTAGTGTAACACTAATAAACTATTGATGTACATGTACAAGTTATCCAAGATAAAACTACTCATTAGTGATCTGCATAATGTCTTATGGAAACATAGGCAGCAAATGTCTTCACAAACCACTTGATTCCACTAAGTCTTGCAATTTTGTACAATGTTAGGCCTCTCGAATCTATCATTGAGGGGGAGTGTACATGGCAATGTCACTTATCAGCCTTATAACTATCTTCTTTTTTATACTTCTTCTCATTGTATAACATTGTTAAATCACTTATGTGATTTTAGTAAACTTCATATGGAAGTTTTAATTTTGTACCCAATACTTATAATCATATGGAGATCCTTATGTTATAAAAGGCTCCAATGATTTTTTAATTATTCACGAGAAACTATGAGTGGTAGTCTCATGATCATGCTAGCCTAAACTTAGTCTAAGTAGTTTATGGATTTTAATTCCTTTTGTTTTAAAAGGTAACTTTGGCATGATGAAGATTTTTTCCTTCACCTCCTAAAATCATCATAGATGGTTTATGGAGGCCAATTCCTTTATTTATGAAGGTGACCATTATTGGAATATGTAATGGTTAAGTGGTGCATTTATGTACCCTTAATACATTAAATTATATCAGTTTTGAAGAAGTCACCTCCATAAATGATAGAATATTTTTATGGCCTATGGAAAGGTTGCACATTAGTGAAAATTTTCCATGAATATCATCACTACCTTTATCCACAACAAGTGTGATGGATTTTTCCTTTATTATAAATGAATGACTAGATGGATGAATATTTGCTTTAAAAAGCCCTATTTAACATTAAGGGGGAGTGTTGGAGCATGTATTGGTTAAGTGGTGAATTTATGTACCCTTAATACATTAATTACAACATTAAATAAATAATATGCTTTATTATTTACGAGGTCATGATCATGTAATACTAAAGAATATTATTATTAATGTTGGAATTACTGGTCTAGGTTAGAATCATGACCTATGGTCAAAGATGCCAACCCATTTGACCAAGGGGACAAAGTTGGACCCATGAAATCAAACCATTGGAAAGGGTCCTACTTCTCCAATGATCATATTACAATGGTCATATGGTTTTTCCTATATTATAGAGATTTTACATTATAAAATCTAGTGAGGATACTTATGCATTCCAATCTATCCATCTTGGTTTGTGAACAATTATGGAGAAGAAGTGAGAAGAGAAAGCTTGTATTGGGTACATTTTGTTTCTCAAATAATGAATAATCTTTATGGGTTTTTTTTACCTCTTAGAGGTTTTCCCATGTATATCTTGTATTGGTTTCATATATGTCTTTTCTCTTGATCTCATATCTATATCCATAGCTCGTATGCATTTGTTCTACATGTTCTATCATAAACTATTATTTCCTAACACACACACCCCATTTTAAAATAGGGACCCATTATTGTAAAACCTTATTTGAAGAGTTATAAACCTTAAAATCTATGACTTGATTGTCATGTATTTATAATCTAAGGTTATTCCCATAGAATCCAAAATTGCACAAGTTCAAAATTGTGAAAATCTAAGCTTATATTAGTATCTTAAGTCATTTCAAACCTTAGGTTTTCATACATTTTATTTGAATGTCAGTGTTCTAATTTATGAGATAATGGTACTAATATTTATACATCCTAGTTGGTATATTTTGGATCATAGTATTAAAGGCCAAGGATTAGTAATCTTCTCCAATATAACCCATATTGTTGGATTCCATGTGGTTATGACACACATCACTTAGATCTTTGGATATTTAAAATATTTCTAAGTCTTTGAAAGATTCTACATTATTAAAATTTTAAGTATTTTGGTCTCCTAGGCTCTACAAACTCACCACATGGCACATTCTCCTTAAAATGGAAACACTTAGACTTCATATATTTACTAAAAAATATAATGGTTCCATGTTACCATGTGATAATGGTTTTTATCTCCCAAACCTCTAGGGTTTTGAGTGATCAAAACTTGGCACATTTTTGTTAATGTGGACCTATGCAAGGGTTAAGTGATTATTTGGTCTACATCCAATGGTCTTAACATCCATGATTTTTGGGTGTTAGATCATTCCACATGTCTCAATCATGTTAAACCATGGAAATAAGAAGGTTAATGCTCAAAAGGTATACCAATCCAATAGTCTGAGCTTCATTGCTTTATGAGTGCACAAGATCATTCCATGTATATTGATCATGGTAACCCATGGCCAAAGGAAGGTTTATAGTCTAAAGGTATACCAATCTAATGGTCCAAGCTCCCATGCTCTGATATTAGGCCACATCGCTTGATCATTTTAACTCACCACTACAGGACCTGCCCAACACAGTGAAGAGATTTAAAGGATTGGGTCAATGATGACCTAAATAGAGGAATTATTTGAGGAAGGCATGACTAAAACATAAAATGGGAAATATCAAAAACACGGTAAAGAATAAAATCAATGAATAACTAAAAATTATCTCAAAATTGATACTAGACACAAATAATTAATGAATGATTTCCATTTGACAAGTTATTACACCCACCAAAGCTAATTGGCACATTCAAATTAAAACACACATTAAATCCAAAAGATCATTATCTACATTTAAGGTGCATGAATACATTCAATACTCATGCCTAATAATGATATATAAAAAATCTACACTAAGGAAAATTCACTTTTCCATTACTCTTTCAATCAAATGACTACATTTTCAAACTTTCCTAAAGCTAAATAAGCCCTAATTTTATTCAGATAATAAGCACATAATGAACTATTCGAAAAATCAAAATAATTATAGTGATTAAAGGATAATGTATCCCCTTATTTAAAATAGGGTAATTCCTTAATCCCCTCCCCATATTCATTTACAAGATTGATAGAATATAAAGATTGGTATTTGAGATGAGTGCTCTAAATTTCAAGTTTCCACATTACTCAATGCTCTGGGAAGAGGTGGAATCTATCTAGTCGTACTTTACTGAAGATGAACTCTCTCTAGAATCCAAGTAATACATTGATGATTTGATACCAATCAAAGAGAAATGATTCCACTAGGTGGTATCCAAACCTAAGTTAATTTCATGTATCAACCTCCTAAAAGTTTTATTTGTTAATGAAACAATTTCTAGAGATATCATGCATGTTATGAAAGTCAATAATGCCTCTACTTATATTTATGGTAGGGAGTTTGAGTGAGAACTTAGGCTTCCCTATCCTAAGACCACCTAAAATCAAGTCTCAACCAATATTTGGATTGATAAAAACATAGTAGATGGAAAGCTAAAATAATGGATCACAAAATGTCAAAGGATAAATCCCAAAGGGGCTATCTCCTCCAATATCATTATCAAATTGAGACTAGGAATTTTGATAGACATTTCCCTTTTGAATAGACTATATGGTTTCTCAAGTATTACATACATTTAGGTTTAATGGTTTCCATTTTTAGATATAATCCTAACATCTAACTAATTGGTGGCACTTAGGGAGATTATAATTGCCTGGTTAAGGTCACATGTTCTCTATGCTAATTAGAGGCCTAATGATGACAATTTATATATGATGTCCTTCCTATTGGACATAGTCATGTCCATATTTTATATGCCCTATGGTTAGGAGTGACATCCCTCAAATGAATATTTGGAAAATAGGGTTGGAAAAGATTTATCATTCATGTTCATTCATAGATATAGGAACAAAATTAGAATGATATGTAATGAGGTCTATCCTCATATATATCAAGAAATATAGGGAACCTCAATGCCCAGATTATCAAAAAACATGACAAGAAACCTGAGCAAAATGGGGAGACTATTGTTTATACCTAGATGCAATTGTCATCCGATTAGAAGTTGTAGACACTCAATTTTGGCCACTTTCATGCCTAAACTAGGATTCAGGTTAGTTTCTAGAGAATGCCACAATTTAAGCCTAAAAATAACTTGAATTGCCCAAATTCATCCATGTAACGGATTCAATTTCTCAGAGACATGACAATGCTAATTTATTTAGCGTATTACCCTATATGCACTAATAACCTAGTTTGGTTTCAACCCCAATCAAATTATGACCTAATAATTTGAAACAGTTGGCCTATCAAGATATTAATTGAAAAAAATTTAAAAAATTAATGAAAGCCAAAAATAACTATGCAAGATTAATTACAATGAAAATTTTAATTCACTTACCTAAACAAAAATTCCAAATCAAATTAGTGAATTTCATTTATCAAAAAGAAATTTTTATCCAAATATAAAGTCAAAGGTCAAAGGAGCTAATAAAGTGATTTATTATTTCTTAAATACTCCAACATTATGAGTCATAACCTCATAATATATCTAAAGTGAGTTTCAATGCCTCACAAATATTTAAAACTGAAGTGTAAAGATTTCATGAGTGCTTTGACCTAAACCAAGGTTAGTTTGACTCAACCAAGGTTATTTTAGACTCAATAAAAGTTAGAATTTAACATAACTTAACTAAGCTTAGAGTTAATTCTTTGAGTTATAAATGCAAGTGCCCATACCATATGCCAACAAGATTTTGTGTGTAATGTTATTATACTAGAATAACTTCAAGAAGTCATTGAGTGTAGTATTATAATGCCCATTTTATGCCAATATTCACACCAAGCCATAATTTACAATTTGAGAAGTGTTACTACCATGTAAAAACATTTCTAGAAGACTCTAATTGTCATAGAATGAGCACGAACATCCTTATGCCAACAAGTAGACATCAAATTTGATAAAGGAGGTAAATTACTTATGCTATTTTTATCTCTATTTTATGATCTTGTTTACTATGTTATGTCCCCCCTAGTTATTAGACAAGAATTTTTAGTTCTATTATATTTTTATGCTTGTTTTTTTATTATTGGGACTAACAATGAACTAATCATAGTTTATGTGCTCTTTGAACTCCTAAGATACATAATGGCACACTTGGTGTGACTAAACATCCCATATGGCCAAGGAAAATGATATGATAGCTCTATTTTTTCTTTAAAATGCATTTAATTCTTCAATTTTAGAGTTTTATCCTTGAAAGTAATGTCATTCTATTTTTTTTGTAAATGGTAGCTTTGTTTTATGTAACAGTGGCTTCTCTAGTCTTATGTTTTGTTTGAAATATTTATTTATGTATAAATAACATATTCAAAATGGAAGATTTGACTTAATGGTGGCTTCACTACCTCAAATTGGTGACTTTTACCTTACTAAATAGTGGCTTCATAGGGTAAAATTACATTGGGTTATGGTAGCTTTGCCAAAATTTTGCCTATATTTGGTGGCTTCACCACATCTAATCGATAGCTTCACCTGATAAATGGTGGTTTCACCAAAGTTATCTCTACCCATGTTTGTGTTTGTAGGAATATAATGGATTCATGAAAATATTACCTTTGCCATGCTAAATGGTAGCTTCACTCTATGTTTTCAAAAAAATTGAGAGTTCAAAATGAAATGTTGTTTATTCATTTGATTTTTATAGTAACTAAGGTGGATAGGATTAGACACTTAAAAATATCACATACACTTTTATTTGGTGCTTAAAATCAACTTAATCACACTTTTATTTTAGTATTTTCAAAGTTTTTACAAGTGAAAACAAGGACAAGGGGTCCAAAATTTAATCACATTTGAATTGGTGCTATTAAAAGGAACATACATGTAGTTAGAGATCTTAAGAGATTTTTAACTTTATGCTTGTTTTTTGTTATTATCTAGTTTCAAAGTTTGTTATAATATATTCTTTGTTTATGGAAAATTAGAAACTATTGGGTGTATGCTCTCCCCCTGTCCCCTATAGGGAACTTGGGTGACCAAAAGCACTTATTTTATTGCCTTATTTATTTGGTCTTATCAAAAATAATGTTGTGTATTCTCTCCCCAAGATTTGAGTGACTTGGGTGACCCAAAAATTACCTCTAAATTCTTTCCATTTTATTTTCTTGCATTTGTCTTGTGGACATGAGCTCGTTTCTCCCTCATAAGTTCTCAAGGGGTGAGTTAATCTATGGTTTCATCTCCCAGCATCATACCAACCCCACTCCATGGTGGGGTATATAAATTATGCATGTGATACTGGGATTACCATGGGGGTGAGAATTTATCCTATTTTATCATGATGAAAACTTAAGTTGAGTCTTGACAAACATCAAAATCTACTAAGCAATACACAACTGGATTCACTGTGCAAAAGAATGACTGTGTTATCTTATAATTTAAACCTTATGTTTTGATAGAACTCTTTACATTCCATGTGATTCTTAACCTTGGGTAGAATCTCCATTTATCTTTAAGTCATAACAACACTTTCTCACATTTATGATGTGATTCAAGTTACATACTTCAAGAGGGATTCAAACCCTAATATAGGTGATGATCCATATAAATACATGACTTAAACTAAGTTTGATCTATATAAAGGTTTGTCTTTAAGCCAAGATTCATACACATCACTTTATCACACTCTGTTCTCCATACACCTTCACTCTACTTTCTTCAAAACAAACATTTCTCTATCATATACTTGATTGTGCATCAACTTAGGCCCTTGTACAGACTGTGATAGAGTCTTAGGATCTTGGAGATATTGAATAGGTTAAAAGATATCCATGATCCCCTATACATTCATAAAATGATATCCATTATTTTCAATAACCTCACTTGAAGGTCACACTCTCTTGAAAGTATTTTTCATATCTCTACCCACTCCTTGGGCTTATGACTATGTTCTTGAAGAGATGACTGGAGGCCTCTTTCGACTGATTCTATATCAACTTGATGATCTTACTGAGAATATCTTAGAATTATTATTAGTGGTAAATTGGAGTTTAATTATCCATCTACTCTAAGGTTTCAATATTATTTATATAGTGCATTTTATTCTACCTTTAAGCATTATTGTAGGTGACTATGTATGCTCCATTTGTATGGGTTGTGTTTGCATTGATCCTTGAGAAGTTCCTCAAAATAGAGTTGATAATACTCTCCTTCATTATAAGAAAATTTATGATAAATGAATGAACAAACACATTAAATGAGTTATTCATTAGCCTCTCTTTCCTTTACTTTTTGATGAAAACTCTTGGCTATGACCACCTTTCATTGGTTGTAGGTGATCATTCTTAACTATCTTATTAGTGTACTAAGGTTTGCATACCACATTTAAATGACCATGATGTTTTTCAAACATCCTTGAATCCTCTTGGTAGTGAATTCATGAGACGGATGTGGATAGAAGGTGATACAATGGAAATGGATGTTGGGAAACATTGAATGGAGGTGGAGATAGAGCCTTACAATAGTGAAAGGTAGTGAGAAGATAGTGTGGATGGATGTAACATGATGGAGGTGGAAAATAACATGAAAATTATATTTCAATACCATTTTTAAGGTCTTAAAAAAGCATAATCACCCCCTCAACAAGATATAACAATTTGGAGGCCTTTGAAGGAGGCATATGGTGTTAAAATGGAAATCTATGAGTCTATTAAAACCTTAACATATGTTAAACTATTACTCCATGAAGATGTTGAGAACACATTTATGGATTCCTTATAATGGATCATTAAGGAATATTTGAGAATATTTAATGATAAACAAAAGAACATGAAGTAAACCCCTCCAAACAATATTTTAATCATTCTTGAAATTATTTCTCTCTTGAACTGTACAACCTCTCTTTACTACCTACATACTACAAATTTGAATTATATGCCTTATTGATCTCCATATTACCCTTACATGTGTGAAATTTAACTTAATAATTCTAATTAAATGTGGATCATGCTCATGATAAATCCATGAACTTTATTTTTCCTATCATGATGCCTAGAAGAGGAGAAATCTTAGAAAATTGATTGCCTGCTTGGATGGAGACATAGTGATTGTCTTTACTTCAAAAGGATGTCTAATTAAGGAGATAAGACCAAATTAAGATACAATTGGATTAGATTTAATATCTATGAGACCCATTTATCTTCCCAAAATTTTATACCTTGATTTTCTCTCTCATGGTTGTACCACCTACAAACCTGAAGGGCTCTCACTATGTGCAAAGAAGCAAGGTGAATGGAGGGAACCTATTTTGGGACTATATGATGTATTTTTCCATTTAATATTCTCTATAACACTTTTGATAACTCATAATTCAAGGTAATGAATCCTTTTGTATGGAAAATATCGTACAAATTTGTACTCCAAGCATGAAAACTCATAAAAATAGCCTTTTCTTTGCATTTCTTTCACACTTAAAGCTTGAAAATCCAATTTAGGGTAAGGAGAGATATGATTCATGAAGAGTATTAGAAAAAATATTAAAACTTTTTAAATCTTTATGGGGCCAAATTTGGCACATGTGAGCTCATTATAAGCCTTTTCTATGCTTGGACTTGCATGAAATGATATTTTAAAAGAATGAAACCTTATGACTAAGGTAATGACATGAATATGAATGTGTTTAAAGGAATTATGAATAATTTTATTGAATTTTTACACCAAATTTAACATTTAAATACCAAAAATTATCTTTTTAGGAAATATACACATAGCTTTACAAAGGAAATTGCCACTAAAAACCATCAAGAATACCTTTTAGCCTTCTTAAAAGGCTTGGATGAGGCTTATATGTATTTTAATCACACCATATAATCTTATATTTTTTATCATAACTTCCATATAATGAATATTATAAATAATTTTAGGATAAGTCATCAACTTCCCTCTTCACCATCTTCATCAGAGCACTTTCAGATCACAAGACCACTTGACACTTGACACCATTGACATGACACTGAAAAAACTCTCTTCACTTGACATTTAATAAAAATATGATGGAAATGAAATTTTTTCAATTGTAGGGGTTGTCATTTGGCCTTGAAAATCCAAATTTCCATCAATTAGATTAGTTAATTTTGCTACATTAGATTAGATCTATATTTTGAAAAGACAAATAGACAGAAAAATGACTTTTTCTCTCTTACTATCTTTGCACCAAAAACATTAGTTCATATGTTTAATATTTTAAGTCATATAATAGATTATTTCAAAACATATATATTTTAATTCAAAACCTAGGTATATATTATGAAAAAAATATAAATAATTATAACAGTAATAAAATTTTAGTTCAAATAAAACTCTTGTTAATGTACAAACAAACACACTAGCAAGTAGAAAATTTTAATCAAACCTAGAAGAGTAAAAGGTAGTATATTGGCATTGATTTTCCTTGTTTGAATAAATTAAAATTATTGTTTTTATTTTATTAAATCATAAAATCATAAATTGGACACTTAATTTTATTCCATATAAATCATTCAAAACATGTGTGCATTCACCTAAAAACCCCAAAAAATTAGTTTAACTTGCATATACAAAGGAATATTTACATACTTAGTAGTATTATTGATTAGGGTATAAACCTAATTTGTATTCATTTAGTTTGCACCTAGAAAAGCTATAAATAAGCATTTGCATTGTTAGTCTAGATTTGGATTTCTAGTATTGCATGCATTGAAAAGTGAATTTAAAAATACTACAAATAATAATTATTTCATTTATTTTTAGCTATTAATTACTTTTTAATTTCATTCAATCACCTTTGGCAAGTGGTTAGCTATATTTTTAGTCAAAACATTACCAAAATACCAAAAATAAATTAACCACCAAAGCCTTGTACCATTAAGCACGAGCATTCTTAAAACCTTGATTCTAACAAAATAACAAGTCTAATCATATATCACCTTCAGAACAATCTATTACACTTATATATTACCACACCTATCCTTTTAGATGATACTCTATGAGTGTCCATACTTCCATAGAAATGGTTTTTTTCCTAGAGTTAGAGGACTAGGTCATACTATCAACACTCAATGAGATATTAGTACTAGTATTGTAATTGAGATTATATATTCTACACTTATCCCCCATCTCATTATCAATCCTCTTAGTGACCTATAAGAATAAGAGAAGATCCAAAATCCACATATCATCATCCTTCCCCAAAATCCACATGTCATACTCAAACATAGATTTTCATCTCCAAACCCTTTATTATATTTGGGTATATAATCATTATATATCATTCATATTTGTGTATGAAATTGATTGGTGTATACATCCTAACAGATTCAACCATATTCTTGAGTCATTCAATGAGATATTGTTAGTATTGATTAGGAGTTTTACCTCCTTATTTCCGCCAGTACTAAGGGACCTTAAAGTTATGTTTATGATCAATTAGAAACTCTTAAAGACCAACTTGATGAAAATGAAATATTTTTATTCCATTAATATCATCCCTTTCCATTCATCATTTCAAATTCTATCTCACCAAACAATCAACCCAATCTATAGTTCTACCCATCACCCATCCATTACATTGGCTATCTCGGCCTGACCTTAGGAAGTTGAGTGCACAATTTAGCATGTGTTATTCATGTGCATAAAAATAGGTGAAATTAATGTGAAATAATTTCATATTTTTCATTTCCATTTTATTCTTCTTATTTCTCCCTTATCCATCTTCCCCTCTCCTTCCATTTATTTTATAGGCATCATACACCCCAAGAATTTGTTTGGACATGACCTAGGTGGATCAATTAGTCTAGAGGGATATAAAAGGATCCAAATTAACTCTAGTGATGATTCATTAGTACATTATAATAACCCTAATTTTAACACCAAAACATATTATCAATCCTATGTTTATTCACATTCTAATACTAAAACTAGGAGTGGAATGCCTATTCATGAGGTGTAAGATGTATCCAAAACAAATAGAAATAATCATGAATCTAATGTTGTGACCCTTAGTGGAATAATTGAATCCACTCCTCGTATGACTACTAGACCATTGATTAACCTATAGAACCCATATGTAGAAATATCTGCTATGTATGACCAATACTTAGGTGGGATTCAATATTTGGAGAATGAGGTTAACTACATGAAAGTGAATACACATACCCCTAGTGGGATTAAAAATTACCCTAATCTACCAGTACAACCCTAATCACCATCCTTAAGTCTCCCACCCCAAATTAATCTCTTCATACTAACCAATCTCTCACATATACCCCACTTGTATAGGAGGCTTTTAGGCCCAATGCCACCAATAGCTTGAATGAGCTTACCAATAATGTTAGGATGAAATTGTGACCCACACATAGATAAGTATTGAATTGACTGTCCAAGTTCATCCAAAAATGGGCATAATAAAACTAACTCTATTTTCTCAAAAAATTAGATACTTTATAAATTTTCTCAATTTCCTGTAAAAGTCATAAAAATTGGCTTAATAATTAAAATTAGCATTAAAAATTTATAATAAATAGAAAACAAGTAATTAAATAGAGACAAATTCAAACTAGATGATAACAGAGTTTATCCTTGATGGACTATGTCTCTGGGTCCATTTAATCAATGAACTGTTCTATTACTTCTCCTTTACAAAGGGTAATAATCTCCCATTACGGGGATCAAACTCATTCTCTCCTAATACGGGAATACAAATATTATCCTAATTAAGGCCACTCTCCCAAAATGGGGTTACAAAATCTCCCTCCAAGGGGTTATCTCCTTTTCAAAGGTCTTCTCTTTTATAGGGCTTAAAATCCTTTACAAAGGCTAAAAAGGGCTAAAAATTAGCCTTCTAATACAAACTCAACATATTATAATGTTTTCATTCTTATTGAGATGTTGATAAAGACTTTAGCCTTTTACCCAAAGAAGAATGGGTTTAAATCCCTTGGAAAATGACCTTAAATTCTTTTATTTAGGCTTACATGATCCAAAAATCAATAATAAATGTAATATCTTCTAATTCATTTTCCAAAATTATGATTGGCCCAATGGCCAAGGCTTTGAAATAAAATTAAGGGGTTTTGGGTTCAACTCCCATGCTCCATGTTTTCCTTTTGACTATGTCTTAGCCCAAAATTTAAGAGATAAGGCCAAAGCCTTGCCAAACAGTTTCCAAATATGAGGGTAGCATATTAGTAAAGGATTTATATATGTTGTGTGAGTTAATGGGTTGTATCCCACTCCTCACCTCTCTCCTTTTGAATAGTATTTGGTGCCTATTTTGGCATATTGACTATTTTTAGTTCCACATTGTTGGGTGAAGAGATAAATTAAGGATTTGAATATAATACATTTAACCTTATAAAGTGGTTAATAGATCAAATATCCCTTTTAAATCTCTTTTATGCATGCTTAAAACATGTGTATTGGGATGTGGAAACTGTTGGAGCATGTAATGGTTAAGTGGTGCATTTATGTACCCTTAATACATTAATTTCAACATTAAATAAATAATATGCTTTATTAGTTATGAGATCATACTCATGCAATAATAAAGTATATTATTATTAATGTTGAAATTATTAGTCTAGGTTGTAATCATGACCTATGGTCAAACATGCAAACCCATGTGACTAAGGGGACAAAGTTGGACCCATGTAATCTAATTGTTGGAAAGCATCCCAATTCTGTAGAAGCCATATTACAATGATCATATGGATTTTCCTATATTATATATATTTTACATTGTAAAATCTAGTGAGGATGTTTATGCATTCCAATCTATCCATCTTGGTTTGTGAATAATTGTGGAGAAGAAGTGAGAAGAGAAAGTTTGTATTGGGTACATTGAGTTTCTCAAATAATGAATAATCTTTGTGGGTTTTTTTTACCTCTTAGAGGTTTTCCCATGTATATCTTGTGTTAGTTTCATGTATGTCTTTTCTCTTGATATCATATCTATATCCATATCTCATATGTATTCATTTTGCATGTTCTATCATGGTATCAAAGCTAGTTGATGCATGATCAAGAGGCAAGATTGAAGATCTGGTTTTTTCACTTGTATTCAAGCCTAATTTCATCCACTTACAAGCCAATGTATGTTTATAAGATTTTTTAATCTTATCTTTCTATAAGTAGTAATTTTTTTGGGTCTATTTCCTCTTTGAGAGCCTAGAAATCTCATATCTGTGCATTTTTTTATACTTTAAGCCTATTTTTATATCATATATCTAACAAAGAATCTTAAAATGGGCTAAAAATGCCTCTTTAAGCATTAAAATTTTGAGATTTTTTTTTGTTTTTTAGTCTAATGATCTTTGTGAAGGTGTTTTAATATCTCTAAGTTAAAAATCTAACACTTACAAGGAGTTTCGAGCATAAGGAACACCAACAAATGAGAAAATCAGCCTATAGGTGTATTTGTATAGCCTATGTGTGGCCTTGGCAAGTAAAAATTCAAGGAAAATTTTAGATTTTTTGTTGTTTTTCTAATCTAATCTTTGAAAGGTGAATTATTCATTATTTTAGACTATAAATCACCTTCCAAGATCTTGTTAAAATTTTTCCTTTGAATTTTTTGAAGAGCTCATCTCTAAAATCCACCTTTGTATAGCCTTTATGAAGGATTTTTTTTCAAAAATTTAGAAAAGAAAATTGTTTTAGATCCTCTCCTCTCTAGTTTTGATCTCTAAAAAGTAATTTATCACTTTTTAAGCTTGCAAAACTTGTTCTATACCCTAAAAATTGCTGTCAAAGCACTTTTATTCTTCTTTAACCTCTATTGGCATCCCATTTCAGACTTGTACAACCCCTAGATGAAAGAAAAATTTAGATTTTTCATTTCTTGATCATTTTCAGATCTATAAAATTCATTTCTTTTGTTTTGAGGCATTATAAATCCCTATGGAAGGTTACTTGAAGGAAAAAGGAAGAGTTTTGAGTTTTCTACCTTGCTTAGACACCATATCTTCTATAGAGTATAAAAAATCAATTTACATTAGTAAAATTTTAATCTAGGTATCTCGAATGCTCTGGAGGGCCATTTGAAGGTGATTTCAAGCTTTATTTTGTAGAAAAAGACCTCCTGTAGCTCATGTTTGTGCATCCATCTTATCTTCCAGCACCATTAGCTCCTATTAGAGAAATTTCAATGGGTATGTTAATGTTTTAATGCAAAGTTTTTAATAAATGTAGTTTTTATTTAAATCTTTTATTTTTCACCCAAGTAGTGGCCCCCATCTTGTCTTTTTAAATATTTTATTGGTAAAAAGTAAAATATTCAAAATATTTACTTTCATGCAAATATTTATTTCCATTTTAATTATTTTAAAAAAATATAATAAAAATTAGATTAGAAAAGGTTTAAATTTAAATTTGTGCATGCATGATACCAATGGGTTTAATGGGTGAGATAACTAACTTAGTTTTGTTAGTTCACTTATAACTGACAGGTTTTGTGTTCAAATCCCCTTAATCCTTCCTTTTTTGGTCAAACTTAGTATTATTAATTTTTTTTAATATGAATGATTATTCACATGGGAATGTGTGCCATATGTGATAATTTATTCACCTTGTGACCTTATCAACTGTGTATAAAACATAATCACCCAACAAGTCAATTTGTAGGTTTTGGTATGTCATGGACACATTAGGAATGTCCTTGAGTTTATTTGAAACCTCATTCTATTGTTTTTACAATAATTTAGTCAAATAGTGCTCTTGCAACACTATTTATGATACTTGTGACCAATTCTTGTGACACTTGCAACACTAAGTTTTCATGAGTATTTTGATTGATTTAGTGTCATTATACATTTTTTATTTATTTTATAATCAAATTTAGTATAAAATCATATTAAACTAAGTGTCACAACTTAAACCCCTCTTGTGTCAAAATGTAAACATAGGGTGCCAAAATTATAGGAGTACAATTTTATGTTTTTTGATAAAACATGTATCTTGATGAAAACCTAAAAGGATGAGTTTATAAATGGTATGTCTCTTATGTTCATGTTGAAAGTATTTAATAATGTCATATAATGCTTTAGTAGGACCTTGCATAGTAGTTTTTTAAGTACTATCATAGTGGATGTGGATTTACCACTATGTAAAACTACTAAAAGGCCTACCTATTTTCTCCTACTACTGTGACTCAATATTAATGTTCAGTTTGATCTAAGTGTTTTATGACCACTTATGATACCACATTAATGATAAGGATCTTCCTAGTTGGCATTATGTGTTTATACATTTTAACTCCAAAATATTTTTTTTGTGAGTTCCCTTTTGAGTTGTTGGAGAATTAGACTAATCTAAGTTATTTTTTCATCCTTCATGATGATTTATTGCTCACCTTGTGTATAGCTGGATTCCCTATCATAATTTTAGGCTTCCATTGAATCAGAAATTCAAGGCATGTTGAGAATCTCTTTATGAGACTTTTTACTATTTGGTTGTATAACTTATTATGTTGATGAATTTTCATTTTTTTTATGTTTGAGTGAATTCATCCGTTGACCAATATTTGAACCTAGTTTAAGTAGTTGCATATGTGTTAAAATAACACATAATAACCCAGAAAGGATGTTCAAATAAATACTTAAACTTAGTGTTTTATGCATATAAGACTTAGATCCAATTTACTTATCATAAAATATATGAAAACAATAATCAGTATAAATATTTATGATGCTTGCATTACTTTTCAAGATCAATTTTAGAAGGACTTGAAGGGAAAATGCTAGTTTTTTGACTTGCAAAGTCACTTCAGAATCAATCTAGTCAAAATAGAAAAATTTGAAGTTTCAAAAAATTAGAACTTGATTATGTTTGTTTTTAGCTTCATAATAACTGATAAAATTTGTTTTATCTCTTCCAGATTAATTTTCTATTTTTAGCAACCTGATTCCAAACCTATTGTAATCCAAAATTATGGGTGAAACATTCAATTTTTCACCAAAATCCACTTTAAATGTCAATTTATTTTGGCATGTTATTCATATGGATTTTGTTATTTGGTTTCATAAGTATATCTCATATATGAGAAAATTGATATTGGCTAAAAAATGTTATTTCTCTTTATGGAAGAATTTTATTCATTATCATTTTGTCAGTGGTTTATCATGTTGTGAATTAGTTGTGAAGTGTGTTACTGAAAATGGTATATGTCAGCATATTGGTGATTTTTCCACATCACACTATTATTGTCTTAACTAATTCACATTCAATTTATAATTTATGGTGGCCTTTCTTCTTCGTATTCATCATGAAGTTTGTTGGGAATGCTTATGTGATAAGCATCATTCCAAACTTATAATCAAATATCATGATACTAATGCCTTGCATCCTTCTACACTCTTAGAAATGTAGACTAATATTGAAACTTATTTCATATTTAAAAATAATGTTTAATATGACTTGACAAGAAATGTATGCATAAGACTTGATATAGAGGATTGCATGGTACCTAGATTATAACTTGACCACTATTTTTATGTTCATGTCATATTATGTGCCATTATAATAGTTTAGTAAAACTATCTTTTTGTTAGTGAACCATTTTCTAGGTTATTTCAAAATACTAACTAAATTTATATTGTAATATATTTTGGTCTAAAAAAACCAAGTGTTGATCACATTAGGATATTTGGTAGCACTACTTCCATTTTGTATTCCTAAAAAAAAGAAACTTAATCCTATCTCTTGTCTTAAGAGTGTATGATTCATCTTCTAGACAAATAATTGAAAATAGGAATATTCATGTTCTTGATAAATCTTTTTGTGAGCCTCCTATGGAACCTCATAAAATTTCATAATTTGATGAACCTAACTCTCTTATTTGTCCTTATGAAGAAATGGATGCCTTAGAGGAAGTTGATCCAATTTTGGATAACTTAGAGTGTGAAGGGGAGCCTTATTCACTTGTGTTCAATCTAAAAAGACCTAAGAGGGAAATATCCTTAATTAAATCATATAATAGTATTTATAATTGAATAGAGGTCAATATACATACCATATTTTGATGACTATGTATGAAGATGAATCTCAATTTTTTGAGAGAACTATTCAAGATGTTAGATGAAAAATTAAAGAAAATAATATTGTTTTCAAATTTTGATTACATTATGATTATTTTCAATCTAAAATGAGTTAGCATTTTATACATATCATCATTCTTCATTTTTATCATGTTTATTAATTCTAATTTGTAAAAAGTGTCTTTTATGATAACATGCTTAGATACTCTCATTTGAATGTTGTATCATTTGATTGTTTATGCTAAAATGCTTATATACTCCTATTTGATAAATAAAGCAAGTTTATGCTAACATGTTTAGATTATTTCATTTTTTTGATGAATCATTTGATTTTTTATACTAACATGATTATATGTTTCATTTTGAAATGCAAGTGTAAATGAAGTTTGCATTATTGGCTCCATCATTTAACTTACCAAGCATTCTATTCATACATCTCTAAAATTAATTTCAGTCTTATGTCTATTTTATTAGATGATTGTATATCATTCTAATCTCTATTTGATATATGAGAGGCTACATACCTCAATTGTTTATTTCCAAATATATATCATTGAAAAATTGAAGCATATTAAAGTTGTAAAGTTTTTATACAAATTCAATGAGTTATTGATAATAAGATATCTAAATGAATTAGTATCATATTATTAGTAAAATTATTGTATGTGCATCACATGACAGATGGGTACAATCATCTTGTTAATATTGGAGACATCCAATGATAAATTGCATACAATAATTTATGTTTGTCACTAGCTTTGTAATCAAAGTAGTGAACTTATTTATGACTTGATGTTTTAAAATGTGCTTTATCATAGAAAAACACATGTCATTTTTTATATTTATGGATGTGGTTATTGTGATGCTAACCATAATATGATATCATGAATCCATTTTTTTTGGATGTGTTAGAAGTTTGTGCAGGTGATAAAGTTATATAAATCTGGAGAAAACTCTAGTGTAACACTAATAAACTATTGATGTACATGTACAAGTTATCCAAGATAAAACTACTCATTAGTGATCTGCATAATGTCTTATGGAAACATAGGCAGCAAATGTCTTCACAAACCACTTGATTCCACTAAGTCTTGCAATTTTGTACAATGTTAGGCCTCTCGAATCTATCATTGAGGGGGAGTGTACATGGCAATGTCACTTATCAGCCTTATAACTATCTTCTTTTTTATACTTCTTCTCATTGTATAACATTGTTAAATCACTTATGTGATTTTAGTAAACTTCATATGGAAGTTTTAATTTTGTACCCAATACTTATAATCATATGGAGATCCTTATGTTATAAAAGGCTCCAATGATTTTTTAATTATTCACGAGAAACTATGAGTGGTAGTCTCATGATCATGCTAGCCTAAACTTAGTCTAAGTAGTTTATGGATTTTAATTCCTTTTGTTTTAAAAGGTAACTTTGGCATGATGAAGATTTTTTCCTTCACCTCCTAAAATCATCATAGATGGTTTATGGAGGCCAATTCCTTTATTTATGAAGGTGACCATTATTGGAATATGTAATGGTTAAGTGGTGCATTTATGTACCCTTAATACATTAAATTATATCAGTTTTGAAGAAGTCACCTCCATAAATGATAGAATATTTTTATGGCCTATGGAAAGGTTGCACATTAGTGAAAATTTTCCATGAATATCATCACTACCTTTATCCACAACAAGTGTGATGGATTTTTCCTTTATTATAAATGAATGACTAGATGGATGAATATTTGCTTTAAAAAGCCCTATTTAACATTAAGGGGGAGTGTTGGAGCATGTATTGGTTAAGTGGTGAATTTATGTACCCTTAATACATTAATTACAACATTAAATAAATAATATGCTTTATTATTTACGAGGTCATGATCATGTAATACTAAAGAATATTATTATTAATGTTGGAATTACTGGTCTAGGTTAGAATCATGACCTATGGTCAAAGATGCCAACCCATTTGACCAAGGGGACAAAGTTGGACCCATGAAATCAAACCATTGGAAAGGGTCCTACTTCTCCAATGATCATATTACAATGGTCATATGGTTTTTCCTATATTATAGAGATTTTACATTATAAAATCTAGTGAGGATACTTATGCATTCCAATCTATCCATCTTGGTTTGTGAACAATTATGGAGAAGAAGTGAGAAGAGAAAGCTTGTATTGGGTACATTTTGTTTCTCAAATAATGAATAATCTTTATGGGTTTTTTTTACCTCTTAGAGGTTTTCCCATGTATATCTTGTATTGGTTTCATATATGTCTTTTCTCTTGATCTCATATCTATATCCATAGCTCGTATGCATTTGTTCTACATGTTCTATCATAAACTATTATTTCCTAACACACACACCCCATTTTAAAATAGGGACCCATTATTGTAAAACCTTATTTGAAGAGTTATAAACCTTAAAATCTATGACTTGATTGTCATGTATTTATAATCTAAGGTTATTCCCATAGAATCCAAAATTGCACAAGTTCAAAATTGTGAAAATCTAAGCTTATATTAGTATCTTAAGTCATTTCAAACCTTAGGTTTTCATACATTTTATTTGAATGTCAGTGTTCTAATTTATGAGATAATGGTACTAATATTTATACATCCTAGTTGGTATATTTTGGATCATAGTATTAAAGGCCAAGGATTAGTAATCTTCTCCAATATAACCCATATTGTTGGATTCCATGTGGTTATGACACACATCACTTAGATCTTTGGATATTTAAAATATTTCTAAGTCTTTGAAAGATTCTACATTATTAAAATTTTAAGTATTTTGGTCTCCTAGGCTCTACAAACTCACCACATGGCACATTCTCCTTAAAATGGAAACACTTAGACTTCATATATTTACTAAAAAATATAATGGTTCCATGTTACCATGTGATAATGGTTTTTATCTCCCAAACCTCTAGGGTTTTGAGTGATCAAAACTTGGCACATTTTTGTTAATGTGGACCTATGCAAGGGTTAAGTGATTATTTGGTCTACATCCAATGGTCTTAACATCCATGATTTTTGGGTGTTAGATCATTCCACATGTCTCAATCATGTTAAACCATGGAAATAAGAAGGTTAATGCTCAAAAGGTATACCAATCCAATAGTCTGAGCTTCATTGCTTTATGAGTGCACAAGATCATTCCATGTATATTGATCATGGTAACCCATGGCCAAAGGAAGGTTTATAGTCTAAAGGTATACCAATCTAATGGTCCAAGCTCCCATGCTCTGATATTAGGCCACATCGCTTGATCATTTTAACTCACCACTACAGGACCTGCCCAACACAGTGAAGAGATTTAAAGGATTGGGTCAATGATGACCTAAATAGAGGAATTATTTGAGGAAGGCATGACTAAAACATAAAATGGGAAATATCAAAAACACGGTAAAGAATAAAATCAATGAATAACTAAAAATTATCTCAAAATTGATACTAGACACAAATAATTAATGAATGATTTCCATTTGACAAGCTATTACACCCACCAAAGCTAATTGGCACATTCAAATTAAAACACACATTAAATCCAAAAGATCATTATCTACATTTAAGGTGCATGAATACATTCAATACTCATGCCTAATAATGATATATAAAAAATCTACACTAAGGAAAATTCACTTTTCCATTACTCTTTCAATCAAATGACTACATTTTCAAACTTTCCTAAAGCTAAATAAGCCCTAATTTTATTCAGATAATAAGCACATAATGAACTATTCGAAAAATCAAAATAATTATAGTGATTAAAGGATAATGTATCCCCTTATTTAAAATAGGGTAATTCCTTAATCCCCTCCCCATATTCATTTACAAGATTGATAGAATATAAAGATTGGTATTTGAGATGAGTGCTCTAAATTTCAAGTTTCCACATTACTCAATGCTCTGGGAAGAGGTGGAATCTATCTAGTCGTACTTTACTGAAGATGAACTCTCTCTAGAATCCAAGTAATACATTGATGATTTGATACCAATCAAAGAGAAATGATTCCACTAGGTGGTATCCAAACCTAAGTTAATTTCATGTATCAACCTCCTAAAAGTTTTATTTGTTAATGAAACAATTTCTAGAGATATCATGCATGTTATGAAAGTCAATAATGCCTCTACTTATATTTATGGTAGGGAGTTTGAGTGAGAACTTAGGCTTCCCTATCCTAAGACCACCTAAAATCAAGTCTCAACCAATATTTGGATTGATAAAAACATAGTAGATGGAAAGCTAAAATAATGGATCACAAAATGTCAAAGGATAAATCCCAAAGGGGCTATCTCCTCCAATATCATTATCAAATTGAGACTAGGAATTTTGATAGACATTTCCCTTTTGAATAGACTATATGGTTTCTCAAGTATTACATACATTTAGGTTTAATGGTTTCCATTTTTAGATATAATCCTAACATCTAACTAATTGGTGGCACTTAGGGAGATTATAATTGCCTGGTTAAGGTCACATGTTCTCTATGCTAATTAGAGGCCTAATGATGACAATTTATATATGATGTCCTTCCTATTGGACATAGTCATGTCCATATTTTATATGCCCTATGGTTAGGAGTGACATCCCTCAAATGAATATTTGGAAAATAGGGTTGGAAAAGATTTATCATTCATGTTCATTCATAGATATAGGAACAAAATTAGAATGATATGTAATGAGGTCTATCCTCATATATATCAAGAAATATAGGGAACCTCAATGCCCAGATTATCAAAAAACATGACAAGAAACCTGAGCAAAATGGGGAGACTATTGTTTATACCTAGATGCAATTGTCATCCGATTAGAAGTTGTAGACACTCAATTTTGGCCACTTTCATGCCTAAACTAGGATTCAGGTTAGTTTCTAGAGAATGCCACAATTTAAGCCTAAAAATAACTTGAATTGCCCAAATTCATCCATGTAACGGATTCAATTTCTCAGAGACATGACAATGCTAATTTATTTAGCGTATTACCCTATATGCACTAATAACCTAGTTTGGTTTCAACCCCAATCAAATTATGACCTAATAATTTGAAACAGTTGGCCTATCAAGATATTAATTGAAAAAAATTTAAAAAATTAATGAAAGCCAAAAATAACTATGCAAGATTAATTACAATGAAAATTTTAATTCACTTACCTAAACAAAAATTCCAAATCAAATTAGTGAATTTCATTTATCAAAAAGAAATTTTTATCCAAATATAAAGTCAAAGGTCAAAGGAGCTAATAAAGTGATTTATTATTTCTTAAATACTCCAACATTATGAGTCATAACCTCATAATATATCTAAAGTGAGTTTCAATGCCTCACAAATATTTAAAACTGAAGTGTAAAGATTTCATGAGTGCTTTGACCTAAACCAAGGTTAGTTTGACTCAACCAAGGTTATTTTAGACTCAATAAAAGTTAGAATTTAACATAACTTAACTAAGCTTAGAGTTAATTCTTTGAGTTATAAATGCAAGTGCCCATACCATATGCCAACAAGATTTTGTGTGTAATGTTATTATACTAGAATAACTTCAAGAAGTCATTGAGTGTAGTATTATAATGCCCATTTTATGCCAATATTCACACCAAGCCATAATTTACAATTTGAGAAGTGTTACTACCATGTAAAAACATTTCTAGAAGACTCTAATTGTCATAGAATGAGCACGAACATCCTTATGCCAACAAGTAGACATCAAATTTGATAAAGGAGGTAAATTACTTATGCTATTTTTATCTCTATTTTATGATCTTGTTTACTATGTTATGTCCCCCCTAGTTATTAGACAAGACTTTTTAGTTCTATTATATTTTTATGCTTGTTTTTTTATTATTGGGACTAACAATGAACTAATCATAGTTTATGTGCTCTTTGAACTCCTAAGATACATAATGGCACACTTGGTGTGACTAAACATCCCATATGGCCAAGGAAAATGATATGATAGCTCTATTTTTTCTTTAAAATGCATTTAATTCTTCAATTTTAGAGTTTTATCCTTGAAAGTAATGTCATTCTATTTTTTTTGTAAATGGTAGCTTTGTTTTATGTAACAGTGGCTTCTCTAGTCTTATGTTTTGTTTGAAATATTTATTTATGTATAAATAACATATTCAAAATGGAAGATTTGACTTAATGGTGGCTTCACTACCTCAAATTGGTGACTTTTACCTTACTAAATAGTGGCTTCATAGGGTAAAATTACATTGGGTTATGGTAGCTTTGCCAAAATTTTGCCTATATTTGGTGGCTTCACCACATCTAATCGATAGCTTCACCTGATAAATGGTGGTTTCACCAAAGTTATCTCTACCCATGTTTGTGTTTGTAGGAATATAATGGATTCATGAAAATATTACCTTTGCCATGCTAAATGGTAGCTTCACTCTATGTTTTCAAAAAAATTGAGAGTTCAAAATGAAATGTTGTTTATTCATTTGATTTTTATAGTAACTAAGGTGGATAGGATTAGACACTTAAAAATATCACATACACTTTTATTTGGTGCTTAAAATCAACTTAATCACACTTTTATTTTAGTATTTTCAAAGTTTTTACAAGTGAAAACAAGGACAAGGGGTCCAAAATTTAATCACATTTGAATTGGTGCTATTAAAAGGAACATACATGTAGTTAGAGATCTTAAGAGATTTTTAACTTTATGCTTGTTTTTTGTTATTATCTAGTTTCAAAGTTTGTTATAATATATTCTTTGTTTATGGAAAATTAGAAACTATTGGGTGTATGCTCTCCCCCTGTCCCCTATAGGGAACTTGGGTGACCAAAAGCACTTATTTTATTGCCTTATTTATTTGGTCTTATCAAAAATAATGTTGTGTATTCTCTCCCCAAGATTTGAGTGACTTGGGTGACCCAAAAATTACCTCTAAATTCTTTCCATTTTATTTTCTTGCATTTGTCTTGTGGACATGAGCTCGTTTCTCCCTCATAAGTTCTTAAGGGGTGAGTTAATCTATGGTTTCATCTCCCAGCATCATACCAACCCCACTCCATGGTGGGGTATATAAATTATGCATGTGATACTGGGATTACCATGGGGGTGAGAATTTATCCTATTTTATCATGATGAAAACTTAAGTTGAGTCTTGACAAACATCAAAATCTACTAAGCAATACACAACTGGATTCACTGTGCAAAAGAATGACTGTGTTATCTTATAATTTAAACCTTATGTTTTGATAGAACTCTTTACATTCCATGTGATTCTTAACCTTGGGTAGAATCTCCATTTATCTTTAAGTCATAACAACACTTTCTCACATTTATGATGTGATTCAAGTTACATACTTCAAGAGGGATTCAAACCCTAATATAGGTGATGATCCATATAAATACATGACTTAAACTAAGTTTGATCTATATAAAGGTTTGTCTTTAAGCCAAGATTCATACACATCACTTTATCACACTCTGTTCTCCATACACCTTCACTCTACTTTCTTCAAAACAAACATTTCTCTATCATATACTTGATTGTGCATCAACTTAGGCCCTTGTACAGACTGTGATAGAGTCTTAGGATCTTGGAGATATTGAATAGGTTAAAAGATATCCATGATCCCCTATACATTCATAAAATGATATCCATTATTTTCAATAACCTCACTTGAAGGTCACACTCTCTTGAAAGTATTTTTCATATCTCTACCCACTCCTTGGGCTTATGACTATGTTCTTGAAGAGATGACTGGAGGCCTCTTTCGACTGATTCTATATCAACTTGATGATCTTACTGAGAATATCTTAGAATGATTATTAGTGGTAAATTGGAGTTTAATTATCCATCTACTCTAAGGTTTCAATATTATTTATATAGTGCATTTTATTCTACCTTTAAGCATTATTGTAGGTGACTATGTATGCTCCATTTGTATGGGTTGTGTTTGCATTGATCCTTGAGAAGTTCCTCAAAATAGAGTTGATAATACTCTCCTTCATTATAAGAAAATTTATGATAAATGAATGAACAAACACATTAAATGAGTTATTCATTAGCCTCTCTTTCCTTTACTTTTTGATGAAAACTCTTGGCTATGACCACCTTTCATTGGTTGTAGGTGATCATTCTTAACTATCTTATTAGTGTACTAAGGTTTGCATACCACATTTAAATGACCATGATGTTTTTCAAACATCCTTGAATCCTCTTGGTAGTGAATTCATGAGACGGATGTGGATAGAAGGTGATACAATGGAAATGGATGTTGGGAAACATTGAATGGAGGTGGAGATAGAGCCTTACAATAGTGAAAGGTAGTGAGAAGATAGTGTGGATGGATGTAACATGATGGAGGTGGAAAATAACATGAAAATTATATTTCAATACCATTTTTAAGGTCTTAAAAAAGCATAATCACCCCCTCAACAAGATATAACAATTTGGAGGCCTTTGAAGGAGGCATATGGTGTTAAAATGGAAATCTATGAGTCTATTAAAACCTTAACATATGTTAAACTATTACTCCATGAAGATGTTGAGAACACATTTATGGATTCCTTATAATGGATCATTAAGGAATATTTGAGAATATTTAATGATAAACAAAAGAACATGAAGTAAACCCCTCCAAACAATATTTTAATCATTCTTGAAATTATTTCTCTCTTGAACTGTACAACCTTTTTTTTCTTACCTACATACTACAAATTTGAATTATATGCCTTATTGATCTCCATATTACCCTTACATGTGTGAAATTTAACTTAATAATTCTAATTAAATGTGGATCATGCTCATGATAAATCCATGAACTTTATTTTTCCTATCATGATGCCTAGAAGAGGAGAAATCTTAGAAAATTGATTGCCTGCTTGGATGGAGACATAGTGATTGTCTTTACTTCAAAAGGATGTCTAATTAAGGAGATAAGACCAAATTAAGATACAATTGGATTAGATTTAATATCTATGAGACCCATTTATCTTCCCAAAATTTTATACCTTGATTTTCTCTCTCATGGTTGTACCACCTACAAACCTGAAGGGCTCTCACTATGTGCAAAGAAGCAAGGTGAATGGAGGGAACCTATTTTGGGACTATATGATGTATTTTTCCATTTAATATTCTCTATAACACTTTTGATAACTCATAATTCAAGGTAATGAATCCTTTTGTATGGAAAATATCGTACAAATTTGTACTCCAAGCATGAAAACTCATAAAAATAGCCTTTTCTTTGCATTTCTTTCACACTTAAAGCTTGAAAATCCAATTTAGGGTAAGGAGAGATATGATTCATGAAGAGTATTAGAAAAAATATTAAAACTTTTTAAATCTTTATGGGGCCAAATTTGGCACATGTGAGCTCATTATAAGCCTTTTCTATGCTTGGACTTGCATGAAATGATATTTTAAAAGAATGAAACCTTATGACTAAGGTAATGACATGAATATGAATGTGTTTAAAGGAATTATGAATAATTTTATTGAATTTTTACACCAAATTTAACATTTAAATACCAAAAATTATCTTTTTAGGAAATATACACATAGCTTTACAAAGGAAATTGCCACTAAAAACCATCAAGAATACCTTTTAGCCTTCTTAAAAGGCTTGGATGAGGCTTATATGTATTTTAATCACACCATATAATCTTATATTTTTTATCATAACTTCCATATAATGAATATTATAAATAATTTTAGGATAAGTCATCAACTTCCCTCTTCACCATCTTCATCAGAGCACTTTCAGATCACAAGACCACTTGACACTTGACACCATTGACATGACACTGAAAAAACTCTCTTCACTTGACATTTAATAAAAATATGATGGAAATGAAATTTTTTCAATTGTAGGGGTTGTCATTTGGCCTTGAAAATCCAAATTTCCATCAATTAGATTAGTTAATTTTGCTACATTAGATTAGATCTATATTTTGAAAAGACAAATAGACAGAAAAATGACTTTTTCTCTCTTACTATCTTTGCACCAAAAACATTAGTTCATATGTTTAATATTTTAAGTCATATAATAGATTATTTCAAAACATATATATTTTAATTCAAAACCTAGGTATATATTATGAAAAAAATATAAATAATTATAACAGTAATAAAATTTTAGTTCAAATAAAACTCTTGTTAATGTACAAACAAACACACTAGCAAGTAGAAAATTTTAATCAAACCTAGAAGAGTAAAAGGTAGTATATTGGCATTGATTTTCCTTGTTTGAATAAATTAAAATTATTGTTTTTATTTTATTAAATCATAAAATCATAAATTGGACACTTAATTTTATTCCATATAAATCATTCAAAACATGTGTGCATTCACCTAAAAACCCCAAAAAATTAGTTTAACTTGCATATACAAAGGAATATTTACATACTTAGTAGTATTATTGATTAGGGTATAAACCTAATTTGTATTCATTTAGTTTGCACCTAGAAAAGCTATAAATAAGCATTTGCATTGTTAGTCTAGATTTGGATTTCTAGTATTGCATGCATTGAAAAGTGAATTTAAAAATACTACAAATAATAATTATTTCATTTATTTTTAGCTATTAATTACTTTTTAATTTCATTCAATCACCTTTGGCAAGTGGTTAGCTATATTTTTAGTCAAAACATTACCAAAATACCAAAAATAAATTAACCACCAAAGCCTTGTACCATTAAGCACGAGCATTCTTAAAACCTTGATTCTAACAAAATAACAAGTCTAATCATATATCACCTTCAGAACAATCTATTACACTTATATATTACCACACCTATCCTTTTAGATGATACTCTATGAGTGTCCATACTTCCATAGAAATGGTTTTTTTCCTAGAGTTAGAGGACTAGGTCATACTATCAACACTCAATGAGATATTAGTACTAGTATTGTAATTGAGATTATATATTCTACACTTATCCCCCATCTCATTATCAATCCTCTTAGTGACCTATAAGAATAAGAGAAGATCCAAAATCCACATATCATCATCCTTCCCCAAAATCCACATGTCATACTCAAACATAGATTTTCATCTCCAAACCCTTTATTATATTTGGGTATATAATCATTATATATCATTCATATTTGTGTATGAAATTGATTGGTGTATACATCCTAACAGATTCAACCATATTCTTGAGTCATTCAATGAGATATTGTTAGTATTGATTAGGAGTTTTACCTCCTTATTTCCGCCAGTACTAAGGGACCTTAAAGTTATGTTTATGATCAATTAGAAACTCTTAAAGACCAACTTGATGAAAATGAAATATTTTTATTCCATTAATATCATCCCTTTCCATTCATCATTTCAAATTCTATCTCACCAAACAATCAACCCAATCTATAGTTCTACCCATCACCCATCCATTACATTGGCTATCTCGGCCTGACCTTAGGAAGTTGAGTGCACAATTTAGCATGTGTTATTCATGTGCATAAAAATAGGTGAAATTAATGTGAAATAATTTCATATTTTTCATTTCCATTTTATTCTTCTTATTTCTCCCTTATCCATCTTCCCCTCTCCTTCCATTTATTTTATAGGCATCATACACCCCAAGAATTTGTTTGGACATGACCTAGGTGGATCAATTAGTCTAGAGGGATATAAAAGGATCCAAATTAACTCTAGTGATGATTCATTAGTACATTATAATAACCCTAATTTTAACACCAAAACATATTATCAATCCTATGTTTATTCACATTCTAATACTAAAACTAGGAGTGGAATGCCTATTCATGAGGTGTAAGATGTATCCAAAACAAATAGAAATAATCATGAATCTAATGTTGTGACCCTTAGTGGAAGAATTGAATCCACTCCTCGTATGACTACTAGACCATTGATTAACCTATAGAACCCATATGTAGAAATATCTGCTATGTATGACCAATACTTAGGTGGGATTCAATATTTGGAGAATGAGGTTAACTACATGAAAGTGAATACACATACCCCTAGTGGGATTAAAAATTACCCTAATCTACCAGTACAACCCTAATCACCATCCTTAAGTCTCCCACCCCAAATTAATCTCTTCATACTAACCAATCTCTCACATATACCCCACTTGTATAGGAGGCTTTTAGGCCCAATGCCACCAATAGCTTGAATGAGCTTACCAATAATGTTAGGATGAAATTGTGACCCACACATAGATAAGTATTGAATTGACTGTCCAAGTTCATCCAAAAATGGGCATAATAAAACTAACTCTATTTTCTCAAAAAATTAGATACTTTATAAATTTTCTCAATTTCCTGTAAAAGTCATAAAAATTGGCTTAATAATTAAAATTAGCATTAAAAATTTATAATAAATAGAAAACAAGTAATTAAATAGAGACAAATTCAAACTAGATGATAACAGAGTTTATCCTTGATGGACTATGTCTCTGGGTCCATTTAATCAATGAACTGTTCTATTACTTCTCCTTTACAAAGGGTAATAATCTCCCATTACGGGGATCAAACTCATTCTCTCCTAATACGGGAATACAAATATTATCCTAATTAAGGCCACTCTCCCAAAATGGGGTTACAAAATCTCCCTCCAAGGGGTTATCTCCTTTTCAAAGGTCTTCTCTTTTATAGGGCTTAAAATCCTTTACAAAGGCTAAAAAGGGCTAAAAATTAGCCTTCTAATACAAACTCAACATATTATAATGTTTTCATTCTTATTGAGATGTTGATAAAGACTTTAGCCTTTTACCCAAAGAAGAATGGGTTTAAATCCCTTGGAAAATGACCTTAAATTCTTTTATTTAGGCTTACATGATCCAAAAATCAATAATAAATGTAATATCTTCTAATTCATTTTCCAAAATTATGATTGGCCCAATGGCCAAGGCTTTGAAATAAAATTAAGGGGTTTTGGGTTCAACTCCCATGCTCCATGTTTTCCTTTTGACTATGTCTTAGCCCAAAATTTAAGAGATAAGGCCAAAGCCTTGCCAAACAGTTTCCAAATATGAGGGTAGCATATTAGGAAAGGATTTATATATGTTGTGTGAGTTAATGGGTCGTATCCCACTCCTCACCTCTCTCCTTTTGAATAGTATTTGGTGCCTATTTTGGCATATTGACTATTTTAGTTCCACATTGTTGGGTGAAGAGATAAATTAAGGATTTGAATATAATACATTTAACCTTATAAAGTGGTTAATAGATCAAATATCCCTTTTAAATCTCTTTTATGCATGCTTAAAACATGTGTATTGGGATGTGGAAACTGTTGGAGCATGTAATGGTTAAGTGGTGCATTTATGTACCCTTAATACATTAATTTCAACATTAAATAAATAATATGCTTTATTATTTATGAGATCATACTCATGCAATAATAAAGTATATTATTATTAATGTTGAAATTATTAGTCTAGGTTGTAATCATGACCTATGGTCAAACATGCAAACCCATGTGACTAAGGGGACAAAGTTGGACCCATGTAATCTAATTGTTGGAAAGCATCCCAATTCTGTAGAAGCCATATTACAATGATCATATGGATTTTCCTATATTATATATATTTTACATTGTAAAATCTAGTGAGGATGTTTATGCATTCCAATCTATCCATCTTGGTTTGTGAATAATTGTGGAGAAGAAGTGAGAAGAGAAAGTTTGTATTGGGTACATTGAGTTTCTCAAATAATGAATAATCTTTGTGGGTTTTTTTTACCTCTTAGAGGTTTTCCCATGTATATCTTGTGTTAGTTTCATGTATGTCTTTTCTCTTGATATCATATCTATATCCATATCTCATATGTATTCATTTTGCATGTTCTATCATGGTATCAAAGCTAGTTGATGCATGATCAAGAGGCAAGATTGAAGATCTGGTTTTTTCACTTGTATTCAAGCCTAATTTCATCCACTTACAAGCCAATGTATGTTTATAAGATTTTTTAATCTTATCTTTCTATAAGTAGTAATTTTTTTGGGTCTATTTCCTCTTTGAGAGCCTAGAAATCTCATATCTGTGCATTTTTTTATACTTTAAGCCTATTTTTATATCATATATCTAACAAAGAATCTTAAAATGGGATAAAAATGCCTCTTTAAGCATTAAAATTTTGAGATTTTTTTTTGTTTTTTAGTCTAATGATCTTTGTGAAGGTGTTTTAATATCTCTAAGTTAAAAATCTAACACTTACAAGGAGTTTCGAGCATAAGGAACACCAACAAATGAGAAAATCAGCCTATAGGTGTATTTGTATAGCCTATGTGTGGCCTTGGCAAGTAAAAATTCAAGGAAAATTTTAGATTTTTTGTTGTTTTTCTAATCTAATCTTTGAAAGGTGAATTATTCATTATTTTAGACTATAAATCACCTTCTAAGATCTTGTTAAAATTTTTCCTTTGAATTTTTTGAAGAGCTCATCTCTAAAATCCACCTTTGTATAGCCTTTATGAAGGATTTTTTTTCAAAAATTTAGAAAAGAAAATTGTTTTAGATCCTCTCCTCTCTAGTTTTGATCTCTAAAAAGTAATTTATCACTTTTTAAGCTTGCAAAACTTGTTCTATACCCTAAAAATTGCTGTCAAAGCACTTTTATTCTTCTTTAACCTCTATTGGCATCCCATTTCAGACTTGTACAACCCCTAGATGAAAGAAAAATTTAGATTTTTCATTTCTTGATCATTTTCAGATCTATAAAATTCATTTCTTTTGTTTTGAGGCATTATAAATCCCTATGGAAGGTTACTTGAAGGAAAAAGGAAGAGTTTTGAGTTTTCTACCTTGCTTAGACACCATATCTTCTATAGAGTATAAAAAATCAATTTACATTAGTAAAATTTTAATCTAGGTATCTCGAATGCTCTGGAGGGCCATTTGAAGGTGATTTCAAGCTTTATTTTGTAGAAAAAGACCTCCTGTAGCTCATGTTTGTGCATCCATCTTATCTTCCAGCACCATTAGCTCCTATTAGAGAAATTTCAATGGGTATGTTAATGTTTTAATGCAAAGTTTTTAATAAATGTAGTTTTTATTTAAATCTTTTATTTTTCACCCAAGTAGTGGCCCCCATCTTGTCTTTTTAAATATTTTATTGGTAAAAAGTAAAATATTCAAAATATTTACTTTCATGCAAATATTTATTTCCATTTTAATTATTTTAAAAAAATATAATAAAAATTAGATTAGAAAAGGTTTAAATTTAAATTTGTGCATGCATGATACCAATGGGTTTAATGGGTGAGATAACTAACTTAGTTTTGTTAGTTCACTTATAACTGACAGGTTTTGTGTTCAAATCCCCTTAATCCTTCCTTTTTTGGTCAAACTTAGTATTATTAATTTTTTTTAATATGCATGATTATTCACATGGGAATGTGTGCCATATGTGATAATTTATTCACCTTGTGACCTTATCAACTGTGTATAAAACATAATCACCCAACAAGTCAATTTGTAGGTTTTGGTATGTCATGGACACATTAGGAATGTCCTTGAGTTTATTTGAAACCTCATTCTATTGTTTTTACAATAATTTAGTCAAATAGTGCTCTTGCAACACTATTTATGATACTTGTGACCAATTCTTGTGACACTTGCAACACTAAGTTTTCATGAGTATTTTGATTGATTTAGTGTCATTATACATTTTTTATTTATTTTATAATCAAATTTAGTATAAAATCATATTAAACTAAGTGTCACAACTTAAACCCCTCTTGTGTCAAAATGTAAACATAGGGTGCCAAAATTATAGGAGTACAATTTTATGTTTTTTGATAAAACATGTATCTTGATGAAAACCTAAAAGGATGAGTTTATAAATGGTATGTCTCTTATGTTCATGTTGAAAGTATTTAATAATGTCATATAATGCTTTAGTAGGACCTTGCATAGTAGTTTTTTAAGTACTATCATAGTGGATGTGGATTTACCACTATGTAAAACTACTAAAAGGCCTACCTATTTTCTCCTACTACTGTGACTCAATATTAATGTTCAGTTTGATCTAAGTGTTTTATGACCACTTATGATACCACATTAATGATAAGGATCTTCCTAGTTGGCATTATGTGTTTATACATTTTAACTCCAAAATATTTTTTTTGTGAGTTCCCTTTTGAGTTGTTGGAGAATTAGACTAATCTAAGTTATTTTTTCATCCTTCATGATGATTTATTGCTCACCTTGTGTATAGCTGGATTCCCTATCATAATTTTAGGCTTCCATTGAATCAGAAATTCAAGGCATGTTGAGAATCTCTTTATGAGACTTTTTACTATTTGGTTGTATAACTTATTATGTTGATGAATTTTCATTTTTTTATGTTTGAGTGAATTCATCCGTTGACCAATATTTGAACCTAGTTTAAGTAGTTGCATATGTGTTAAAATAACACATAATAACCCAGAAAGGATGTTCAAATAAATACTTAAACTTAGTGTTTTATGCATATAAGACTTAGATCCAATTTACTTATCATAAAATATATGAAAACAATAATCAGTATAAATATTTATGATGCTTGCATTACTTTTCAAGATCAATTTTAGAAGGACTTGAAGGGAAAATGCTAGTTTTTTGACTTGCAAAGTCACTTCAGAATCAATCTAGTCAAAATAGAAAAATTTGAAGTTTCAAAAAATTAGAACTTGATTATGTTTGTTTTTAGCTTCATAATAACTGATAAAATTTGTTTTATCTCTTCCAGATTAATTTTCTATTTTTAGCAACCTGATTCCAAACCTATTGTAATCCAAAATTATGGGTGAAACATTCAATTTTTCACCAAAATCCACTTTAAATGTCAATTTATTTTGGCATGTTATTCATATGGATTTTGTTATTTGGTTTCATAAGTATATCTCATATATGAGAAAATTGATATTGGCTAAAAAATGTTATTTCTCTTTATGGAAGAATTTTATTCATTATCATTTTGTCAGTGGTTTATCATGTTGTGAATTAGTTGTGAAGTGTGTTACTGAAAATGGTATATGTCAGCATATTGGTGATTTTTCCACATCACACTATTATTGTCTTAACTAATTCACATTCAATTTATAATTTATGGTGGCCTTTCTTCTTCGTATTCATCATGAAGTTTGTTGGGAATGCTTATGTGATAAGCATCATTCCAAACTTATAATCAAATATCATGATACTAATGCCTTGCATCCTTCTACACTCTTAGAAATGTAGACTAATATTGAAACTTATTTCATATTTAAAAATAATGTTTAATATGACTTGACAAGAAATGTATGCATAAGACTTGATATAGAGGATTGCATGGTACCTAGATTATAACTTGACCACTATTTTTATGTTCATGTCATATTATGTGCCATTATAATAGTTTAGTAAAACTATCTTTTTGTTAGTGAACCATTTTCTAGATTATTTCAAAATACTAACTAAATTTATATTGTAATATATTTTGGTCTAAAAAAACCAAGTGTTGATCACATTAGGATATTTGGTAGCACTACTTCCATTTTGTATTCCTAAAAAAAAGAAACTTAATCCTATCTCTTGTCTTAAGAGTGTATGATTCATCTTCTAGACAAATAATTGAAAATAGGAATATTCATGTTCTTGATAAATCTTTTTGTGAGCCTCCTATGGAACCTCATAAAATTTCATAATTTGATGAACCTAACTCTCTTATTTGTCCTTATGAAGAAATGGATGCCTTAGAGGAAGTTGATCCAATTTTGGATAACTTAGAGTGTGAAGGGGAGCCTTATTCACTTGTGTTCAATCTAAAAAGACCTAAGAGGGAAATATCCTTAATTAAATCATATAATAGTATTTATAATTGAATAGAGGTCAATATACATACCATATTTTGATGACTATGTATGAAGATGAATCTCAATTTTTTGAGAGAACTATTCAAGATGTTAGATGAAAAATTAAAGAAAATAATATTGTTTTCAAATTTTGATTACATTATGATTATTTTCAATCTAAAATGAGTTAGCATTTTATACATATCATCATTCTTCATTTTTATCATGTTTATTAATTCTAATTTGTAAAAAGTGTCTTTTATGATAACATGCTTAGATACTCTCATTTGAATGTTGTATCATTTGATTGTTTATGCTAAAATGCTTATATACTCCTATTTGATAAATAAAGCAAGTTTATGCTAACATGTTTAGATTATTTCATTTTTTTGATGAATCATTTGATTTTTTATACTAACATGATTATATGTTTCATTTTGAAATGCAAGTGTAAATGAAGTTTGCATTATTGGCTCCATCATTTAACTTACCAAGCATTCTATTCATACATCTCTAAAATTAATTTCAGTCTTATGTCTATTTTATTAGATGATTGTATATCATTCTAATCTCTATTTGATATATGAGAGGCTACATACCTCAATTGTTTATTTCCAAATATATATCATTGAAAAATTGAAGCATATTAAAGTTGTAAAGTTTTTATACAAATTCAATGAGTTATTGATAATAAGATATCTAAATGAATTAGTATCATATTATTAGTAAAATTATTGTATGTGCATCACATGACAGATGGGTACAATCATCTTGTTAATATTGGAGACATCCAATGATAAATTGCATACAATAATTTATGTTTGTCACTAGCTTTGTAATCAAAGTAGTGAACTTATTTATGACTTGATGTTTTAAAATGTGCTTTATCATAGAAAAACACATGTCATTTTTTATATTTATGGATGTGGTTATTGTGATGCTAACCATAATATGATATCATGAATCCATTTTTTTTGGATGTGTTAGAAGTTTGTGCAGGTGATAAAGTTATATAAATCTGGAGAAAACTCTAGTGTAACACTAATAAACTATTGATGTACATGTACAAGTTATCCAAGATAAAACTACTCATTAGTGATCTGCATAATGTCTTATGGAAACATAGGCAGCAAATGTCTTCACAAACCACTTGATTCCACTAAGTCTTGCAATTTTGTACAATGTTAGGCCTCTCGAATCTATCATTGAGGGGGAGTGTACATGGCAATGTCACTTATCAGCCTTATAACTATCTTCTTTTTTATACTTCTTCTCATTGTATAACATTGTTAAATCACTTATGTGATTTTAGTAAACTTCATATGGAAGTTTTAATTTTGTACCCAATACTTATAATCATATGGAGATCCTTATGTTATAAAAGGCTCCAATGATTTTTTAATTATTCACGAGAAACTATGAGTGGTAGTCTCATGATCATGCTAGCCTAAACTTAGTCTAAGTAGTTTATGGATTTTAATTCCTTTTGTTTTAAAAGGTAACTTTGGCATGATGAAGATTTTTTCCTTCACCTCCTAAAATCATCATAGATGGTTTATGGAGGCCAATTCCTTTATTTATGAAGGTGACCATTATTGGAATATGTAATGGTTAAGTGGTGCATTTATGTACCCTTAATACATTAAATTATATCAGTTTTGAAGAAGTCACCTCCATAAATGATAGAATATTTTTATGGCCTATGGAAAGGTTGCACATTAGTGAAAATTTTCCATGAATATCATCACTACCTTTATCCACAACAAGTGTGATGGATTTTTCCTTTATTATAAATGAATGACTAGATGGATGAATATTTGCTTTAAAAAGCCCTATTTAACATTAAGGGGGAGTGTTGGAGCATGTATTGGTTAAGTGGTGAATTTATGTACCCTTAATACATTAATTACAACATTAAATAAATAATATGCTTTATTATTTACGAGGTCATGATCATGTAATACTAAAGAATATTATTATTAATGTTGGAATTACTGGTCTAGGTTAGAATCATGACCTATGGTCAAAGATGCCAACCCATTTGACCAAGGGGACAAAGTTGGACCCATGAAATCAAACCATTGGAAAGGGTCCTACTTCTCCAATGATCATATTACAATGGTCATATGGTTTTTCCTATATTATAGAGATTTTACATTATAAAATCTAGTGAGGATACTTATGCATTCCAATCTATCCATCTTGGTTTGTGAACAATTATGGAGAAGAAGTGAGAAGAGAAAGCTTGTATTGGGTACATTTTGTTTCTCAAATAATGAATAATCTTTATGGGTTTTTTTTACCTCTTAGAGGTTTTCCCATGTATATCTTGTATTGGTTTCATATATGTCTTTTCTCTTGATCTCATATCTATATCCATAGCTCGTATGCATTTGTTCTACATGTTCTATCATAAACTATTATTTCCTAACACACACACCCCATTTTAAAATAGGGACCCATTATTGTAAAACCTTATTTGAAGAGTTATAAACCTTAAAATCTATGACTTGATTGTCATGTATTTATAATCTAAGGTTATTCCCATAGAATCCAAAATTGCACAAGTTCAAAATTGTGAAAATCTAAGCTTATATTAGTATCTTAAGTCATTTCAAACCTTAGGTTTTCATACATTTTATTTGAATGTCAGTGTTCTAATTTATGAGATAATGGTACTAATATTTATACATCCTAGTTGGTATATTTTGGATCATAGTATTAAAGGCCAAGGATTAGTAATCTTCTCCAATATAACCCATATTGTTGGATTCCATGTGGTTATGACACACATCACTTAGATCTTTGGATATTTAAAATATTTCTAAGTCTTTGAAAGATTCTACATTATTAAAATTTTAAGTATTTTGGTCTCCTAGGCTCTACAAACTCACCACATGGCACATTCTCCTTAAAATGGAAACACTTAGACTTCATATATTTACTAAAAAATATAATGGTTCCATGTTACCATGTGATAATGGTTTTTATCTCCCAAACCTCTAGGGTTTTGAGTGATCAAAACTTGGCACATTTTTGTTAATGTGGACCTATGCAAGGGTTAAGTGATTATTTGGTCTACATCCAATGGTCTTAACATCCATTATTTTTGGGTGTTATATCATTCCACATGTCTCAATCATGTTAAACCATGGAAATAAGAAGGTTAATGCTCAAAAGGTATACCAATCCAATAGTCTGAGCTTCATTGCTTTATGAGTGCACAAGATCATTCCATGTATATTGATCATGGTAACCCATGGCCAAAGGAAGGTTTATAGTCTAAAGGTATACCAATCTAATGGTCCAAGCTCCCATGCTCTGATATTAGGCCACATCGCTTGATCATTTTAACTCACCACTACAGGACCTGCCCAACACAGTGAAGAGATTTAAAGGATTGGGTCAATGATGACCTAAATAGAGGAATTATTTGAGGAAGGCATGACTAAAACATAAAATGGGAAATATCAAAAACAAGGTAAAGAATAAAATCAATGAATAACTAAAAATTATCTCAAAATTGATACTAGACACAAATAATTAATGAATGATTTCCATTTGACAAGTTATTACACCCACCAAAGCTAATTGGCACATTCAAATTAAAACACACATTAAATCCAAAAGATCATTATCTACATTTAAGGTGCATGAATACATTCAATACTCATGCCTAATAATGATATATAAAAAATCTACACTAAGGAAAATTCACTTTTCCATTACTCTTTCAATCAAATGACTACATTTTCAAACTTTCCTAAAGCTAAATAAGCCCTAATTTTATTCAGATAATAAGCACATAATGAACTATTCAAAAAATCAAAATAATTATAGTGATTAAAGGATAATGTATCCCCTTATTTAAAATAGGGTAATTCCTTAATCCCCTCCCCATATTCATTTACAAGATTGATAGAGTATAAAGATTGGTATTTGAGATGAGTGCTCTAAATTTCAAGTTTCCACATTACTCAATGCTCTGGGAAGAGATGGAATCTATCTAGTCGTACTTTACTGAAGATGAACTCTCTCTAGAATCCAAGTAATACATTGATGATTTGATACCAATCAAAGAGAAATGATTCCACTAGGTGGTATCCAAACCTAAGTTAATTTCATGTATCAACCTCCTAAAAGTTTTATTTGTTAATGAAACAATTTCTAGAGATATCATGCATGTTATGAAAGTCAATAATGCCTCTACTTATATTTATGGTAGGGAGTTTGAGTGAGAACTTAGGCTTCCCTATCCTAAGACCACCTAAAATCAAGTCTCAACCAATATTTGGATTGATAAAAACATAGTAGATGGAAAGCTAAAATAATGGATCACAAAATGTCAAAGGATAAATCCCAAAGGGGCTATCTCCTCCAATATCATTATCAAATTGAGACTAGGAATTTTGATAGACATTTCCCTTTTGAATAGACTATATGGTTTCTCAAGTATTACATACATTTAGGTTTAATGGTTTCCATTTTTAGATATAATCCTAACATCTAACTAATTGGTGGCACTTAGGGAGATTATAATTGCCTGGTTAAGGTCACATGTTCTCTATGCTAATTAGAGGCCTAATGATGACAATTTATATATGATGTCCTTCCTATTGGACATAGTCATGTCCATATTTTATATGCCCTATGGTTAGGAGTGACATCCCTCAAATGAATATTTGGAAAATAGGGTTGGAAAAGATTTATCATTCATGTTCATTCATAGATATAGGAACAAAATTAGAATGATATGTAATGAGGTCTATCCTCATATATATCAAGAAATATAGGGAACCTCAATGCCCAGATTATCAAAAAACATGACAAGAAACCTGAGCAAAATGGGGAGACTATTGTTTATACCTAGATGCAATTGTCATCCGATTAGAAGTTGTAGACACTCAATTTTGGCCACTTTCATGCCTAAACTAGGATTCAGGTTAGTTTCTAGAGAATGCCACAATTTAAGCCTAAAAATAACTTGAATTGCCCAAATTCATCCATGTAACGGATTCAATTTCTCAGAGACATGACAATGCTAATTTATTTAGCGTATTACCCTATATGCACTAATAACCTAGTTTGGTTTCAACCCCAATCAAATTATGACCTAATAATTTGAAACGGTTGGCCTATCAAGATATTAATTGAAAAAATTTAAAAAATTAATGAAAGCCAAAAATAACTATGCAAGATTAATTACAATGAAAATTTTAATTCACTTACCTAAACAAAAATTCCAAATCAAATTAGTGAATTTCATTTATCAAAAAGAAATTTTTATCCAAATATAAAGTCAAAGGTCAAAGGAGCTAATAAAGTGATTTATTATTTCTTAAATACTCCAACATTATGAGTCATAACCTCATAATATATCTAAAGTGAGTTTCAATGCCTCACAAATATTTAAAACTGAAGTGTAAAGATTTCATGAGTGCTTTGACCTAAACCAAGGTTAGTTTGACTCAACCAAGGTTATTTTAGACTCAATAAAAGTTAGAATTTAACATAACTTAACTAAGCTTAGAGTTAATTCTTTGAGTTATAAATGCAAGTGCCCATACCATATGCCAACAAGATTTTGTGTGTAATGTTATTATACTAGAATAACTTCAAGAAGTCATTGAGTGTAGTATTATAATGCCCATTTTATGCCAGTATTCACACCAAGCCATAATTTACAATTTGAGAAGTGCTACTACCATGTAAAAACATTTCTAGAAGACTCTAATTGTCATAGAATGAGCACGAACATCCTTATGCCAACAAGTAGACATCAAATTTGATAAAGGAGGTAAATTACTTATGCTATTTTTATCTCTATTTTATGATCTTGTTTACTATGTTATGTCCCCCCTAGTTATTAGACAAGACTTTTTAGTTCTATTATATTTTTATGCTTGTTTTTTTATTATTGGGACTAACAATGAACTAATCATAGTTTATGTGCTCTTTGAACTCCTAAGATACATAATGGCACACTTGGTGTGACTAAACATCCCATATGGCCAAGGAAAATGATATGATAGCTCTATTTTTTCTAAAAAATGCATTTAATTCTTCAATTTTAGAGTTTTATCCTTGAAAGTAATGTCATTCTATTTTTTTTGTAAATGGTAGCTTTGTTTTATGTAACAGTGGCTTCTCTAGTCTTATGTTTTGTTTGAAATATTTATTTATGTATAAATAACATATTCAAAATGGAAGATTTGACTTAATGGTGGCTTCACTACCTCAAATTGGTGACTTTTACCTTACTAAATAGTGGCTTCATAGGGTAAAATTACATTGGGTTATGGTAGCTTTGCCAAAATTTTGCCTATATTTGGTGGCTTCACCACATCTAATCGATAGCTTCACCTGATAAATGGTGGTTTCACCAAAGTTATCTCTACCCATGTTTGTGTTTGTAGGAATATAATGGATTCATGAAAATATTACCTTTGCCATGCTAAATGGTAGCTTCACTCTATGTTTTCAAAAAAATTGAGAGTTCAAAATGAAATGTTGTTTATTCATTTGATTTTTATAGTAACTAAGGTGGATAGGATTAGACACTTAAAAATATCACATACACTTTTATTTGGTGCTTAAAATCAACTTAATCACACTTTTATTTTAGTATTTTCAAAGTTTTTACAAGTGAAAACAAGGACAAGGGGTCCAAAATTTAATCACATTTGAATTGGTGCTATTAAAAGGAACATACATTTAGTTAGAGATCTTAAGAGATTTTTAACTTTATGCTTGTTTTTTTTTATTATCTAGTTTCAAAGTTTGTTATAATATATTCTTTGTTTATGGAAAATTAGAAACTATTGGGTGTATGCTCTCCCCCTGTCCCCTATAGGGAACTTGGGTGACCAAAAGCACTTATTTTATTGCCTTATTTATTTGGTCTTATCAAAAATAATGTTGTGTATGCTCTCCCCAAGATTTGAGTGACTTGGGTGACCCAAAAATTACCTCTAAATTCTTTCCATTTTATTTTCTTGCATTTGTCTTGTGGACATGAGCTCGTTTCTCCCTCATAAGTTCTCAAGGGGTGAGTTAATCTATGGTTTCATCTCCCAGCATCATACCAACCCCACTCCATGGTGGGGTATATAAATTATGCATGTGATACTGGGATTACCATGGGGGTGAGAATTTATCCTATTTTATCATGATGAAAACTTAAGTTGAGTCTTGACAAACATCAAAATCTACTAAGCAATACACAACTGGATTCACTGTGCAAAAGAATAGACCTTTGCATAGTAAGTTAGTAGGTATGAACCTTATTGATGTGATTGAAACCTTGTGTTAGCCACACTTGGGACCATTTAGTACATTCAAAACTCATATATTTTTATTCAATCCCATTTATTTCAAATTTTATTGCCAAATGTCAAGTGCTCTTCACTCTAAGTTCATTACATGTACCAATTCTTGAGAGATAAAGGGGATGTAAAAACTCTACCTACATCTATACTTTAATTTTTTGATTAACACTTAATTCCTCATAAGTATTGGTATATCGATGGAAAATTTGGTACAAACTACATACACCCATGTTAGTTTTAGGGATAAGATGAGCCATTAGTATTATTTTCATTTTCTTTTATTTACATGTGTGTTTTAGACTAAATATTGTTTATTCCTAGTGTCAAGTCAAAACAAGTCCAAAACTATAATGTTGTTTTTAAACCACTTTAGCCTAAGAGGTGTTACTCTATCCATTTTGTGTCACACTTTTGCCTTAGAGTTTTATTCCAAAATCATTTGTGTGCCAATTGTTTAAATGGGGCATTATTATGCTACCCATTTTGTCTCAAACATTTGCATTGGATTTTTGAGTCCAAAACCATTATCATGACATTTATTTGAACGAACATTGTTACGCTACCTAAATTATTCCATTTCACTTATCACATTTGAAACCAAGTTCTATTTTTTTTAAAATAATTTTATTGTTTCAAAAGTGTGATTATGCTACCCATTTTAGCCTATCCCTTTTTCCTTAGAACATATGAGTCTTTTTACATTAAATTTAAAACTCAACCTTTCAAATTGTGAATCCTAAGCTATTCAAGTTTACACCAAATCCTAATCTAATTTAGGCTTAGGTTGTCTAAATTTTGTGTTTGGATTGTGTTACTTGGGTTAGTTTCATATTTGATATAAAAACCCCTTTACATGGACCTAGTAGTTGTTTGTTGTCTTGTGCCTTGTTTGAGTGTCATTGAGCCAAGTTGTTGCCATGTGCCTTGTTTGAAGTTTATTGTGCCAAGTTTGAAAGTGTCATAGTTACACTATTCAAATAGTCTCTTGGGAGTTAAGTATCAAGTCTTAGAGGGCCAATTACTGAGTCTCACCTAGGCCTATTACTTTAGTTTAGTTTATTTTTGAGTTATTGTTTGATTTCTTTATTTCCAAGTCTAGCCTTATTTTTCACATTAAACAATTATAACCACCTTTAGGCAAATCATTATTATCCTTTGATCATAGTTCACAATTGTTTTACTTTGTCTAAATACTCTTGTCACTGATTATATCTAGTTTTAGTAAAATTAGTACCTTAGCCATAGATTATTTTTGAGCTTTTGTGTTACCCTTGCCACTAATTATAACTATCTTTGGCAAAATTAGTATCATTTATTAGACTATTTTTGAGCTTTTTTAATTCTACCTTTATCTAGTTTAGTTTTTTAACCCTTTGTTCCTCTTTCATAGAGCCAAAGAGTGTTTTTTTCTAGAACTCAATTTATTTTTTTACCTTTAGACCCTTTGTTTTTCATGAGACCTAGCTATAGATCCAAACATGCCTCATTACACACGTAGCAAGACTATATATAATCCAGACTATGAGAACTTTGTGACCGATGACCATTTTTTTCAAGAGTCATATGATGTATCATATAATGTAAATCCCTATCCATCTTATATTATTATGTACATGAAACAAACTTTGGACCCATTAGTGCAGTATTTAGTGACTTCACCTTCTTATCTAGGCTAAGAACAAGAACAAACAACACAATATATTTCTCAAATGATGCCTAACCTTGAACAAAGCCAACAAAAAGAGCCTTACTATGTTATGAAACCAACACAGACAAGCTATAATCCATACTTGTTTGATATTTATTTTTTAAATAATAAAGACAAAATTCTCACCAGAGCTATTGAAGTAAGAGCCAATTTTTTGTTAGATTTCCCACATCAAAGTCTGAGTAGTTTGATTATAAATCTTAGTAATTCACCTTGAATTCAATAGTTCAAATAGGCATCAACTAGTTACATTAAAGCTTTAGTATAAATTTTATAGTAAAACCAAAGGACACTTTTAAAAGGCAAAGGTCCTATTGATGAACAAATGGATAGGTATTGAAAGCATACCAAAACTACCTTAACCTAGCTCATAATCTTAACACAAGTATTATTTTTAACATGTTGCTTATTAATATAACTCTATCAACATAGCAAAAAATAGATGATTCAGGTTATGTAAAAAAAATATAGACCCATTTATAAAAATCATGTTGCTTGGTGACATGTTTAATGTCCTAATTTTGACACAAGAAACTCTCTCTCAAATAGAATACCTCAATCAAGATGTTGTGGATAACATTCATGTGCATTCTAATTTAAATCAAAGTGGGTATATTTTACCATCAATAAATAGACATTGAACTCCTCTAATTAATGCCATGAGTGTATCTCAACAACCAAGAATAGGTACACCTATTTCCCAAAATCAACAAGAAACCTCCACTCCTCAAATAGCTACTTCTTGAGTGTGCAATAGGGAAAAATAACAAACAATAGACCAAGTTACCACCAAAATAAGTGCATAACACTAATCCAACTCAATAGAGGGTAAATCATGTTCTACCATAATAAGCATAGACTGATATACCTCAACAATCACAAACATTACCTAACCAAAATATTTCTATTGGTTAGAAAATGCCAATTGGTCAACAACAACAATTACCTAACTGACAACAAGTGCCTATCTAATAACAAGCACCTATCCAATAATAGGTTTTCAACCGATAACTAGGTTCTTATGTATATAATATGTTGATCACTAGGCAACAATTGACTTTCACCAAATGGATATCACACGTTCAACAAGGATCCAAATATAACACCTCTAATAGTAGGGATCTAGTCACCAACATGTTCCTTTTATACAAGAGGGTTCAAAAAATAGGAATAAAGTTACCTCTCAAACCCAATAATACCAATACATCTCATAGACCCAAATTCTAATACCATATCCACAATTTTCTAGCTAAGGTTATCTATCCAATCCAAACTAGAATGTGTTTCAACAACAATGTATTATGTATCCATAGTATAATATCAATACATGGATATATATACCTTGTCATCCAACTAATTTTACCAATATTCCACAATTTACCTACCCTAATTAAATTAATCCAACTTTGATCCTACAACCTCAACAATAATAGGCCACTCCATTTGACTTCCTTACCCAAGTGTTGTAAAAAATGAAAGATGTATTCAAGCTATACAAATTGGAAAACAAATAAAGAAATTCAAACTGGATGGAATATGCTCTAACACATTCAACATATATTATTTTAAAATACCATTTCTATTAGGTTGTGAGCCACCCAAATTTGAAAAATACAAGGGAAAAGACAACCCTAAAGAGCATCTAAAATAATTCTTTGTTGCATGTTAGCTAGTGGCATATAGTGAGATATAATTACTTATAATCTTTCCAAGGAGTCTAGCTAGACAAGCCTTGCAATGGCTTTTAAAATTACCAAAGAATTTTGTACCTAACTTTGATGATATTTCATATAAGTTCATATAACAATTTTCATATAATATCAAACATGAGATTATTATTGTGTATTTGGGCCAAGCTAAGCATAAGACTAATGAAAGCTTCATTACATACTTGCAATGTTGGAGAGCACTAAAAAACTAGTTTACTCATAATCTACTAGATAAATAGTTGGTTGTGATATTTATTAGGAGCCTAAACCTCGAGATATTGTTCCATCTCAAGTTACAATGTGCTCATATGTTTAAATAGGTTATAGAGATATGAATATAGATTAAGAAAGACCTTGTTAACAAAGGTATAATAAAGCTACCCTCTTCTAATCAAATCTAGAATCAACATCAAGGCCACTAAAACCAAAACTAAGTGTAGAACCATAATAAAGACCCAATTTAAATACTAGATTTAATGCCACCTCAAGCCAATAACAATAAGAATGTTGTTATCAATGGGGTCATTGAATCATGCAATGTTCAAATGGTGAAAACACTAGTTGTCCATTTACCTCTGCTAATTCAACAAACACCACCTCTATACATTCAACTAAAACCTCCATAAAACCAATATCCATAGAATTAAAACCAATTGCAATCCCCTCTTCTAAGGAGAAGACTACCCATTACCAGATAATTTAGTGACCTTGGTGACGCTATTAAATTTATGTTTTGAATATTAGCTTAGGAAAACATGATCAGTCAGTCAATATCAAAGACGTTTACTAAAGGGATTCATTTTTTTATTAGTACAAAGAACATGAATTTTTTGAGTACCATCATGTCAGATGGAATTCCATAGGATGATGTATCCAACTTAGCCATTTAATTGAGAATATGTTAGATAATGGAGAGATAGAAAGAGACACCCATGCTCCTATGACCAATCATAAATTGGGTATCTACTAGAATCCATTTCCCCAACATAACAAAAACAACAACTAGTAGCATTCCCAATAATAGAAACAATAATGGTAGAAAAATCCACCAAAAAATCAATAGCAACAACGTCAGTCATAAAAATAATAGTAAAATGGTCAGAACCAAAAGGTAAAATGACCAAACCAACCAAGGAGTCCATCGTGCCATTGTGTATACCTATAACAATGTTATAGGGCACATTTTAGGAGGTCATGTTTCCACCATCACCATTAACCCTCAACCAACTACCAACAGACCTAGACCCTCACCCAATAATGCCTATATGTAGAGCAATACTTACCAACCTTCTTATGCTAGTGATTCTTCTATGGACCATGTTAGTATACAAGCTCTATACCATGTAAGAATTATCATTTTAGGTCTCATTACCTACCCAACCAACTACCAAATCCAAGTATTAGAAGGAGATTACATAATCATAACTCAATGAGCCAAGGTCACTATCAAATGATCTCAACCAAATGCTAAAAATGAGCCCATTCAACCTTCCATGCCTATCATAAACAAACCAATTAAAAAAACTGAGTGTAAGACCTATGTTATTATGGAACAACTAAAAATGACACCTAAACATATATCCATCATGGATTTATTATGAAATTAAAGCATCCACAAAGACATCCTAAATGATTACTTGAATGAGTCCCTCATGCTTAATGACATCACTCTAGATAAATTCCAAGCTATGCTAGGACACATGGCTCCTAGCCAATGTCTTACCTTTGACCAAAGTGACATTTCATCCCTAGGCCCTCTACATAATAACCCATTATACATTGAGGTCAATATAATAAACCATAGAGTCAAATGCATCCTTATAAACAAGGGTTCAAGCTTCAATATTATATCTCTAAATTTGGTCAAACATCTTGGATACATAGCAATTGACTTGTAGCCAAATACCATTGTTATCAAGTCATATGATAACAAAGAATGGGAATCTAAAGGTATTATTATTTTTCTAGTGGTCATTGGGCCTCCCAAAACCTATGACATTTTATGACATGTTTTAGACCTAGAAATATCTTACAATATATTATTGGGTCAACCTTGCATCCATAAAATTAGAGCCATGCCTTCTACATTGCATCAATGTTTAAAATTTCCACATTTAAGAATTGAACTAACTATACCAGCTTATCTCTAGCCATATCAGTATTGTAAATGTCTTGAGGCTGAGTATAAATCTATACCTATAAATTTTCCATGAATCCTATGCCCAAATTAGATAGAGAAAGATCTAAAAAATACAAATCCATTGCATTAGGACTAGAATTTAATTATATTAACTCAACCAACCTATCTTCAACCTCAGCCATGCCCCCACTACACATTTCCAACCACATATATAATTGACAAAGGTCTTAGAGAATATAGTACCCATAATGTTTTCCATATTTCCAAATTACTACAAAATCTAAAAGCTTGTATGAGACCTATGACCAAAACCACTCATATAGAGAGCCAAACCAAGGGTAGATCTTAGTTAACCAATCTCATTATTTTTAAACTATCTTATAGCCTAGAACATAACCCATTAGCTGATGTTTCATGGATTTACAGTGATGAGTTAGCTAACTATTACCAAAGTGCAAAGTATCCTATCCCTAATCAGATTATGGATCATCTATCTTGTAAAGGTAAAGGCCTAAGGCTACATTAACAAAGCACAATCGAACCAATATTAAATAACCAAGGAAAAGGGAACCCATGGTATTGGATTTAAACCACTTGGGGGTGAACCCATATACCTTATTCATGTTTCAACACCATCAATTAGCAAAGATGATGTTAAAAGTGATGCATGGTCTAGTTATAGCATCTATAATGACCTTGTTGATACAATTTTATTTAACCCCCATACCATTTGCATCATTAACCCTATTTATCAACCTTCATCATTAACCCTTTACCATCCACAATTGATAGACTGGGATCAACAAGAGTCAATAGTTTCATTAGAAAAGTTTGAAAATGATGAGGCCATATGTGGCTTTTTGGGATTGAGAAATCACATTCCTCTTGGAGATCACAAGCAAGGATTTTCTATTCGATTGGATCCCACTGCCTATTTCAAACAAAAATTGAGGGTTGAAAGTGAAAACCTATTTGAGGCACCTTCTAACTAGGGAAAGGGTAAAGAGAAAGGTAATTCTCTTGGTGAAAATTGGTTTTTGGTGCCATTAGATAGAGATGTTCACCTCTATTCCTATAAAGTATAGGAGACCTATAGTCTAAAGCTTATTTATGGATCAAAGATTAGTAGTAATGAGTGGCAAGCTTCTGAATAGATTGTTCAAGACTACCCTAAGGTAAATTTTTCATGGCCTTTACTAGCATTAGGAGATTCATATTCATCCTACTTGGGAGAATTAGGCAAGCTAGTCTGACTAGAGGGCTTTGCCATTGCTAACTAGTTTAACTCCTTGATGACTATTTTAGATGATGGTTGTACAATTATTATGGAGGAAAATTTAGAGGTTAATATAGGTACTCTATAAGACCCAAAGTGGATTAAACTAGGTGTGTCCCTTAGATAAGATGAAGATGAAGTCTATACAACCCTTTTGAGGGAGTTTGTTGACATATTTGTATGGTCCTATTTTAAAATGCTAGGTTTGGACCCTGCCTTAGTTATACACCATCTTGTTGTACATCTTGATGCCAAGCCCATTGAATAAAAGTTGCATATGATGCATCCTCGTATTACTATGCTAGTCAATAAAGAGTTAGAGAAACTCATTGACGTAAAATGCATCAAGCTGATCAACTATTCATAGTGGATTTAAATCATTGTACCAATGAAAAAAACAAAATTGTTTTAGAATTTTGCACTTATTTTATAGATATCAACAAATCCTACCCAAAAGATGACTTTCCTTTGCCTAACATTGACATGATAGTCAACTCAACAATTGGATACAAAATAATTTTTCTTGTGGATGGATTTTTAGGGTATAATCAAATCAAAATATCACCAAAATACCAACACAAGACAACATTCACCACTCCATGGGGAACATTTTTTTATTAGGTGATGCCATTTAGACTTAAGAATGTTGGAGTTACATACCAAAGGGCCATGATAGTGATTTTCCATGATATGATGCAAGACATTGTTGAATACTATGTCAATGATATCCTGGGTAAATCAAAGACTCATGCTGATCATCTAGCAATACTATGAAGAATATTTGAGAGACTTCATGAGTACAATGTCAGGGTTAATCCAAAAAAGTGTGTATTTTGTATAACTTTAGGAAAATTGTTAGGCTTCATCTTCTCTCATAGGGGTATTAAATTCAACCTAGCCAAATTTTGTGCAATTATATAAATGCCATCACCATCTACCTTGAATCAGATCCATATTTTTTAGGGCAATATCCAATCAATTAGACACTTCATATCATAGTTGGTTGACAAATGCCATCCATTTATGCACTTACTAAAAAAGGGTGTTACGCTTTCATGGAATGAAGTGCCAAAAAAAATTCAATCATCTTAAGGAATATCTTACCTACCCACATGTTTTGTTGACACTGACACCAAACAAGCCATTGTTTATTTACCTATCAATAACTAAAAATGACCTAGGGGTAATTTTGGCATAACATGATGAATAGGGAAAAGAACATGCTATGTATTATTTGAGTATAACATTGGTCACATATGAACATAACTATATGTTGATTGAAAAATCCTATTTATCAATGGTGTTTGAATCCCAAAAATTGTATCATTAGATATTGTTGGGTCATATGATCCAAAATAGTTTTATTTATTTACTTTGTAGGTTAATAATATTTTATTAGTAATTTAATTTAATATGTTTATTTTTGACTTGGTTGGATCACAAGAATTGGTTACAACCTGTAACCACCTGTAAAAGATTTATAAGCTTTTACCTTATTTGTAAATATATCCCAAAATAATGCAATTAATATTTTATCTAAACTAATTTCTTTATAATTTAATTTTGAGTTATTTCTCTCGATCTTGGTGTCAATAGTGGTATTAAAACTCATAAATTTGAAGATGAAGGATGGAGCTGAACACATAAATTAATTTTTTTGCTCTCATCTTCAAAGTGCTTATGCACACATATGAGATTTTTGGTAGCTTAGAAGAAAATTAAGTTAAATTGGAATGCTATTATTGTGTTTGGTAAATGTTATTAATTTGGCCTGTCAAGTTCATATTACTACCTCTATCATACAAAACTTTCCTAAAATCGGTCATAGCCTTTTAAAGCTAGTCAAATCAAGGAATTATGGCCTAAAAAAGCACTAATTTTAGTTTAAAATGTCAAAAATGGATTTTAAATGGGTCTTTATCATTTCAAAATATCATTGTCAAGTTCAAATATGCAAACAATACATGCACATGGATCAATTTTGAGAGAAAATTAAACTTTCTAGGAGCTATAGGTGGTTTCAAGACCTCAAATTTTGTAAAAAAGGTCATAAAGAATTGGGAAACTTATGAAAAAATTTCATGGACATTATATGAGTGGATATACTCACTTTTTTGTAATAGTCCTTAGCATGTTTGTTGGAGATCACCATTGGAGTAGGCATCATTCTAGAGTGCCATAGAGGTTTCTAAGTCTAGGTAAAAGTTTTAAAATCATGGGATGATATTTTTTCATCATAATCAGACCTTTAAATAGTGTCATAACTCCAAATTTTAATCAAATCATGCTCATACAAGCTTATGCAACTAGATAGGCATATAAGCCAAAAAGGGGATTTTTGAATTTTTAAGAAAAATGTGATTTACAGGTGTTTTGATAGAATTGTAAAAACCAAATGATGATTTTTTTAGTCATTGGGAAGTTGGTGAATATTTATTTTCATTTTGGTGAACTTTTCACTATTTGTAGTTATAGACACCCTTCCTAACCTCCTGTTCAGATGCTCATATCTTTCACCATGTATAAAGTTTGGTTGAACAATCTTACTATGTTTTTATCACCCATATTTAATTATAATCCATGAAAATTTAGACCATTTTAGGTTTTTTCTTTATGAACAATCATTAAGAGTGTAGAAAGCCTAGAATGCAGTCAAAACCCCATAGGCAGATTTCTCCATGTGATAAATTTTTATGTATTTTTCATGGGAACCCAATATTTTAAAGATGTTATGTGGATTATTTTTATATACATAAATGGTAATATTTTATTATTTATAGGTATGTGATTCATGAATCATCATTTTGAAGATTCAGCTTCGAAGCCTGCCTAAAACCTTAAAAACTAGTTTTTTAAAAAAAATGTTTTATTTCAATAAAATCATCATGGATCAACAAAAGACATTTTAAAATTTTAATAAAACTCAAAGAGGATTCAATAAATGTCAATTTTATGCATGGATATGTATGGATGAGGGCAAAAATCATGTTTTTTGTGAGAAAAAACATGTAAAATGAAGTACAAGATAGTTCAATGAAACACAATTAATGGAGATCAAATCCTAAGACTTTTTATTCATATTAAAATATTAAGTTGGTCATAAATAATCTTGGAAGTGTCCCAACCAGATTGATCAAAATGGCCAATCTGCAAGAAAATGGAGCAAAATAGGCCTAGTCAACCCTGTTGACTGTATGGCGAGTGTTTTCTCATCAAAATCACATATATTGTGATGAGAAAAGTTTTTCCAGATCTATTTAATTATTTTTTCAGGTTTCATGGCATATTTTTGTAGTTTTAATGAATTTAAAATGCAAGAAGATATGCTATTAGGCCTAATTGATCAATCAAGCAAGTAAAGTATGGTGTTGAAAATATATCAAATAAATTAATTTTGGAGTTACCACATGTAATATCTAATATTATAATGGATATTCATATATTTTTAATTTTTAAATTCTATTTTATGCAAGGAGAATCCAAGTAGAGTTAACTAGCCTTGAACTTCCAATCAAAGCTTTAATTGACTAGTTGACCAACATCATGCAATATTCATTTGTTATCATTTAAAGAATGATATTAAAATACTTAAAGATCAGTTCAAGTGGAGATAAACACCAAATAATGGCATTGATTACATGTAAGGAGAGTTGACCAAGTAAATGAGGCCCACCTTTTCTTATTTCAATGCCAAAATGGATTTCTAGCAAAGCAAGAAAATTAAAAGATTTTTGAAGACTATTGTATTTATTTTTGAACTCAAAATATACTTGATTTGATATCAATATGGGTCCCGCCACCTATTTTCCATGCCAAATTTTGAGAGTGCATACATGTCTTGTCAAGCAAAGTTATTTTTTGGAGTTTTCTAAATATTATAAAAAGGAGTTTTCTAAATATTATAAAAAGGAGTTTTCTAAATATTGTAAAAGGGAGTTGATTGAATAATTGTAAAAAGTTTTAGTCTTTATTTAATTAAATAAGACTATTACTTATGTAAATCAACTCCACTTAGGCTATTTTTAGCTTTTAAGACTTATATATTATCTTTTTAAGCCATTATTATAGAATTCTAGAAGCTAAAGCCGAAATTGTAATCTAGACCATACATCAATAATGAATATTTTTATTTGCACATGATTTTTGATAGATAATAGAGTGTAATTGATTTTGTATCAGCACATAAGTGAGATTATATCTCCTTTTGATAGGTCCTTTCTTCACCTATTTCTTTCCATCTCACCTTCTACAGGTCATTTGAAGAGGTAAAAAAGGAATTTTGTAATCTAAAGTTCTATTAATCCTTCATCTAAAATATTTATGCTTAAGGGAAATATAAAAATTTTATTGACTCACATGTGTGCATTAGTTTCAATAGTTTCCAGAGAATATAAGCAATTCAAGTGCATCACCCAATTAGATAGGATTTCCTATTTCAATTTCCTTCTCCATTTTCATCCCAAAAATAATAGTAGACTAGATTTAATTGATAGATCTTAAGAAAACCAGTCCTCTTTAGAGGTTCTTCTCAGTACAGAGTCACCCACACTCTGAGAAGTTCCAATTGTATTAGTTGGAGTGAAGGTGTGTTTTGCACATATTCAAACAAAGTGATGTCCAAAGTGATAACAATAAACTGTACCTAATTTAAAGGATAGAAATGAAAAGATTTGTATATTTATTTATCTTTATATAGGATTGAAGGCTGGTTATAAACCATTTGAATGATTTTTTTTATTTAATAACCTACATTGTATAGTTGTAATGCCTCAAATATGACCATACCAACACCTACACAAATCATACGGCCTTATATAATTTAAATCTCTACAAAGGTTAACTTTTTTCATGTTTTTTTAATAAGTTTATCTATTCTCCTTTTGTACAGTGCTACATTTCTTGTTTGTAATTGGAGAGTTAATTTTTGTAAGCATCCACCTGTATGGAGACTCCATTGAAGAACAAAAAAAAATCTACTCAAAATGATTTCCACGAGGCTCCACATAAACAAAGTATAAGTAGACCTATATGACAAACTCAACTATATCTATATAGTATCCCAAAATAATTATTATCTGATGTTTTTTAATCCTTCACAAAGTGGAAGCAATAACATGACATTTCTATGAGTATGGCGTAGGACTTGACAAATTATTATTTTCATGAAGTCTAATATTATAATATAGTTTTAAAAATTTATGGTTTACTAGGGCCCACTAGAAATTCAAAGAAGAGAATTTTTTCCGTTTCTTGTTTTCATCATAAAATGTTATATATGGAAAAGTAAATTCTTTTTTGTTTTTCCACATATCAAAATCAGTCTTATATAGAAAACCTTCCTTTTATGTAGTGTAAATGATCATAGAGAAATTATACAAGATTATTTTGTAAGGCACTCTCTAATTTGGCATGTCAAGGCTAAATTACTACCCCTATCATTTGAAACTTTCCTAAATCTAGTATTTACCCCTTTGCAAATGGTCAAACTGGTGAATTATAGTCTAAAAATGCAAATTTTGGTCAAAAGTGTCAAAAAATGGGTAAAAAGGCATAAAAAATGATTTCAAAAGTCTTTAAATCATGCCAAAAGAGATTTAAATATGTTCAAAAACATGAAAATAGCCTATATCCAAAGTTTCAAGTCATAAAAAGGTCATCTCATGTGTCATATAGCCTAAAAAGGCCCCAAACCCCCTCCCACATACTAAATTGGTAGTTTTAAAACATGAAAAAGGGTTCAAAAAATTATTTTTACATGCTATACCATTTTTTTCTTCTAAAATTTTCTATTTCAATTAGTGGGAAGCTCGAATAGCTTTTAAAGGGGAAAAAATTAGATTACTTCTAGTATTTTACAAGAGAAGTATGGAATTCGTATAGATTTCATAAAGCCAAAGCAAGGTAGATAAATATCAGGACATGTCAAAGATTCATAATAAAATTCATGGTGTTTCATTTCCATACAGGTCCAAAACCAGTCCTCTTTCAGTTCTTGCTTCTTGGCACAGAGGGACCTACCTGTAGGTTTTTTGTTGGTATGGACTATTGGAAGAGGGTAAATCTCTTAATTTTTGGGTGAATAAATTAGAATAATAGGTATTATTGATGGTATAAGTTGTTTATAAATTATATTCTCCAATATCATGAACCATCTAGTTGAAGACAGGTCAAATTTTGTTGCCTTGCAACCAAAAAGGTCACTATTTTTCTCTAATTTTTCCTCACCTAGGTAGAGTTTTAGAAAAATTCAACTTGTTCTAGAATATTGAGGACTTTATATATCTATCCATGGAATTATTAAGGTTTTATTAATAAATTTTAGGGTCAAACATATGTCACAAACTTTGTCAGTCCAAATTTGTAGTTGGCAAGCTTGCAAAGTGAATTGTATGGTTTAAGGAGAAGAAGTTAGCCTCAAATTTTTAAGATTTTGTGTTTTCAGAGTTTTCCATCAAGTTTTCATGATTTTTTAATCATTTTTATTAGATATTCTTAAATTTTAATGGCCAATAATTCCCATCTCCATGCTCTAAAGGTGTCTTCAAAGAGCCAATTTAGCATATTTTAAGGATTTTTTGCAAATTTTAAGGTTTTTTTAGAAAACCAAGTTTCAATTTTGCTCTCTTCCCCTCCTCCAATGGCATTTAAATTAATGTGATACGATGACTATATATTCATGTTTGTGGATTGATCTTCAAGTTGTCTTGACATGCTTCCTAGTTCTTCTTTTCAACCTCCATCTCTTTCACTCCAAACCACTATCAAATCACTAAGTTTGTTACTATGTTTTGTGTCTCCACATCCTTCTTCTATGATTTACCTTTACTTTTCACCATCCTTTATCCCTATCACCCTTCATCCAATTCCATCACTATGAACCAAGGGTTGAAGAGAATAAAGCCATCAAAAGCATGACAAAGGGGTATATAGATAGTTAAAGAATCAAATATAGTCATCAAAAGAGCTAATCAATAGGGTTATATGATTAAGTGTGGCTATAGGGCTCAATGAGTTTTCAAGAGGAGAGAGACCTTCCTCAAGTTCTAATGGGAGTAAAAAATACATCAAGCTAAGGATGTGTGCTAAGTAGGGAAATTTAAATTTCTTTTTTGACATCATGGAGGCAGTTTAGACACTTACTACAGATGCATACAATCAAGGAAATCAATTGAAAGTATACAAGTCTCAAGGGTATCATCTTAGGATGACTACATTCATGGTTTTAGTAAAGTATTAAAATAGTCTTATCAAGCATATGAGAAGTAGAGAAAGGGTCATATTCATACCAAATGGACCCTTCAAGTACCTTATAGTTGATAGTATATACAATGAGCTCATGATACATGTCAAGTCAAGGTGGCGTGAGATGTCTCATATGGTTCATGTTTGCCCATGACCTAATAAATAAAGTAGGATAATTTATCAATGATTTATTACATCATGATGACCTCTCCAAAACCTATTTTAGTCTCCTTCAATACAAAACTACACCTATAGGCATGTGCCTTATGAATAAAGCCTATTTGGTGGTCTACATGGACTCTTAAAGCTCAATAAAACTAATTTGGTCAAGAAATAGACATATTAAGTAATGACTTTATGAAGAGGGAGGATATTAAAGTACACCATAATATTCAAGGAGGGTTATTTGAGGAGAAAATAACCCTACAAGTTTGTGTCACAGTCAAGATGGCCTACTTACTAGGTAGGGTGGGACCTTGAAAGTAAAGGACCAATTGGTCATCATAGGGTTTGGAATTGACAACTTAGTGGGATAAAGAAAGAGAATGGGAAAAGTATAAGAAATGTTATGAAGCTTTTGAGGTTTCAAGGTGATCACCAGTTGGAAAGAAAGCTAAACAAGCATAAGAGACCTTATATAAATAAATGTACCCTAAAACCATCACTTTTTGTGACCTACAGGCTTGTGTCTTGTAGCAAGGCATAATGGGTAATATGAATGACATCTTAAGGCCCAAACAAACTAGTTTGGTGAACAAAGAAAATGATGGTATTTGATCCATTTCATGAAGAGGGGATAATAAGACATGAAAGAATAGCAACAATGGATCACTCACTTACAACCAATTTGTGAAAGGACCCCTACAGTCATTCCCTAAGGAGCTTCCATCAAGGGTTATGGACTGTGAGTAGGGTTTGTGAGCCAAGGGTTTTGAACTCCCATAGGGGTTTTGTGTTTTAGGAGTTATCATGAATATGGAATGGAGAATAATGAGGGTTTAAGAACATAAATGTCACCCTACAACCACCATTATAATCTACAATTAGCCATCAATGAACCTAAAACCATGGAGGAACACAGACCTATTTTATTTTCCATGAGGGGTTTTTAAGGTCAAGATCATTAATGAGTGAGGGGGTTTCCATAGATAGATAAAATCATTGGGGTGATTGAAAATACATCCATGGAACATCATAAGGAGTCTAATATAATTAACAATCATGCTTAGGTAGGCTTGTGCCATACTTTGAAGGTCCTATTTGGCAGTAAAGAGGGTTTTATCATGCAAAGAGTTATATAAATCATCAAAGCACAATAAAGAATTGAGTTATGGAATTATATGAAGAGTATGATATATAAATGGAGGGAATAATAGTTTTCTATAAGGAAATCTAAAATGTATACCTAAAACCATCAACATGTATCCCTACATTCAAGTGACAGTGCTAAGGAAAATCCAAGGATTAAAACATATCAAAAAGTCTTTGAATTTTGATTTAAGATCATTTCTTGTTTGGAAGGTATATGGGTACTCATATCCTTTTTTAACTTTAGTCAAACTCTCCATGCACTTACATAGGCCCTAGTCCATACAAAGGATAATGCATTACCACAGTCAGGTGCATATAGAAAGAAAGAGTTGTTTCAATAATGATGATAGTAATAAGTGTGTGTTTAAGGTATGATGATTTTACAAAAGGAGTGAAAATAGTTTATGGACATTTTTTAGGGGTAAACATGCCAAAACCTCATGATTTACAAACCATTAAACCCTCACCTACAGTCAAGTAGGGGTTTGATTATCTAAAGGACTATAAGGATAGGTAAAGTTTTTAACCTTCAAGTAGTAGTCATGACTTTGAGTTTGGAAATAATAATGGAGTGTAGGGGAAAATTTAATTTTAAAGGTTTATTGATGGATTCAATAAATTCAATTTCATTCATCCATGCTCACCTACAACCACTTAAGGTCATGTTACCTTCAAGTTGGCAAGTGAAGATGCACAGTGGTATGTAAAGAATATGAGAAATAGGTGTTTATGAGTTTTGAAGACAATTGGAGTTATATAAAACCATAATTTAATCAATTATAATCATTAAAACCTACACCTATAGCTCATGGATTAATGGTACATAGCAGAGTGTATGGAACATAACTGTATGAGGGCTCAAAAGCATGGTTTAGAGGTTAATATGTCATCATTGGGCATGTGAAAATGGTCCTCGGGTGAGATGAAGGCTTCGTTGACACCATGAATAATTTTTTATCCATAAAATACCTTTTTGCCTTAGAAATTCACTTGAAATAAATAAAAACATAGTATTTTAAGAAGCCTAATTGCCTTGTTTGAGGATCTAAACATGCTTGAAAATAAGGGTAGAGGTTTTTTTAAAAATATTGAAGAGTATTTTGAGATAAATGAAGATTATTTTCACCTTAAAATGTCTAAAATCCATGACAATCACCTTAAAAACACCAAAACTTAGTAAAAAATGTAGACAGTCCATGCATAGAGATCAAAATTGAGGGAAAATTGAAGATTCTAGGAGCTACAGGTGGAGTTAAGACCTAAAAGTTTGTACACAGGGTCATCATGAGTTGGATATACATTTTAAAAATTTTAATGACCATTTTACAAGTGTAAATATTTTTTTTATCTGAGACCTCAGCCTATTCATTTGAGGCCACCATTGGAGCATGCTTCCTTCTTAAATGCTACAGAAGCTTCTAAGCCTAAGTAAATTATTTATAATCATGGTTTAATGTTTATAAATCATAATAATACCATTAAAGAGTTTTAAAACTCCAAATTTTATGCAAACCATGCTCATATAGGCGTTTACAAGCATATAGGCACATGGGCCAAAAAGGCATTTTTTGACTTTTCAAGAAAAAATGACTTTTAGAGTGTTTTGATAGAATATTACAGAACAAATAATGATGTTTTCAAGATTTTATAAGCTTATAAGGAACTATTTTTATTTTAATGAAGTTTTTAACTTTTTGTAGTTCTAGGCACCCTTCCAAGCCTCCTATTTAGATGCTCATTTTGTTCACCATGTGTGGAGTTTGGCTAAATGATCTTAGCATGTTTTGAGTAACCATATTTAATTAAAATTCATGAATAATTTATATTATTTTATGGGTTGTGATTTATGAACAATTGTTAAGAGTGTAGGCAACTCAAAATACAAACTAAACCCCATAGGCAAATTCCATTCACATGGTAAATTTTCATATATTTTGCATGGGAACCCAATATTTTAATGTATATAAAAGGGTTAAATTTGATACGTATAAATGTAAATGGTTTAAGATTTGGAGGTCTATACTTCATGAATCATCAGTTTGAAGATTCAGCTTTAAAACCCTCTTAAACCCCTAAAAACTAGTTTTGAGAAAAGTGGATTTTATTGATATCAAATAACCATGGATAAACATAAAAACTTTTCAAACATAAATTAAAATTAGAGATGATTCCAAAAATATATTTTTTATGCATGGAGTTTATAGATGAGAGGATAAATCATGTTTTTTATAAAAAAAAACATGTAAAACAAAGTACAAGGCAGTTTAAAAGAATATAATAAATGGATATCAAATCCTAGGACTTTTTATTCATCATAAAATCTTAATTTTATCATAAATCATCTCATAAGTGTCCCTACCAACTCAATCAAAATGACCAATCTACTGAAAAATGGAGCAAAATTGCCTTAGTCATCCCTGTTGACTAAATGACGAAGGTTTTTGCATCAAAATTACATTTTTGATGATGAAAAAATATTTTTTGGGACTAATTCTTGGTTTTTTTAGGTTTCATGGCTTTTTTTTTTTAGGTTTCAGGGTGTCCAAGTGCACAAGTTGGCTAATAGGCCTTTTTGGCATAGTTGGCCTAATTGTTCAAAAGTCAAGTTGGAGTTTGGCATTGGGATTGGTCATCAAAGAGTTAAAATTGTATTTCCATGACACTTTTTTTATGTTCCATATATATTTCATGAATTTTTCAATCTTTAAGGTCCATTTTCATGCAAAAGAGGGCTATTTTGGGATTGACTAGTCTTACTTCAGTTGACTAAGTGTCAAGTCCCACATCTATTATTGATGATCTTTTTTATTAAAATCTTTAAATCACTTTAAATTATTCAATATTTATTTTTCCACCCAAGGATTTATGTATCATCAAGCATACAAGAGATTTTTACTTGTCAAACTTGGGTCCACCATATTATTCCTACGTCAAAGTTTGAAGCTTTTCATGCAAATTTTATGGAGTTTAAAGGTTTTTGAATTATTTAAGCTTTGTAAAAGGAGTTGTCTTGAGTTGAATCAACCACGACCACCCATTATCCATTTTAAATTCCACTTAGGGCTTGTATTAGGTTTAGAGACATATGTATTGGTTTTTTCAAGCCATTTTTTCATGATTCATAGAGCTGAAGTAGAAATTGTAATCTGGACCATACATCAATAAAGGAGATTTTTATTTTTCATATGAGTTTTGATAGATAATAGAGTGTAATTTATTATGTATCAGTATATCAATGATACTATATCTCCTTTTTGTAGGTCCATTCCTCACCTATTGCTTTCTATCACACCTTTTGTAGGTCATTTGAAGAGATAAAAAGGGAACTTTGTAATCCAAAGTTATATTAATCCTTCATCTAAAATATTTATGATTAAGGGAAATATTAAAATTTTGTTGATTCACATGTGTATATTAATTTTAATATCTTCTAGAGAATATCAATAATTTAGGTGTATCACCCAATTAGATAGGTTTTCCTTTCATTTTTTCCTTCCCCTTTTCATCCCAAAATCATAGCAGATCAGATTTAATTGATAAATCTTAAGGAAACCAACCCTCTCTAGAGGTTATTCTCAACATAGAGTCACCCACACTTTGAGAATTTATAATTATATTAGATGGAGTGAGGGTTTATTTTTTACATCTTCAAATAGGGTGCACTCCAGAGTGATAATAGTTTATAACATGCTCAATGGGACCACTTATTCACACTTTTGATTATTATCTATGTATTTGAGTATATTATTCATTTCCATATTTTTATTTTTATACTTTTCATGCCACCAAGAGTTTTCACAAGACCCTCTACAAAAGGGAAAGAAATATATTTATCTGAGTTATCTTTCTAATCAACAAAGAAAAATAAAGCCTCTTAGTTAAATCCAAATCTTACACCTTTTGTTACCCCTATTGTTTCACAAAATCCTCATATCCAAGACAATATTGTTCAAACAAATATTATTTTAAATCCTATACCTCAAATGGTTATTCCTAGAGGATAGGCTTTGGTTGCATTCAATGGTTGTAGTCCTCTAAATCTCAATCAATGGGATGATATTCCAATTTATACTCTAAAGGCTCTTCCTTATTTCATAGGAAAAAATCCAACAACTCCTATATAACATATTTTATATATTTTTAATCTTTGTTTAGTGCATCATGTGACACAATAAAATGTAGTAATGAGGTTTTTGGTAACTTCTTTCAAAGGGAAAACACTTTAGTGGTACAGAGGTTTAGCTCCTACATCAATCAACAATTGGGATGAATTTGGAGAAATTATATGCAAACATTTAGAAGAAAAAAATGTTCATATTTCACTTTTGGAGAAGCTTAAAATAGTTAAGATATTCAATCATGAATTCATGGTGGATTTAAATTATATATTCTAGAAGACTTGGGATAGAATTCTTACAATGATCAAGCCCACACCCAACTATGTTTTTCTATACTATCTAAAATCTCTTAATTCAGATGTGGTTGTCATGATTCAATCCATGGGAGGGAACACTTTAATTTAAGCTTTTGAAGTAGTAATAAAGACTCAAAATTGCCTTATAAAAGTAGGCAAGTTATCTCTAAGGCCACTAATGCCTCTTTTTCTAGAGATCCATCCTCTTGCTCCAACTATTGCTCCAATTCTAGAGTAATCAAAGTTTCATCAAATTGAAGGTGATCAAAATGATAGATTGGAGAAGATAGAGAGTCTTCTTAAGGCTCAAACTAACAATTTGGTTATAAATGAGAGGCAAAAAGCTCCACCATATAGACCATATCAAAATACTAATCAAAATTATCAGCCCAATAGGCCATCCTATCAATCTAATCAACAAAGTCAAGGGCATAATTCTCAATCAAGGTAGTATAATCCTATTGATCCAAGAAATTATAGATCTATTGTGCCAACTCAAATAAAATATGTTCAAAAAGGACAATGGAATAATCAATGGGATCAAGCAAACAATATGGTAATGGCTCCAACTGGTGAGGGCTCTCATCAATCTTTTATGAAAGAAGTTCATTTCTTCCTTCATTTGAAAACTACCCACCTTCTTAGAATAAATAAACCTCTCTACCCTATGGATACATTCCTTCATTAACTAAATTAGAAGTGCCAAATCATCATGGAGAAGGAAGTGGTAAAGCACCTACTAAAACTATGTTTGTGAACTTCTAAGAAGGTGAGAATTATTTTGAACACTTGGCCATAAATCAAAGTCAAGATTTACCTAATATTGATAATTTAGTTTTAAACCATACTAGATCTAAGAAAATATCAATTGGTGAAGGTTTGGGTATTGATATGGCAGCCCCTTCTTCTCAGCCATAACAAAAGATAACAACTCATGAGCTACCTTAGAAAAGTTCAAATCAGCAAACTCAATATCCAAAGGATAAGAACATAAAAGGGCCTTATATTCCTTAGTTCACACAACATTTAGGGGCTACTCATACTCCTAAATTAAATTTAAAGGTAGCCAATTATCCACTCAATATTGTGGATCACATGAAGAAGACTTTAGTATCAATTTCAATGTGGGATACTCTACTAATCTTAGGACAAAAGGAGTACTTGTAAGAAGAACATTCAAAGCTCACTATCTCTGAGAAACCACCTAAAAAAGAAAGAGTAAGTGTTATCTTAACTAATTATAATCTATTTTTTGAGTATTAACCTCTTAATTTGATTAAGACTCTTCCATTATACCTTTCTTTTATCATTGGAGATTATCTTGTTCATAAATATATGATTGATAGTGGGGCTAGTACTTCTATCATGCCCAAATAAATAGCTGATAAGTTAGGATTGAAATATGAACACCATGAGAAAGGTGTATGTAAATTATATGTGTCTCCTACTAAGACTATAGGTGTGTTAAAATATTTAAAAATCATACTTGTTGCTTGTCCAAATTTTACCATTTTACAAGATGTTGTTTATTTACCTTTATGTTTTACACTATGCCTATCCAGAGATTTCAATACCAAAATAGGAGGTTACCTTTCTTTAGATTGGTCATACATGGTTTTTAGAACCAGGTATGGAACCAAAGTAACTATTATATCTAAACCTATTTCCAAATTTTATCTTGAGCCATATATGCCAAATATGTCAAATGTGAATTATAGTATTTTAGAAGAAGACGAAAACACCATTGAGCAAGATCCTTCTAAGCCTCTTAAAGGTATACCAGATCTTCTCTTGGATGATTGGGTTGTTTATAATCATGTACATGACCCCTATAAAAGTATTGAAGATGCTGGTTTTGGAGTCTACTATATACTCAATGAGGGTGATTTATTACCTAGTCTCACTAGCTCAATGCATGATCAAGAAGGAGTTTGAAATCTATTATTTGATGGATCCATAACAAAGAATTGAATTAAGGATGGTGTAATGTTGGTTTTACCACAAAGTCAAAGGTGTTATTCTTATATTATATTTTAGTTTAGTTTTACTTCCAATACTATAGATTATGAAGCTCTTATGTATGGTCTTTAGTGGGCTATAAAGAGGGATATTAAGCTCTTATAGGCGAAAGGTAACATTGAGTTGGTAGTCCAACAAGTCAAAGATTTAAGTCTAGAAATGAATCCTCTTTTGAAGGCCTAAAAATATAGAGTTTTGTATCTCATGGAATATTTCCTTGCATTTGACATTCACTCTATTCTTAGAGGAGTGAATTAACATGTTGATAGACTTGTTGCTATAGGAGCATAATATGATATTCCAGATCAGATTTAGGACAATAAAAATTATACATAAATCAATTTTGTATGTATGCATTTAGTCCCAAATAATGATGTAAGTTTTCAAGTTTTTTACTTTGATAAGCAAATAGAATATTTTCTATAGAATGAGGCAAAGTTTTGCCAAAGAAATCATGATAAATTATATGATCAATATAAAAATTAGATTGTGAAATTGAAATCAAATAAGATTCCTAAAGGTTTGGTGACTTTATAAATCATTTTAAATGAATATGATCAGCTAAGGAAAGGTAATGTGAGCATTTATTCCACGAAATAATATTATGAGCCAATTAGCATAGTTGAAGGTAAGCAACTCAAGTTAGGTAAAGTGAATATTGATTATGAGAGAGTATCTTTCATTTCATTATGTCAAAATTCATGGATGTATTTTCTTTGGAATATAATGATTTGAAAGGTTTTGACCCCAAATTGGTACAACATACCATTGAGCTTGAACATGATGCAAAATCGGTAAGACAAAAGCAAAGGCCTATCAATCCCAAGGTTAAAATTCTCATGAGGAAAAATCTTATAAATCTAATTGAATTAGGTACTATTTTTAATATAAATCATTCAACATGGGTATCAAATATTGTTCCAATAAGAAATAAGAATGGAGAGATAAGGTTATGTGTAAATTTTAGATATTTTAATAGAGTATCACTGAAAGACCACTATCCAATTCCTTCCATGGATCAAATCTTGTAGAGAGTTGCAAGTTCATAGAGGTTTTATTTATTGGATGAGTACTCAGGATACAACCAAATATTGGTGAAAGAGAAATACCAACATAAAACAACTTTCACCACCAAATGGGGTACTTTTGTTTACAATAAGATGCCTTTTGGACTCTCCAATGCTTGAGATACCTTCTAAAGGGTAATGGATATTTATTTTCATGTTCTATTGAGTGAAATGGTTTTAGTATATCTTGATGATATTTTAGTATTTTCAAAGAATCCTAATGATCATCTAACACTCTTGAGAATTGTCTTTGACAGATGTAGGCAATTTAGAGTCTCATTGAATCCAAAAAAATACATTTTTTAGTGCATGAGGTGAGACTTATTGGGAATGTGGTGTCTAAATATTGTATTTACATTGATCTAGAGAGAATAGAGGAAATTATTGCTCTATCATTACCTAAACACAAGAAAAGATTACAAAGCTTCTTGGGTAAGATAAAGTTTATCAGAAGATTCATTCTTGGTTTTACAGAACTAGTAAAACCACTTACTCAAATGATAAAGAAAAATAAAGAGTTCACTTGGAGTAAATAATGTAAAAGGAGTTTTTAAGATATTAAGGAATCAATGAGCCAAGATCCTACTTTTCTCAATCTGTATTTTAGTAAGGATTTCTTCTTGTATGCTTTCTCTACTTCTAGTACTATTTCAGTCATGCTTATACAATAAAATGATGAAGGTTTAGAACAACCCATTGCTTTCTTTAGTCAATATTTAGAGGGTTATGAAGAGAGGTAATTTTTTTTAAAAAAAAGTATTTTATTTTTATTACAATAGGTCTAAAAAAATTTATACATTTAGTTTAAAATAATAAGATTATACTAATGGTTGCTCACCCAAGTATGAAGGACTTTATTCTCAACAGAGACTTGAGAGAAAAGAGAGATGGATGGGTCACTAAATGCATGTAATATGAAATTGAATTCAATGTTAGAAATATGGTCTAAGGAAAATGATTATGTGAACATCTTAAAGAAGATGTGAAAGAGGAAAAAGAAACAATTTTGACAATTCATGACACTCAACATGCAGCTAAAAATACACCCCTACAAGCTAGACACAAAACATTGCTAGATTTATTCAAAATGGAGAATGTCCAAGGGGTTTACATACATCACAAAGAAGACACTTTAGGTTTAAATTAGTACCATACATTTTTATTGATGGATTTCTTTTCAAAAATGACATTGGAGGTATGCTTTTAAGGTGTGTTGAAACTAGTCAATTTGACAAGATTTTTGAGTAATTTCATTATAGTCCTTCTGGAGGTCATTTTTTAGCCAAGACCATGGCTTCAAAAATAATTAGATCTAGTTATTTTTTTCCCAATTTATTTAGAGATGCACATGCATGGGTTAGGAAATGTAGAAAGTGTATAATGTTTGTAGGGAAACAAAGACTAGTTGTTGTGCCACTAAAGCCAATTCAGGGTGAGCAACCTTTCATGAAATGGGGTTTAGACTTCATTGGCATGATTCATCCTCCATATAGTATTGGTCATAAGTGGGTTTTGATAGCTATAAACTATTTCACTAGGTGGGTGAAAGTAGTGCCTTTGAAAGAGGCAAATGAGAACTCTATGCTTGAATTCTATGGGAGTCTAGTAACTCATTTTGGAGTACCTTCTACTATAATATCAGATAATGATTTGGCATTAAATAGTATAAAGGTATGTGAATGGGATCTTTAACATGGTATTTATTTGACATATTCATCAAATTACTATCCATAAGGTAATGGAGTAGCTGAGTCCACTAACAAGGACCTAATTCAAATCATCAAAAGAACAATGGAAGATAATCAGAGATCTTGGCATACAAAGTTGAAAACTACTTTATAAGCTAATATAATCACCCATAAGAAGGTCATTGGTCATTCTCCTTATCTCTTAGTTTGTGGAAGAGAAGCAAGGCTACCTATCTCATTGGAGTTTCTAGCTTTAGAGCTTCCACACCAGCTAGATCTTGTGGAAAGTGATGCAATAGAAGTCAAAATGAACAAAATAAGAGAATTGGAAGAGATAAGAGATGATGTTATGCACACCATGTGGTCAAATCAGCAGCAAGTCAAGAAGACATTTTACAAGAGAGCTTCATCAAAAATATTTCAGCAAGGAGACATAGTACTCAAATGGGATGAAGAACATGTAAACCCAAGTAAGCACTCCAAATTTGATAGCCTTTGGAGTGGACCTTATATTATCACTAATTTTAAGAAAAAATGTTTTTCAATTATCTAGATTGAGTGGAGAAAATATTCCCATTCTTATGAATGGGATGTTTCTTAAATACTGCTATTATGAGTCACTCCTTTGTAAATAGTCATAGTTTCATTCCTCTAAGTGATTTTCCACACATGATTTTAGTAGTTATTTTTATCTTTCCAGTTGCTATTTTCCATTCCTCTAAGTGCATACATGCACATGTTTATTGTTGTTTGTATCATTTTCTCTTATTATGTCTTAGTCTACAAGCTTTCCTAGTTTTAGTGTTTGTCATAGTCTATCCTTGCCAGAGTTTTGAGTTCTTTTGGCCAGCAAGCTAGTCAAACCCTAAAAGTCACCATAATTTTTAGTAATTTGGCCTTTCAAGGCCAAATTACTACCTTGATCATTCTAAATTTTCCTAAATTTAGTCCTTACCCCTTTGCAACTAGTCCAATTAGTGAATTATAATCTAAAAATTTAAATATTGGTTAAAAATAGGGTAAAAAGGCATAACAAATGATTTAAAAATTATTTAAATCATGTCAAAATAGTGTTAAATATGTTCAAAAACATGAAAATAGCCTATATCCAAAGTTTCAAGTCATAAAAAGGTCATCTCATGTGTCAAATAGCCTAAAAAGGTCCCAAACCCCTCCCACATGCTAAATTGGTAGTTCCAAAAAAAGGGTCAAATTATGTATTTTTTCATGTTATACCACGTTTTTATCTAAAATTTTCTATCAAGTGGTGGGATGCTTGAATAGCTTTTAAAGGGGCAAAAATTGGCTTATTTTTAATATTTTACAAGAGAAGTATGGAATCCATATGGATTTCATACAACCAAGGTAGGAGAGATAAATGTCAAGCCATATATAAGCTTCATCAACAATTTCATAGAATTTCATGGCCATACAGGCCCAAAACCAGTCCTCTTTTGGTTTCTTGCCTCTTGGCACAGAGGGACCTACCTATAGGTTTTCTACTGGTATGGACTATTAGAGGAGGGTGAAGCTCTCAATCTTGGGGTGAATTAATTAGAATAATAGGGATTATTTATGGTATAATTTGTTTATCAATTGGATTATCTAGGATCATGAACCATCTAGTTGAAGATAGGTCAAATTTTGCTTCTTTGCAACTAGAAAGTTTACTATTTTTCTCTAATTTTTCCTCACCTGGGTAGAGTTTTAGAGAGATTCAACTTGTTAAAAAATATTGAGGACTTTATATATCTCTCCATGGCATTCTAAATGTGTTCTTAATCAATTTTTGAGTCAAAAATAGGTCACAAACTTAACTCCCAAATCTATAGTTGGCAAGCTTACAAAGTGAATTATATAGTTCAAGGAGAAGAAGTTAGCTTCAAATTTTCAAGATTTTGTGTTTGAAAGGTTTTCCATTAATTTTTCATGATTCTAAATCATTTTTATCAAATATTATTCAAGTTTCATGGCTAATAATTCCCATCTCCATGCTCTAAAGGTGTATTCAAAGATCAAGTTTAGCATATTTTAAGGAATTTTTCCAAATTTTAAGGTTTTTTGAGAAAACCAAGTTTCAATTTTGTGCTCTTCCCCTCCTCCAATGGAATTTAAATTCATGTGATAGGATGAATATATATTTAGGTTTGTTTATTGATCTTCAAGTTGTCTTGGCATGCTTCCTACTTCTTCTTTCCAACTTCCATCTATTTCACTCCAAACCACTGTCAAATCACTGAGTTTGTCACTATGTTTTGTGTCTCCACATCCTCCTATGATTTCCCTACACTTTACACCATCCTTTATCCCTATTACCCTTCATCCCATTTCCATCACCTTTTCCATAAATATGAACCAAGGGTTGAAGAGAAGAAATCCATCAAAAGCATGATAAAGGGGTATATAGATATCAAAGTATCAAATATAGTCATCAAAAGAGCCAATCAGTAGGGTTGTATGATCAAGTGTGGCTATAGGGATAAATGATTTTTTAAGAGGAGAGAGACCTTCCTCAAGTTATAATGGAAGTAAACAATCCATCAAGATAAAGAGGTGGGATAAGTAGGGAAATTGAACTTTTTTTTTCGACATCATGGCACAAGTTTAGACACTTACTATAGATGCATATAGTCAAGGAAGTCAAGTGAAATCATACAAGTCTCAAGGGTATCATCTTAGGATGACTGCATTCATGGTTGAAATAAAGTATTCAAGTAGTCTTATCAATCATATGAGAATTAGAATAGGGGTCATATTCATAAAAAAATGGACACTTCAATCACATTACAATTGATAGTTCGTGTAATGAGCTCATGATAAACATCAAGTCAAGGTGGAAACGAGATGTCTCATATGGTTCATGTTTGGATATGACCTAATCAAGAAAGTAGGAGACTTTATCAATGATTTATTCCATCATGATGACCTCTCTAAAACCTATTTTAGTCTCCTTCCATAAAAAACTACACCTACAGGCATGTGCCTTATGAAGAAAGCCTACTTGGTGGTCTACATGGACTCTTAAAGCTCAATAAGACTAATCTGGTCAAGACATAAACATAGTAAGTAATGACCTTATGAAGAGGAAGTATATTCAAGTACACCATAATATTTAAGGAGGGTTACTTAAGGAGAAAAGAACCCTGTAATTTTGTGTCATAGTCAAGAGGGCCTCCTTACTAGGTAGGGTGGAACCTTGAAAGCAAAGGACTGGTTAGTCATCATAAGGCTTGGAAATGACAACTTAGTGGGACAAAGAAATAGAATGGGTAAAGTATAAGATATGTTCTGAAGATTTTGAGGGTTCAAGGTGATCACTAGTTAGAAAGAAATATAAACAAGTATAAGAGACCTTATATAAAGAAATGCACCCTACAGCCATCACTTTTTGTGACCTACAGGCTTGTGTCTTGTAGCAAGGCATAATGGGTAATAGGAAGGACTTCTTAAGGCCCAAGGAAACTAGTTTAGTGAATAAATACAATGATGGTATTAGATAAATTTCATGAAGAGGGGATAATAAGACATGAAATAATAACAACAAGGGAGCACTCACTTATAACTAATTTGTTAAAGGACCCCTACAATCATTCCCTAAGGAGCTTCAGTCAAGGGTTATGGACTGTGATTAGGGTTTGTGTGCCAAGGGTTTTGAAATTTCATAGGGTTTTTGTGTTTAGGGAGTTACCATGACTATGGAATGGAGAATAATGAGGGTTTAAGAACCTAAATTTCACCCTATAGTGACCATTATAATCTACAGTTAGCCATCAATGAACCTACAATGATGGAGGAACACATACCTATTTTGTTTTCCATGAGTGGTTTTCAAGGTCAAGATTATCAATGAGTGAGGGGGTTTCCATAGATAGAGAAAACCATTGGGTTGATCAATAATACATCCATAGAGCTTCTTAAGGAGTCCACTATAGTCAACAATCATGCTCAGGTAGACCTGTGTCATACTTTGAAGGGCATATTTGGCAGTAAAGACGGTCTTATCATGCAAAGAGGTTATACAAAGCATAAAAAAACAATCAAGAATTGAGTTATGAATTTTTTTGAAGAGTATTATAGATAAATGGAGGGCATAATAGTTTTATATAAGGAAAGCTAAAATATATACTTACAACCATCAACATGTAGCCCTACAGTCAAGTGAAAGTGCTAAGGAAAATCCAAGGATTAAGACATATAAAAAAGTCTTTGAAGTTTGATTTGAGATCATTTTTTTTTTGGTAGGTATATGGGTCCTCATATCCTTTTGTAAATTTAGTCAAACTATCCATGCACTTACATAGGCCCTAGTTCGTACAAAGGACAATGCATTACCCTAGTCAGGTACATATGGAAAGAAAGAGTTGTTTCAATAATGATGGTGGTAGTAAACATGTGTTTAAGGTATGGTGGTTTTCCAAAAGGAGTGAAAATAGTTGATGGCCCTTTTTAAGGGGTAAATATACCAAACCCTCATGATTTACAAACCATTAAACCCTCACCTACAAGCATGTAGGGGTTTGGTTATCTAAAGGACTGTAAGGATATGTAAAGTTTTTAACCTTCAAGTAGTAATCATGACTTTGAGTTTGGAAATAATAATGGAGTGTAGGGAGAAAAGGAATTTTCAAGGTTTATTGAGGGATTCATTAAATTCAATTTCATTCATCCATGCTCACCTACAACCACTTAAGGGCAGGTTCCCTTTAAGTTGGCAAGTGAAGAAGCACATTGGTATGCAAAGAATATGAGAAATAGGTATTCATAAGTTTTGAAGACAATTGGAGTTATCTAAAACCATAATTTAATCATAGATCATCAGGAAAACCTACACCTACAACTCATGGAGTAATTGTAGACAACCAAGTGTATGGAACATAACTATATGAGGGCTCAAAAGCATGTTTTAGAGGTTAATATGTCATCATTGGGCATGTGAAAATGGTCACTAGGTGAGATGAGGGATTCATTGAAACCATTAATAATGTTTTATCCATAATATACCTTATTTTCCTAAAAATTCACTTGAAAGAAAGCAAAATAAAGTATTTTAAGAAGCCTAATTGCCTTATTTGAGGGTCTAAGCATGCTTGAAAATAGGGGTAGAAGTTATTTTCAAACTCATGAAGAGTATTTTGAGATAAATGAAGATTATTTTGACATTAAAACATATAAAATATATGAAAATCATATTCAAAACACCAAAACTTAGTCAAAAATGCAGATAGTCCATACACAAAGATCAAAACTAAGGGAAAATTAAAGATTCTAGGAGCTATAGGTGGAGTTAAGACCTAAAATTTTGTACACATGGTATTCATGAGTTGGAGAAACATATGAAAAAGGTTAATAGCCATTGTAAAAGTGTAAATATTTGTTTTTTTGTCTCAAACCTTAGCCTATTTGTTTAAGGCCACCATTGGAGCATGTTTCATTTTGGAATGCTACGGAAGCTTCTAAGCCAAAGTAAAGGATTGATAAGCATGGTATGATTATTATACATCATAATAATACCATTTAAGAGTGTAAAAAATCCAAATTTTATGCAAACCATGATCATACAGGCTTTTACAAGCATAAAGGCACATGTGCCAAAAAGGCATTTTTTGACTTTTCAAGAAAAAATGACTTTCAGAGTGTTTTGATAGCATATTAAAGACCCCATAATGATTTTCTTAGGATTTTATAATATTTTAATGAACTATTTTCATTTTAGTGAAGTTTTTCACTTTTTGTAGTTCTAGGCACCCTTCCAAGCCTCATGTTTAGATGTTCAATTTGCTACCACATGTAGAGTTTGGATTAACAATATTAGTATGTTTTGAGGACCCATATGTAATTAAAATTAATGAACAATTTATATCAATTTAGGGTTTGTGATTTATGAACAATCGTTAAGAGTGTAGGTAGCTTAGAATGCAAGCTAAACCCCATAGGCAAATTTCATTCATGTGGTAAATTTTCATATCTTTTGCATGGGAACCCAACCTTTTTAGGGATGTCAAAGTTTCAATGTGATATGTATCAATGGAAATGGTTTTGGATTTGGATGTCTGTACTTCATGAATCATCAATTTGAAGATTCAACTTAAAAACCCTCTTAAACCCCTAAAACACTAGTTTTGAGAAAAGTGGATTTTCTTGCTATCAAATCACCATGGATCAAAATAAAACCTTTACAAATGTTAATTAAACTTAGATAGGATTCCATAAATGTATTTTTTATGCATGGATCTATATATATGAAGGCATAAATCATGTTTTTAATGTAAAAAAGCATGTAAAACAAAGTATAAAGTAGTTCAAATGAATATAATCATTGGAGATCAAATCCTAGGACTTTTTATTGATCCTAAAATCTTAATTTGATCATAAATCATCACGTAAGTGTCCCTACTAGCTCAATAAAAATGTCTAGTCTATTGGAAAATGGAGCAAAATTGGCCTAGTCAACCCTACTAATAGAATGACAAAGGTTTTCACATCAAAATCACATTTTTGACGATGAAGAAAGTTTTTCCAGGTCTAATTATTGGGTTTTTCAGGTTTCATGGCTTCTTTTTTTAGGTTTCATGGTGTCCAAATGTACAAGTTAGCTAATAGGCCTTTTTGGCTTAGTTAGCCTAATTGTTTAAAATTCAAGTTAGAGTTTGGCATTGGGATTGGTCATCAAAGAGTTCTAATTGGATTTCCATGTCACTTTTCCATTGTTCCATAGATATTTCATGCACTTTTAAATATTCAAGGTCCATTTTCATGCAAAGGAGGGCTATTTTGGGATTGACTAGTCTTACTTCAGTTGACTAATTATCAAGTGCCACATCTATTCTTGATGATCTTGTATATTAAAAGCTTTCATGAAATTTAAAATCTTCAAGCTTAAGTTCTCCACCCAAGGATTGGCATAGCATCATGCATGAAAGAGAGTTTGACTTGTCAAACTTGGGTCCACCATATTATTCCTATGCCAAGTTTGAAGCTTTTCATGCAAATTTTGTGGAGTTTGAAGGTTTTTTGAATTGTTTAAGCTTTGTAAAAGGATTTGTCCTAAGTTGAGTCAACCAAGACCACCCCTTATCCCTTTTCAACTCCACTTAGGGCTTGGATTAGGTTTAGAGACATATATATTGGCTTTTTCAAGCTATTTTTTCATGATTCTTGGAGTTGAAGTAGAAATTGTAATCTGAACCATACATCAATAAAGGAGATTTTTATTTTGCATATGAGTTTTGATAGATAATAGAGTGTAATTGATTGTGTATAAGCATATCAGTGAGATTATATCTCCTTTTGGTAGGTCCATTCCTCACATATTGCTTTCTATCTCACCTTTTATAGGTCATTTGAAGAGATAAAAAAGGAATTTTGTACTTCAAAGTTCTATTAATACTTCATCTAAAATATTTATTCTTAAGGGAAATATAGAACTTTTATTGATTCATATGTGTGAATTATTTTTAGCAGCTTTCAGAGGATATCAACAACTTAGGTGCATCACCCAATTAAACAAGTTTTCCTTTTAGTTTTTCCTTCCCCTTTTCATTCAGAAATCATAGTAGATCATATTTAATTGATAAATCTTAAGGGAACCAACCCTCTCTAGAGGTTCTTCTCAACACAGAGTTACCCACACTCTTAGAAGTTCTAATTGTATTAGTTTGAGTGAGGGCATATTTTTCACATCTTCAAATAGGTTTCACTCTAGAGTGATAATAGTTAAGAGTTAAAAATATGTAAATATAGTTATCTTTTTGGTCGCATTTGACATTGAGAGCATTGTATTGTGATACTTTTTTTGAATAGTCATTATTTTATGCAAAGGTGGTCATCTGACTAGTCAAACTATAGGTTTTTAGATGTAATGAATTCAACATAATGAACTATTTTGTGTTTTAAAACTTTCATATATGATTTTTATGAAAAAAATATTTAATTATTTATAAAGGTAAATTATTAGTAGAAATCGAAGCTTTAAAAATGGTAATTTTCATGACACCTCATGCTTGTGTTATCGATGAATACACTTTCCTTTATAGGTCCTTCAAGATCCTTATGATTGACTAAATTTAAATGACACACTAGAGGTTAGAGGATACATTGGAGGTTGGAGGACTATTACCCTTCTCTAGTTAGCTATTTGCTTAGAGTTTGGGTTCAATACTTGAATGGCAATTTTGGTAGTAGTAGTTTATTCTTGATTTTAGTTCCATTCTTGGATTTCTATACCTATTATTCATTGCATTAAGAAAATAGGGTTATTTGATTTTTTATCTCATTGCATATCTTCTCGCCTCTTATTTGATAGGGGAAAAAACATTGTATTGGTCGATCTTCAATCAGTCATCGATGATAGTACAAGTTGATATGAGTTGATAGCACCAATAATATTGAACAAAGTTCATTATTGTTTGTTTGGAATCAATAATTTGTGCCATACAAAATATGGGTTGGTCACCTTGTCAAACTTATAGTGGACCATTATGTGGATTGATGTAGTTGAATAGGATTTGATTATGTTATACTACAATATGATATGATGATCACAGGGGATGAGTATACCTTAATCATGTTCATTAGCCTTTTATGCCAAAACTCATAGTGGAAGCTTATGTATGGAGTGGCATAAATTTTGGTCAATACCAAGATGTATAGTACACCAATTGCAGTCACTTCAGAGTTTATTTCATGAATTTAGAGTCATTGATCCATTTATTTCATCTTTTATACCCTTTTAGATCAAGGGTAGTTTTTTGGGTCATAGGATTTGAAATAGTTTTTTTTATTTACTTTATAGGTTAATAATTTATTTTAGTAATTTAATTTAATATGCTTATTTTGTCTTGGTTGGTTCATGGGTGTTGAATGGAGTCACCAAAAGACTCAAATTGGAAAGTTGGAAAAAGGATATTGAGATATGTGGCAGGAACTACAGAATATGGAATTTTATATTCCACAACTAATGATTTTAGTTTGATTGGTTTTATAGATAGTGATTTTGCAAGTAGCATTGATGATAGGAAGAGTACTTCTAGATATGCCTTTCTTTTAGGCATAGGTTTGGTCACATGGGCATCCAAAAAGAAACCTATAGTGACACTTTCATCAGCTGAAGTAGAGTATGTTGCAGCCACATCAGCAACATGTCAAGCAATATGGATGAGAAGAATATTGAAATATTTATTACAAGCATAGAAAGATTCAACACCAATCTTCTATGATAACAAATCAGCAATTGCTTTATCAAAAAATCATGTGTTTCACAAGAGGAGAAAGCACATTGATACAAGATTTCACTTTACTAGAGAATTAGTGAATAATGGAGAAATCTATCTAGACTTTTGCAGATCTAAAGATCAACTAGCAGATATATTTACAAAGGCATTACTAAAAGAGACCTTTGATTATTTGAGACAAAATTTAGGCATTGTAAATGCTAAAATTGTAAGTGGTAGAAATTAAGGGGGCATGTTAGAAATTCAATATTAATTGGAAATAATTTCTCCCACCTCCCTCCTTTTGTCATGCAAGCAGTTAGCTGCAGTTAAGCAATTAGTTAGTAAACTGACAGTAAGCAATCAGTTAGTTAAACTGTTAGAGAATTTGTTAGAGAGTTAATTTGCATGTAAAGACTAAAATTAGTCTTCAGTTTGTTTTTTGTTAATTATTGTTTGTTTTCAATTCTATTTAAGAGACCCATGGGGTAGTATTGTAAATTGAACAAGATCAGAAGATCAGTAGATCAAGAAGATGAGCAAGATAAGCTGGCAATTATGAATTAGTTCACAGCAAAGAAACTGTCGGATCGTGTGATTTAAGTCATTTTATTTTCAATTCATGTCAAGTATGAATTAATGCATGCAACAGATTCTATGAGTCTTTGATTGGCAGTCTTCTATTGTCAAGGTTAGAGGAAAACATTATGAGAGTTGATTTGATTGTTATAAGATTTCATATTCGATGTAGATTTTGAATCATCAAATTTATTAAATTTGAAATATGTACATTTAATTCAAGTTGTAATTAAAACAATTGGAATAATATATTATTTTTAAAGTTCAAATAGTTTATAATATTGTTTTATGGCTTACAATACTAATTTTTTATTAATATATAGATATGCTTTTCAATCAAAAAAATCATAGTGTCTTAAGGATATGGTAAAGTTTGGATCCCTTATTTTTATTTCATTTATAGGGGCACCATACTTCAGCCTAAGCAATTCAAAATATGGAATTCTTCATCATAAATTCCATTTTGAGGGTCCAATTATGTTTATCAAACAAAAATAAGAGGGTTTCTAAATTTTAAAGTAAATCTAAGACTTGTACAAGGAGATATAAGCTTTTGAAATTAGTGCATTTTGGCAGTGTTAAGGAAGAGAATTTATGTTAAGATAGACAAAAAAATACCAACATTTTTTAGTCTGGGTTCTTTATTCAACAAATCTTTTTCCATGGAGAGATTAGGTTTAAGGAAGAGCTTTAAATTTATTGATCTTTTACCCTATTTATAAATATATCTCAAACTAATACAATTAAATATTTTGTGTGAAATACTTTATTTACAATGTAATTATGAGTTATTTTTCTCAGTCTTGGTGCCAACACATGCTAAACAATAAGACCATTATTATTACCAAAGTAGATCTAATCAAGTATCTAATTTCCAATTTAAGCTTTATAGGGTCACATAGAAAAATAGATCATACTATTGAGAGAGTTTGAAATTGAATATGACAATCAGAAAACTATTAAGGGGAAAGTACTCACAGATCAGTGTGTAGAAGCTCCTCTTTAAGATACTCAACTTATAACATTTGGATTTCTAGATGAGGCCATTATGATTATTGAAGTAAAATCACATTATGAGGATAAACAATGGAATATTTACTTTGATAGATCATTTATAGATCATGGATCAGGTGCCAAAATATTGTTTATTATGCCATAATGGTATCTTATTCCCAAATCCTTTCATACTAAAATTATCTATACCAATAACATGGGCAAGAACTGGATCGGCCTCAACACCAGATCCTTCCTACTCCACAAATATTTTGAGATGCCGATTAAGGATGCCAGGGCTGCGGGTAGATGATTTTAGGGTTTGAGGGTGTGGTGGAGCACGGCCTTTTTCTCAACATGGCTATGGCCATCATTATTGCTGGATCTGACGGTGTCTCTGTCAAATCAAAGTGACAGAGAATCCAAGAGTATTTTGCAGAATTTTAATGTCCCGATCTACTCAGTTCTATTTTATAACATCATTGTGGTTTTAGGTCATAAAACCTAGTTTTGATGAGGTTTTAGGTCCTTGTGAAACTTGGGTACTTTTATTGGACTATATTTGTGGTTTTAGGTCCCTGTAAAACCTGATTTTGATATTGTTCTTCAGTAGGTTTCAGGAATGCTTTTCCTGGTGGTTGTTAATGCTTTATCTTTCTTGATTCTGTTAAAGAGTTTTGGGGTCCCTTCAAAACCTACTTTTACCATAATCTAAAACATGGCCAAGTATGAAGCACTAATTTTAGAGATTCATCAAGTAGTAAAATGGAACATTCAACATTTATTGGTATATGGTGATTCAAAATTAATCATCAATTAGGTCATGGACTAGTACCAGACCAAGGACAAGAAGTTAGTTCCCTATAAAGATATGGTTGACACTCTCAAGTAGCAGTTTGCCAAGATCTAATTTGAAATAATACCTTGAGAAAATAATAGAACAATTTATGTTGTGGCCACTATTGGATCCATGATTTAGATTACAGATAGAGCAAGGGATTAATAATTTATTTTTGAACATCTCTTAGGGATGGCATATGAACAATCAACCATTGAGATGGTTTGTGACATTGTTAGTCCCATGTCTCCTTGATACTCATAAATATATGACTATCATCAAGTACAAACTATGGCTCTTGACTTATCACATCCAAAAAAAACCTTCACCCATAAAGTCTCTTTCTATACCCTACTTATACCAACCTTGTATCATAGAAATTATGATGGAACTCTGCTTCATTGTTTACCAGTGACAAAATCTATATTAGCATTGAAGGAAGTCCATGAAGGAGTGTGTGTATCCCACACTAGTGGGGTAATCTTAGCCAAAAAATATTGTGTACTAGTTATTATTGGCCAACTATGGAAGTAGATTCAACTGCATAAGTGAAGAGATTTGTCAAGTGTTAGAAGCATGCTAATATGATTCATGTTGTAATGAAGACACTTAAACCATTGACAACACCATGGTTGTTTTCAATGTGGGGACTCAACCTCATAGGGAAGATCAATCCTACATCCTTAGATGGCTATAATTACATCCTAACTACTATTGAGTATTAACTAAATGGTTGGATGACATTCCTCTCACTTACATAACCAGTAAGAAAATATCCAATTTCATATTCAATCATCTCATCTGTGATTATATCTTATAATAGAGGATCATTTAAAAACAAATATGTGAATTCACTTTATACCCAATACCACATCAAACAAAATTTCTCTACCACCTACTACCTACAAGGTAATTGCCAAACTAAGCTTCTAATAAAATTATTGTTAATATTTTGAAGAAGATTATCAGTGTTGATGGTCGTAATTAGCACTTGTAGTTGTTTAACACCCTTTGGTTATATTGTACCACATTTCATACTCCAACATGAGCTACACCCTATTAATGTGTTTACGACACTAAGGTCAATCTTCCTATCGAGGTTGAGTTGCCTTCTATCTAAATTTTTTTATAACACATCATCGACAATGAGGACTATATAGTAGCTTCTTTGTAAGAGCCAGATTTACTTGTTAGAAAATGCTTGATCACCTTGAATAGTCTTTAGACACATTATAACTAATTAAAGGGACAATATAATAGGTGTATTAAGAATCATGAATTCAAGATTAGTGACCTGGTGTTAAAAGAGCATAAAAAAATATAAATGCTAAAACAAAGAAAAAATGAAAGTTCCAACCAAACTAGTTAGGACCCTATATAGGTATTGCTAACTATGGTTCTGGAGCATACAAACTCACCACGCTAGAAGGAGATAAACTTGATGAACCGATGAACATAATGCACCTGAAATGTTTTACACTTGAGGGACTCAAATTATTATCTACAAGGACCATCTAAGTTATGCCACATTATACCCATTATTTGTACTATAACCCTTACCATTCTACCATGCCATTAACCCTTAATCCTCTAATTATTTTTACCTAATATTATCTATCATGTTTGGACTTGGTTTTGATTTATTTTTACTTTAGGCATGCTTGGTGGTTGATGACAAATTCAGTTCTAGTAGTTGTTCTAAAATTAATTGTTTGAATGGTAGTATATGAAATTAGTATGACAATGGTCCTGACAATTACATCCTTCATTTGTTATTATGCTTCCACCTCATGATACTAATTATAACTACTTGTAAGCAAATGGTTACTACTAACCCTTTGTTATTATTTCATAATTATAATTTCCTATGGGAGAATTAAGAATAACACCTTTACCATGCATTGTCACATCAACTTACCATTACTATTTCCATTTACCTTACCATTTACCTATACCTAAACTTTTTGGTACTTAGTCAGAAACCTTTTATGTAGGCTAAATTACAGTGAATTGAGAACCTATAGGACTATATAGGAAATTATTAATTCACATTTATGTCAGCTCAGTCACCCCTTTGCCATGCACTCACCATTTTATGAGTAATTTAAGTTGGAATGCTCTCATCATTTTATGAGTAACCTAAGCCACACTCTTGATGTTTTACAATAAAGACCATTCTATATCTTGTGATTCTCAATTGAGTTATGATGCCTCAAAATTTCCAAAAACATTATAAATAGTTCAAAAACCCCTAAACATCTATAAAATACCTTAAAACTCCTAAAAATCACAAAATCATGAAAATTGGCCTAGAATTTCCCTATGACATATAAATCTACAATTTTTATTGAGATGGACTATCCTATTTTGTTTAGATTCATTTCCTAGTTACCTTAGACTTTTTCCTCCTATTTCTAGGAGAACTACATCAGCCTAAGGTCCACATGGACTATGTAGGTAGTAATTGGATACATGGGGTATATTTGGTTAGCTCATTCAACACTTTACCTTCCTTTCTTTTTTGACCACTTATTTGCCTTGAGGATTCTAGGAATCCTAACTATTTCACAAATAACCACTTGTGTTTTATTTTCCCCATCCTTATTGGCCTTAGCCATACACTCTGACCATTTTATGAGTTCATGTTGTGAACATTGTGTATACACATTGAATGCACTAATGGCCATGTGGCTTTTCTTACGCTCTCATTATTTTATGAACAATCTCCATTCAAATGCTCTCACCATTTTATGAGTAACCATTGATTATGCTCTCACCATTTTGCAAGCTCATTATCATTCCAAGCCATAGATGTAATACACACTATGAATTACCAATTCAGTTCATTTGTGGATAATCATCTCTTGAATTTTAGTGTGGTTTTAGCCTAAACCATACTCTCATGCTTGTGTGATTTATTTGTGTTGATGCTTCATAACTGTGGAGGTCATCCCCTATTTTTCTCATGTACTTGTCATTTTATGAGATCATTCTTATTATTCCTCTACAAGTCAATCATATTTTATTATCATTTATATTCTTTTATCCCATCTCTTGGGAAAACTACATTAGACCTAAAGCTCATGTTGGACCTTGTGTCTATAGAACTATATAGGTAGCATCTACTTGCCTAGTGTATTTTGAGCTAGCTCAACTACCTCTTCATTTTCTTCTATTCTTCCCATTTTTTTCGATTGTGTCATTGTAGTCTATAGCCTAGGGGAAATGTTAGTCATCTTGTTTGTGTCATTTTTTCCTATAACCTATGGGTAATTGTTTTCCATTGTACCCTTTGTGTTGTTGTTCCCTATAGCCTATGGGCAACCATTTCCTATCATATCCTTTGTCTTTATTCCCTATAGCCTAGGGGAAATAGTCAATTTTTTGTCATGTTTTTTACCTGTGTCATTTATACCTAGCTTAGGGGTAACCATGTTGCCAAGAGTAACACCTCTATTACACATGAATGGATAATTTGTGTTCTGTTTATACTAACATTGTGATTAGCCATTGTTTGTATATAACTGTTTAGCTTAGTTTGTTTATTTTTGGTGTGTTTAGAATAGTTTGTTTAATGAGATTTTTTTCGCTTTGAATTATTTAGTTGTTTTGTTTATTTATTTTAATTATTTTATTTTATTTATTTATGGATTTATTTGTTTGGTTGTTTATTTTAGTTGTCTTTGTTTGTTTTGTCTTGTTTATATTATTTGTTTATTTATAGTTCTTTGTTTAGTTTAAGTTATTGTGTTGTGTTTGTTTGTTTGTTTTATTTATTGGTGGTTTGTTTGTGTATGTTTTATTTTATTTGTTTATTAGTGTTTAGTTGTTATTGATTGATTGTGTTAGTTTAGTTTCTAGTTTATCTATTTATTAGCATGTTGTTTATTTGTTTGTTTATCAGTGTTTTGTTTATTGATGTTTTATTATTTGTTATTGTTTATTGGTGTTTTGTTATTTGTTTATTTGGTTGTTTGTGTTTTGTTTATTGGTGTTGTATTGTTTTCTTATTTAGTATTTTTGTCTATTTGTCATCTTATTATTTATTTATAGCCTTATTTGTTCTTTTGTTTATCTAGTTTGTTTATTTTATTGGTTTTATTTATTTGTTAGTTTTGTTTGTTTGTATTTTATTGTTTGTGTTTGTTTATTCATTATGTTTATTTTTGTTACCTTATTTGTTTGTGTTTATTTTTTTTGTTTTTTTAAATCTTTTTATGTGTTTAGTTAGTTTATTTGTTTCATTATTATTTGTTTTTTTTCTTTTTCTTTTTTTTGTATTTTTGCCTTTTGGTCCTTGGTTTCTATATGATTATTTCATTTTTTTACACTTAAGTTTTGATTATCCATATCATGTAATTAGGTTGTGAATTTTTGTATTTAATCTTACACTTGGTTTATTTTTTATATTTACAATTGGAATTTGATTATTCATATCTCATTCTTAGGTTGTTTTTATTTACATTTAAACTAAGTTTTCCTTAGGGTATATATTATCATTTTAGTTATTCATAACTATAATGGATAATATCACAATCTAAAGAAAAAACCATACATATAGAGACTATCAAATAAATGTTATGAAAATACTTATTTGATATATCAAAACCAACTAAGTACTAAAAAATATGCCTAAATCAATGAGTAATAACCAAGACTAAAAATGATCTATAATGTGTTTATACAAATGTGAATCTTTGTAGGAACATACATATGAATCATACAACACAATCAGATGCTAACCAATAGAACAACATCTCATAAACATGGAATAATCAATAAATGAATATAGCATACATAAGCCTAAACATTAATAATGTTACACATCTATGATATTAATCAATGATAAACATGAGATAATCAAGATAACAAGTATGCCATCGTATATATATCAAGAATATCATATACATGTACATCAACCTCAAAGGACCCAATAATAAATCTTAATGTATCTCAAATGTCATATACATATTATATATATATATATATATATATCATAATGGCATCTCAAAATAAATATGTATACCAATATAATGACTACAATTCCATATGCCAAAATGCCAAGATCCTTGTGATTAACTCTGGCTCTATGTGTCCATGGGACCTATGATGGAGGTGACCCTAATGGTCCTAATGGTCCTAGTGGTAGTTGTAGCTAATGGATGGACTAACCAAAGGCACCTATAATATGATTCCTGGTGCAAGATAGACTAAATATACTCACTATCCTATGTACATCCTAGATCTCAAACATAAAAACTATTGATCCTTATGCATAGTAGAATCATAGGCTCACCATTAATATGCTACCTCATCCTTGGCCCTAAGGCACTCCCTAACCATATATGAGAATTCAACATGTGTAAGGGCTCCCTAAGTCTCATCTCAAACTCACTTGAGCCTATCAATAGTGGCCAATACTAACCTCTCTTGCTAATGGCTTGATCTTTATCTATCATGAGTTGAACCTACACCTATACCAACCTATCTATCTTGACCTTCAACCAAAATATCTCTGACTAAAAAAGTGTCATATCATCATCCCTCATATATAGGGTAATCTAAAAATCAACCAAATACCACTGTAAGCCTATAATCTCCCTCACTTGAGTGATCTCCTACTCTAGCATGCCTATATCTCTACTCATTATATTTGTTCTAAAAGACCCTACCTAACCAGGATCCACCTATGTACCAGAAGACCTCACCTATCTTGGATCAACTTATACCACTATAACCACTATCAAACTAGGATATATAACCATCAAATTTGGACCATCATCCCTATCATCTCTATCTACATCTCTATCTTCCCACTATCTCCTCCATCAAAGCCATTGTCATTATCATCCCCAGCCTCACTGTCACTATCCTACCAAGTGTTACCACTACTATTCAATGTCTCAGCCTCCATCTCCTTGATATCCATGGGCACTTATTCCCCTACCAAAACTATAATAGTTAGCCTTGGAGTGAATACATATACCCACTAGTGTATATAGGCCATAGTGACCCCTGCATCTGTATATCCTCCTACTTAGGCCTAGGAAACTCAAATAAAACTAATATAATTCATTTTATCCTCAGTCCATGTAGGAGTACTCACTAATCTCTCATGTAACATGGGAAAACCATATTGGACCCTTAAGTATGTCCTATATAAATATAAACTACCAAACTACCCAATTAGGGTGGTACTCATCAACAATATGAGATTGTTTCCCAATTAGAAAACATATGGTAGTCATGAAATCCATGTATCATCCATAATGGGACCACTAAAATTGATACATGAGGTAAGGCATCTAAAAAAAATTTATGGTGTCAAATTGTCAAACATCCAATAATAGAATGGGATATCCCTCTATACATACACCTACATATTCCTATCTGATCCCAATAATATGCCATCAGTTTTTTTGGGTCCCATACTCTGTGTAGCCTTAATAGTCACTTAATTGAGATGTGATCCTAGCCCCATACCATCAAAAGAGTGTAATCACTGATTTTATATCCACCATAGTACACTAACATATGAATATATCTATAGAGTTGTACTAGGACAAATGGCCCCCAAACAAATCTAGACTCTTTAAGCATGCTTTGCACTGTGCATATAGGGTCCATATGAAAGTATTGGACACTCTTTTTAGGTATCAAGATGACACTTGCAACGACAATGAAAATAATAACCTTCTTATCAATGATATATGGTGGTGACAGATTCCCAATAGGTAAATCATCTAGCTAAATGTCTATATATGTCTCAATGAAGTTTGTATCAACCTTATCCTTAAACATGGGGATGCCCTAACAAATGCACAATTTATCAATAATTGCTTGCTTTTGTGCTAGTTCTAGACACCTAAAACTAGCCACAACAATATTTCAATCAAACTTTTGACTTATTCCTACCAACCATTATCGATTAATCTTTGGAATCACTAAACATCCTAAATTTGCTTGTGCATCATTAATCAAATCTTAGAATCACATTGAGGCATCCCTAATTAGGGTATCATACTATATGAAATAATAACCTCTCAAAAATTCATCCCTAATCACCTTATGACATCACAACAATAAATTTGGCTTATGGACCTATTAAGTGGGGCACTTGCACACTTAAATCAAATTTTGGAAATACTAAAGGCTAATCAATATTAATTAAAAAGATAAACCAAATTAAATTATTATTTGAATTATACATTTTAAATTAATAAGTATATAAAAAAGGAAATTCAAAATATCCTAGCTTTTCATCATTGCTTTTATGAGTTGTTAAGATCTTTGAAAATATCCTAAAATATCTAATTTTGAGAGCCATGCCTAGTAATTAAAAATCATAATTACTTGAAAAATATTAACTCTACTAGGGTTAGATTTAACCCATTTAGGTTTAGTTTAAACACATTCCAAGCCTTAGTTGAGCCCTAACTCACCTTGGGTGAGAGTTAAATCCTTAGGCTATAAATACAAGGCCATGCCAATTGAATACTAAGCTCTCATAAGCCAAAGTTATAATGATAATTTAGAGAGAGACAATATTTTTAAAAGTGTTATAATTCCAAAATATTTATCCAAATCAACATCAATCCATATCAAATCCAATGGTGCCAAGGAGAGAAGGGCCAACAATCTTCATTTGCAAAAAATTCTTGATGCACAAGCTGAGCAAGCCACTCAACAAAACATTTAAAGCTCCCAAGGAAGGTAAAGGCTTTGTGTTTTTTATGTTTTAGTTGTGATTTAATCTATATTTTTTACCAAGATCCCACCAAATTATAGGCTAGGAGTGTAAGTGTTAGTGTGTTTCTATTTGAGTTTTGTTACTTGAACTAACACTATATTAACCTCCCTTATTGGATTCCTATGATCAAAAATGGCATGCCCAGTGGGACACTGAGCATCCCATACATGTAAGGGGATTGATATTTATCTCTTAATGTTTCTATTGAATTCTTTATAATCTTCAAAATTCAAGTTTTACCTTTGTTTTTCACGTATTTTATTCTTTTCAGTGACATATAGTTTACATAGAGATTGGCGTTGATTTCCCCTAAACTGACATTGATCCTAATATGACCAATATCAACCCCTATGTGCATAACATAGCATGACAAAAAATTGAATTAACAAGTTTTTCTTGTGTATCATGGTTTTTGTGCTATATCTAAGAACCTGAATATCATTTAGTTGACCACATGTTTGTAGGATCTAGTGTTATTTTTTTAGTTTTAAGATCATTCACTAATAGTTTGTTTATGAAAAACATTATGTTTTTATAGGAAAAAACACTGATCCTTGTTGACTAACATCCATCCCTTTGTGGATTTATTGATGTCAATTTTAGTAAACTAACATCGATACCTACGTGTATCGACATCGATCTCTGAGATAGAAAAATAGAGAAACCCAAGAGCTAATTTTGAAATATTTTTTTCTCATTCACATTTGGGCTTCTAAGCAAGAAAAAACCCTTTAAAAATTTTAGATCCTAATATTGGAAAGATAAAATTTGAACATGCTTATATCTTGCACACTTTGACTTTGGTGTTAAAAATGAACCTAGTGTTTTCATGCCTTAGATGTTTTCAAAGTTTTGAATGTTTTTTTCAACTAATGACAAGGGGAAAAAAACTTCACTACACATCTCATTTTGGTGAATAAAATGAACTCTCACACTAGATAAATGCTCTTAAGAGTTTCATTTTTATTGCTTATTTGTTGAATTTATTTAATTTTAAGTAAAATATCGATGCATGTATGCTCTCCCCCCATACCCTTTAGAAAACTTAGGTGATCAAAAGTTCTCATTATTTTCCTTGATCAATTTAGTCAAAAAGCATGAAAAGAACACGATTTAGGCCCTCATAAAATCTATATTATTTGGCTGATCCAAACATGACCCTAAAGTCTTTTCACTTATATTTTATTTTCATGCATTTTAACTTATCAGTGGGAGTTCATTGCCTCTTCATAGGTTCTTTATCGAAGTATTGACCTGATAATTCATCTCCCAACATCATTTCAATCCCAATTCAAGGTGGGATAAGCAAATTGAGGTCAAATTATTGGAATTATTATTTGAGTGGTTAAACAATATATAGTAGCCATATACTACCTTGGACCATAAGGGCAACTCAAACATCGCACTACACTAAGAAAGTGATGGATGTAGTGGTTGTGAGAAGAACAAGACATTTTCACAATAAGTCGATTAATTTATATCTAAATTATGTGATAGTCCATTGTTTTATTCACACTTAGGATCATCTATAAATGCACATAAAATGATACATTAGAATAACCCCACTTGCCATAGATATATTTCTGATGCAGGGAGAATAGCTTGAAGTTCTATGTCAGTACAAACTCTTAGGAGAAGGGGGGCCTAACAAACCTAATTTTCATGTGCTTTTATTTTTGGATTAACACTTAAAATCCTCTCAAGAGTGAAAATATTGAAGTAATTTGAAATTATTATGCAACCTTATCAGTTTTAAGATTTAAGACATTACACTTAGGTGTTTTTTTCATTTTATTCATTTATTGCATGTTCTTGAGTTGAACTATTTATTTTTTTTGTTACATCTCTAATTATTTTGAGGAGGCATTACACTACCCATTTGACATCATACATATGCCTTAGTATTTTGACAAAATTTTGTATGTGTGTCATTTGATTAGAAAGGGTAATGTTATGTTGCCCAATTAATTTTAAAATTTGTGCCTTAGAATATTGAAACCAAACCATTTTTTATATCTTTAGAGAATGATAACATCATTACACTACTTGAATCATTTCATAGATGTGTTCACCTTGTGTCCAAATTCAAATTCTAGGTTTGAATTCATGTGTGCCTTTTTGATCTATAACTAGTGTTGTTATGCCATTCAATTTTGTTTGGTTTGTTGTTTGTTTAAAGAAGCCTAGTTTTCTTGATTTGAGTTTTTAATTAACCTTGAAAAGCTCAAATATGAACATTGATTTATTTTTACCTATGCCTTGTATAATTTTTGCCCATCATCTATCTTTCTTGTTTGGGTTGTGTAACCTAGGTTAATTCTTTACCCAATTTGAAAACTATTGTTTGTGCCTACATTTGGGAGAAATAACATCTCTTCCATATTCCTCTTGTTTCATACCTTATACCAATTTACCAAGTTCATGTCTAAAGTTAAATTCCTACTTTATGCCAAAGTGTTTCATATTTTTTATATTAAATATTTTGCCTTGTTTTTAAGTCTAGCTTTTATGACTTCCCAAAAGACCTAACATAGGCCTATTTTGAGCATAGCTTTTATGCTGCATTTGGCCAAAATACCTAGCAACTTTTATTTTCTTAGATTAGACTTGTTTGGAAAACTTTAGACCTAGAGTTTAACATTCTAATTTTATTTCATCCACTTGACATTTTGTGTGAGATATTTAATGTTAGACTATTTTTTACCAAGTTTATCAGAGAATTTTTTAGAGACACAGGTCCATCCTTTGACCAAGTTAGACCAAGTTCAAACCATTTGTCCTTTAGACATTATTTTTTAGAGTTTATAGAACTCTAGGACCTTTTTCAAAAAACATTCATTGTAAATTTGAATATGTCTCACTATACTCATAGTGGAGCCATATACAATCTGAGATATGATAATGTGGTCACCCAAGAAAAATTTGTTCAAGAACCCTGTGGTGATGATGTAGTTTATGAGACAGATCCTTATCCACCTTACAACAATGAAATGGGGGAACAAATGCAAGATCCTTTAGCTCACTATTTGGGCAACAAACCTCCATATTAAGAGCATGACCAATAATAAACAATAGATTACCTAGATAGCATACCTTTAGTTATTGACCAAGTTTAAAAACAATTGTACTATGTTATGATATCATCGACATACGATACTTATATGTTTGATGAACACTTTCTTAAAAATAAGGACAAAGTTTTAACTATAGCCATAGAGGTAGGGTCTAAGTTTTTAGTAGGCTTCCCTCATAAAAAATTTCCAAGTCTAGTTAGAGTGCCTTACAACATGCCTTATAATCAAAACATTGAACAAGCCTCTTCTATAAATCCTTAAGCTCTAGTACCGATGTCTTACCAAGACTCATGTATGCTTGTCACAGGAAATGGACTCATAGAGGACCATTTTATATAGATGAAAATAACATATCAGACCTATTTTAACTTATCATACCATTTCAATAACATGGCCATGCCAAACGCTCCTCTTATTGAGCTATCTCTTTCAATAGGAGTTTTAATTGAATTGATAGGCTAATAAAATTTAGGTACAAACCCATTCACACAAATAAATTTATTTAGATACATGTTTAATGCCTCAGCTATCAAATAAGTGTTTATTTCTTCTATGCAGATGAAAGTGCCAAACACAATAGATTACATGCAAGTGTCATCCAATCTAGACTAAAGTGGTTTAAATATGCAAATAACTAGTCCACAATAAGTTCCTATAGTTAACACCACAAGTTGTTTACAACAATACGGGGTAGGAACTTCTACCTCCAAACCACAAAAAGATACCTATAATCCTCAACTAGCTACTTCTTTTAGCACACAACCTTAAGGATTAAGTAGTCAAGCAAAAACTAGTGCCTTGCATCAATAAAATGTGATGAATGTTACTCCACCATAATAAGTGATGACTAACATTAAAAAATAGAAAACATAGTCCATTATACTAACGCAATAGAGATAAAATATTCTATCACCTCAATAGGGGGAAACCAATGTTCCACCTTGTCAGGTAGTAACTAGTATACCTCTTCAGCCATAGACCAACATTCCTTCACAAACATTGTCTAATCAACAATGTATGTCTATTAGTTAGTGAAAAATGTTGAATAACCAATGAGTGTATACTTCACAACAAGTGTCCATATAACTAAGAGGTTCTATTATTCCATAAGTGCCAATTAATAACTACCTTTTCTTTCAAACATGTCACAAATCCAATGATAGGGCCTTATCTCATAATAATTGCCCCTCACTTAGCTAGGTTTGACTAGTCAGCCTTAACATGCACAATACTTCACCTAGAGCCATATTCTTCCATCTCAGCCATAATTCACTCAAAAATAGGCCTATATATAAAATCCTAACTAGAATATTTCACCTTAATGTTTGCAATTTCAATATTCATATCATAATCTACATATGCATATTCTTAGTCAATTCCCTATCGAAACCAACCTTCCACAACAAACCATGCCTCCACTATACCCCTATTAAAGTAATCCACTTTTGGCCACTCAACCCCCACCTCAAGCCAATGTTCCACCAATTTTCCTAGCATAATAACTATAACAAATGAAGGATACAATTGCCACCAATCAAGCTTGGAAATAGACTACCAAGTTTAAGTTGGATAACATGTGTTCCTACCCATTCAACATGGATTATTTTTAGATACCATTTCCTCCATGGTATAAGCCACTAAAGTTTGAAAAATATAAGGGTAAAGGAGACCCAAAGGCACATTTGATGAAATTATTTATTGCTTTCTAGCTAATGGTTTACAATGACATATACCTTTTACTATTGTTTCCTCAGAGTCTAGTAGGAAAATATTTGGAATGATTCTTAAAATTTCCAAAGAACTCAATATCTAATTTTGATGACCTTTCATACAAGTTTGTGCAATATTTCTCCTATAATATCAAACATGATATTACCAGATTTGACCCAAACTAAATATAAGGCCAGTGAAAGTTTTGCAAGTTATCTACAGTGATGGAGAGAACTTTCTAGTTGCTTCATCCATAGTTTACTAGACAAGCAATTAGCCACTGTGTTTATCAAAAAATTGCATAGTAAGATATCTTACCATTTGGATTTATAGTGTGCACACACTTTCAAAGAAATTATTGATAAAGGTTTGTTGATCAAAAAAGCCCTTATTAATAATTGGATTATTAGTCTTACCTTGTTGAATTAGAACTAGAATTAAAACCAAGGAAATGGCCAAAATTAGAACCACAACTAAGACCAAGCACAAGTGTCACAACCAACCCAGACAAATAATTATGAAAAATATAAGTATTTTCACCACAACAAGAATGTTTTTTGGAATGGAGTAACCAAGTCATGATATGTCCAAATAGTACAAATACCATTTGCTCAATCTATGCTGTAAGTGCAAATTGTTCCCCACCAACAACCAATTCAGCAAACACAACCTTTATAGTAGCCTAAACCAACTCAAAAAACATAACAACCTTTTCCTTTGAAAACCCCTCATCCTATGGAAAATGGGCCCATTCATCAAGTTTTAAGTGACCTTGGAGAGCCTATCAAAGCCATGTTTCACAAAATATTCATCACTAATATGATTAGTTGGCCCATTCTAAAACACTATCTTGAGGGAATATCTTATCCAGATTTGTACAGATAAAATGAATTCTATGAATACCATCAAGTTAATAGACATAATTTACATCATTGTGTGAAAATATAACATCTCATTCAAAACACATTGGGAAATAGGGAGATAACATTGGATAATGGAGATTTTACATCTAATCAAAACTTGGGTATTTATCAAAATGCTTTTCCACAACATAAAAACAAAAAACAATAGTAAAAATAAAGGCTATAATAATAAAAATAATAATATCAATATTCAAGACAAAAAAATATAATCATTAGAATTAACATCAACCAAATGGATAAAACCAAGGCCATAACGATGCACAAATAACTAATAAACTTACCATGTAGTTACACATGACTATAACAAAGTTATAGGTCATATTGTGGGAGGTCATGTTTCCACCATCTCCATCAATCCAAGACCAAGTATTAACCAAATAAGACTATTTATAACTAATTCCAACCAACCAACCTATGCCAGTGATCCTTTCTTGACCTAAGAATTCATACAAGTGAACCAATAAATAGGGATTACTACTTTTGGACCTTATACCAATAACTCACCATTGCCCCATGACCACATAAAAGTGCACCATAAATTGAGACTTATCTTATCAGTCCATCCTCCACTATTATTTGCTAGCAATAATGGTCATGTATCTAATCCTAATTATGTAAGCACAACTTGACAGTTGAATATTACCATATCAGGCCCATGTTGATTTACCACTCCACCCATCCAACCAAATATTTTGGGTAAGAACAAGCTAGATACCATTATATAGGATAAGACATTCAATATTGTGGAATAACTTTAGAATATGCTTTTATAAATTTCCATTTTGGATTTGTTGCATAAATCAACCATCCACAAGAACATCTTGACTAAGTTCTTAGGCCAATCAGAAGTTATCAATGACATAAGTCCTAAAAAATTCTAAGTTTGGTCAAATGTTTATCCTCAGGCCATCAATTATCCTTTGATTAAAGTAATATTTCATCCCTTGGCCCTCTTCATAACAATCCACTATACATCAAAATTTTCATAATATAACACAAAGTGAAGCGTGTCCTCATAGATAATGGGTCAAGACTAAATATTGTGTCTCTAAAGCTCATCAATATTCTTGAATTCACAATGACCAATATCCATCCTAAAAAGATCACAATCAAGGCCTATGATACTGAAGAGTAGGAATCACAAGGCACCATCATCTTGCTAGTTATCATTGGGACCTTGACCCCTGATATAATATGCCATGTGTTAGACCTTGATTTGTCATAAAATTTGTTATAAGGTAGACCTTGGATACATGAAATTTTTTTAATCCCTTATACATTGCACTAGTGTATCAATTTATCTCATTTAGGCATGAAAGTCACCATTCATAGGTATTTGTATCCCTACAAACATTGCAAGCATTTGAAGGCTAAGTACAAAAGCTAAAATTACCATTTTGGCTTGACTCTAGTTCCTAAAAAGGACAAGGGGAAAGAAATTATTATTTATTTTCTAGAGTCCAATTGCATTGACCCAGATACCTTTGATTCATCTTCCCACATGCCACCTCCTAAAATATCCAATCATTTTAGCATCATAAACAATGGCCCAGGAGAATATTTGACCCATGATACATTCCACATTTCCAAGCTTCCATAGAACCCTAAGTCCTATGAAAGACCTAAATCTAAGTCACTATACATGAAATGGCATAAAAAGAGCAAAGTCACACTACATAGTCGATCTCCTATCATTTTCACACTAGCCACTAACCAAGAACAAGACCACTTGTAGATGTTGAAACCTATTTATATAATGACAACTTGGATGATTATTATAACAATGCCAAATACCCCATTCCTAAAAATATCATAGAGAGTCATGCCTATCAAGTAAGAGGCCTCAATCCAAATCAATATGGAATTATTGAGCCAATATCCTTGACTCGGTACAAATAAAGCTATGGTTTTAGATTTAAACTACCTAGGGTGACCACCCCACGTATCTTATTCATGTTGCAATGCTAATGACTAGTGACACCAATGCTGACAATGAAGTAGATTTTGATCATAGCCCTTATGAATACATTACCAACACCAATCTATTTGACACTCATGCCATTTGTACCCTTAGACCAGTTATCCATAATTTGTTTCCTCTATATCACCCTCAACTTATACACTAGGACCAACAAGAATCCACTATACATGTAGATGAGTTTGAGAATGATGAGGCCTTTTGTAATTTTATAGGCCTAAGAGAAAATGTTTTGTTGGGAGACCAAAAAAAAGGGCTCTTAATAAAACTATAACCCACAACCTATTTTTTAAAATGGGTGAATATCCTTAGCCACAAATAATTAAATAAAACATTAAGGTCCCAAATTGAAAACCTCCTTGAGGCACTTTTAAACCAAGGTAAAAGTAAATAAAAAGGCATGTCTTATAGTGAAAACCTATTTCATGTGAAATTAGATGGGGGTATTCAACCTTCCTTAAAAATATCTCAAAATACTACCAATGATGAACTTGCCTATGGGTCTAAGTTCAGTTCTAAAGAACAACATGCCTTCAACCAAATCATCCAAGAATTTCCAATAGTGTTTGTCGCATGGCCATATTTACCATTGGGAGATTCTGATTCATCTTGCCTAGGGGAACTTGAAGATCCAATCCAAACAAAAGACTTTACCATTGCATGCTAATTCAAATCTTTTCCAACCATTATGGAAGATGGATCGACTCTTCTTTGATAGAACATGTAAAAAAAATGAATACTAGATATGGATCTATATATGAGATCAAAGAAAAAACATATATGAAACCAACATAAGATATATGTGGAAAAAAATTTAAGAGGTAAAAAACCCACAAAGATTATTCATATTATGAGAAACTCAATGTACCCAATACAACCTTTCTCTTCTCACTTCTCCACAATTCTTCACAAACCAAGATGGATAGATTGGAATGCATAATCATCCTCTCTATATTTTATAATGTAAAATCTTGATAATATAGGAAAATTCATATGACTATTGTAATATGACTGTTGGAGAAGTGGAACCCTTTCCAAGGTCACATTACATGGGCTAGACTTTGTCCCCTTGATCACATGGGTTGGCATCTTTGACCATAGGTCATGATTCTAACCTAGATCAATAATTCCAACATTAATAATAATATGCTTTATTATTTCATGAGAATGACCTCAAAATAATAAAGTGTATTATTTATTTATTTTTGTAATTAATGTATTAAGGGTACATAAATGTACCACTTAACCATTACATGCTCCAACACTCTCCCTTAATGATAATTGGGGATTTTTAAAGCAAATATCCATCCATTTAGTCATTCCTTTATAATAAAGGAAAAATACATCACACTTGGTGTGGATAAAGGTAGTGATGACATCCATGGAAAAGTTTCACCAATGTGCAACCTTTCCATAGGCCATAAAAATATTCTATCATTTATGGAGGTGACTTATCTAAAACTGATATAGTTTAATGTATTAAGGGTAAATAATTCACCACTTAACCATTACATATTCCAACAATAGTCACCTTAATAAATAAAGGAATTGTCCTCCATAAACCATCTATGATGATTTTATGAGGTGAAATAAAAAATCTTCATCATGCCAAAGTTACCTTTTGAAACAAAAAGAATTACAATCCATAAACTACTTAAAGTAATTTTAGGTTGGCATGATCATGAGACTACCACTCACAATTTCTCTTGAATAATCAAAAAAACATTGGAGCCTTTTATAACATAAGGACCTCCATATACTGATAAGTATTAGGTACAAAATTAAAACTTACATACAAAGTTTACTAAAATCACATAAGTGATTTAACATTGCTATACAATGAGAAGAAGTGTAGAGAAGAAGAAAGCTATGAAGCCAAAAAGTGACATTTCCATGCACACTCCCCCTCAATGGTAGCTCCAAGAGGCCTAGCATTGTAAAAAATTGATAATACTTGGTGGAACCAAGTGGGTTTTGAAGACATCTACTACCTATGTGCCCATAGGACATTATGTAGATCACCATTGAGTAGTTTTATCTTGGATAGCTTGTACATGTACTTCAACAATTTGTTGGAGCTACACTGGTATTTTTTCTAGAGTTATACAACTTTAGCACTTGAAAAAACATTAAACACATCAAAAAAATAATGGATTCATTATATCATATAATAGTTAGCATCACAATAACAACATCCATAAATATTAAAAATTGACATGTTTTTCTATGATAAATCACATTAAAAACCATCAAGTCATAAACAAGTTCACTACTTTGCTTACAAAGCTTGTGACTAACATAAATTATTGTATGCAATTCATTATTGGACATCTCCAATATGATAAGATGAGTGTCCCCATTTGTCATGTGATGCACATACAATAATTTTACTAATAATATGATACTAAATCATTTAGATATCTTATTAGCAATAACTCATTAAAGTTGTATAAAAAATTTGCAAGTTTAATATGCTTCAATTTTCTAATGATATAGATTTGGAATAAATTTTTTTAGGTATGTAGCCTCTCATACATCAAATAGAGATTATAATGATATGTAATCATATAATAAATTAGATTAATTTTAGATATGTATGAAAAGAATGCTTCGTAAGTTAAATGATGGAGAGCCAATAATGCAAATGAATCATATAACCATTTACACTTGCATTTGAAAATAAATCATATAATCATTTTAGTATAAACAATCAAATGATTCATCAATCAAATGAAATAATTTAAACATGTTAGCATAAACTTGATTTATTTATCAAATGAAAGTATATAAGAATTTTAACATAAATAATCAAATGATACAACATTCAAATGAGAGTATCTAAGAATGTTAGCATAAAAGATACCTTTTACAAATTAGAATTAGCAAACATGATCAAAATGAATCATGATGATATGTATAAAATATTAACTTATTTTGGATTGAAAATAATCATAATGTAATCAAAATTTGAAAACAATATTATTTTCTTGAATTTTTCATCTAACATCTTGAATAGTTTTCTCAAAAAATTGAGATCCATCTTAATATATAGTCATCAAATATGGTATGTATATTGAACTCTAGTAAATTATAAAGACTATTAGATTATTTAATTAAGGATATTTCCCTCTTAAGTCTTTTTAGATTGAAAAAAAGTGAATAAGGCTCCCCCTCACACTCTAAGTTATCTAAAATTGGATCAACTTCCTCTAAGGAATCTATTTATTCATAAGGAGAAATACGAGAGTTAAGTTCATCAAATGAGGTTCCATAGGAGGCTCACAGAAAGAATTTTCAAGAGTATGAAAATTACTATTTTTAATGATTTATCTAGAAAATGAATCATACAATCCTAAGACAAGAGATAGGATTAAGTTTCTTTTTTTTCTTTTCTTTTAGGAATACAAAATGGAAGAAGTGTTACCAAATATCCTAATGTGAACAACACTTGGTTTATTTTTAGACTAGAATATATTACAATATAAATTTATTTAGTATTTTGAAATAACCTAGACAAAAGGTTCACTAACAACAAGATAGTTTTACTAAACTATTATAATGGCACATAATATGATATGAACATACAAATAGTGCCCAAATTGTGATCTAGGTATCATATAATCCTCTATGTCTAGCCTTATGCATACATTTCTTGTCAAGTCATATAAAACATTATTTTTAAATATGACACAAGTTTCAATATTAGTCTACATTTCTAAGAGTGTAGAAGGATGAAAGGCTTTAGTATCATGATATTTTGTATAATTTTAGAATGATTCTTATCACGTAAGCATTCTCGACAAACTTCATGATGAAGACAAAGAAGAAAGGCCACCATAAATAATAAAGTGAATGTGAATTAGTCAAGACAATAATAGTGTGATGAGGAAAAGTCACCAAGATGATAACATGGAACATCTTCATTAGCACACCTCACAACTAATTCATATCATGATAAACCACTGATAAAATGATAATGAATAAAATGCTTCCACAAGAAGAAACAACATTTTGTCAGCCAATGACAATTTCCTCATCTACAAGGTATACTTATGAAACCAAATAACAAAACCCATATGAATAACATGCCAAAATAAATTGACATTTAAAGTGGGTTTTGATGAAAAATTGAATGTTTTACCCATAATTTGGGTTAAATTAGGTTTGGAATCAGGTTGCCAAAACTAGCAAATATACCTAAAAAAATATAAAATAAAGTTTTCAGGATATTATGAAGTTATATGGAAACATAATCAAATTCTAAATTTATGAAACTTTAATTTTTTTTATTTAATCAAGTTGGTTCCAAAGTGACTTTACAAGTCAAAAAATCAAGCATAGTGCATTATTTCTACAACTTCTTCCAAAATTGATCTTGAAAAATTGCTTAATAAGAATTCATTCTAGTTATTATTTTCATATATTGTATGATAGGTAAATTGGCTCTAAGTCTTAGATGCATAAAACACTAACTATTTATTTGAACACCCTTTCTAGGTTATTATATGCTACTTTAACATATATACAACTACTTAAACTAGGTTTACATATTGGTCAATTGATGAGTTCATTCAAACATAAAAAAAATGAAAATTCATCAACACAAAAAGTTATAAGACCAAATAGTAAAATGTCTCATAAAGATATTCTCAACATGCCTTGGATGTCTACTTCAATGGAATCCTATAACTATGATAGGGAATCTGATTATATGTAAGGTGAGCAACAAATCATCATGAAGCATGAACAAATAGCTCATATTAGTCTAATTCTCCAACAACTCAAAAGGGAACCTACAAATAAAAAATTTTGGAGTCAAAGTATATAAAAACATAATGCTAACTAGGAAAAATCTTGTCATTGATGTGGCATCATAAGTGGCCATGAAATAGTTAGATCAAATTAACCATTAAGATTGAATCATGGTAGTAGGAGAAAATAGGTAGGCCTTTTAGTAGTTTTACATAGTGGTAAATCCATATCCACTATGATAGTACTTAAAATACTATTATGTAAGGCCCTACTGAAGCATAATGTGACATTCATACATGATTTCAAGACTAGCATAAGAGACATACCAAGTCTAAATTCACCCTTTTAGATTTGCATCAAGATACATGTTTTACTAAAAAAATAAAAAATTGCACTCCTACAATGTTGGCACCCTAGATTTGCATTTTTGACATAAGAGGGGTTTAAGTTGTGACACTTAATTTAATGTGATTTTATACTAAATTTGATTACAAAAAAAAAATTAAAATGTATAATGACACTAAATTAATCAAAATGCTTATGAAAACTTAGTGTTACAAGTGTTGCAAGTGTCACAAAAATTGGTCTCATGTGTCATAAATAGTGTTGTAAGAGGACTATTTGACTGAATTATGTAAGAAAATTAGTAGGAGGTTTCAAATAAGCTCAAAGACCTTTTAAATGTGTCTATAATGTGTCATAACCTTCAAATTGACTGGTTGGATGACTATGGTCTACAAGCAGTTGATAGGGTCACAAGGCAAATAAAGTATCACATACGGCACACATTTCCACGTGAATGATCACACTTATTAAAAAAATAGTTTTTAATATTAAACTAAATTTGGTCAAAAAGGAGGATTGAGGGGATTTCAACTCTATACCTCTCTCATGCAAATGAAGTAGCAAAATTATGCTAGCCAACTCACCCACTAAACTAATTTACATAATGAATGAACTAATGTGTATTTAAACCTTTTTTAATCTATTTTTTTAAACAAAAATAAACCAGAATTAAATACTTTCATAATAAAATGCAAGCATTATTAAAATTAAAAAAAAAGGTTTTTGAAATGCTTAAATGGGGTCCATAGGCATAGTTAGAAAATAGAGATTTAAGTAAAGACTCTATTTTTTAAATACTTACATTTAAACATTAGCATACCTGTTAATATTTATTATAGCATGTGCCAAAGAAGATTAATGGCATTGAAGGAGGATGCAGGGGAGCTTGCAGGAGTTATAGGAGGCCAAAATAAGTTCTGTAAAGCTTGTAACCACCTCCAAATGGCCTTCCAGATCACATGGAACCTTAAAAATCTGATTTTTAGCTCAGTTTTTGACTCTAACAATTTACCAAGTTGTATTATGATGCCCACTCAGGAGTGAAAAGCTCAAAACTATTTCTTTCTCCGTTAATTGGCCTCTCAAATTGCTTTTACAGGCCTCAAAACTAATGGATAACATTTTATAGATTTGAAAAATACTAAGGAATGCCAAATCTATTTTTTTTTTACTTCATAGGGATGTACCAAGCCATATAGGGATGTGAAAGGAGGATGAATAAAGTTAAATTGAGTTTAGATTGTTGTAAATATTGTCATTGATGTCAAAGGTTTAGTATTATTGGTGATAAAGGCCCCATTGCATTTAATGTTGTTTATATTGGCTAATGTGAGTTAATTAATAAATATATTTTTGGTTGCATATGAGACAAAATAAGGGCCCATGGAGAAGTTGAAGAGCCACGAGGTAAAGACAAAAGAAGGATGGGATGCATTTTCCCATGAAGAGTCATCTTGGGGAATACCAAGAGTCACCAAGTGAAGATAAAAGAGTAAGGGCACAATTTCTCATGAAGGGACACTTTAAGGAATATGAAAAGTCACCAAAGATAAGGAAAAAAGTGGGAAGGACGTTTTTGGTCATGAAGGGTCACCACATGACTTTTCAAAGGCTTGAATATGAAGGGTCATACAAGTTTGGTGCCATTTTCCATGAGGATTAAAGGGTCACAAGGGGGAAGGCCAAAGGTCATTTGGAAAGCTATAAATAAAGGCTTGAGAAGCCATTTGTAATATGAATGAAGGAGGTTTATTTGATATTGTATTATCTAGCTTAGAAGAGCAAATGTGAGAGTTGAATATGATTTTTATTTGTTATATCTAGCTTAGAAGAGCAAAGGTGAGAGAGAGGAAAGAGATGTTGTATTTAACTATCATTTGTTGATATAGAAACATTGAGAGATAGGTGTGTGGTGGTATACACAAAGTGTTTGGTGCTCATGTGGGTTGGTGCTCACAAATAATAGCTGGTTTGGTGCTCAACAAAGGGGTATGGTGCTCATATGGGTTGGTGCTCATAAATAGTAGCTGGGGTGGTGCTCAACAAAGGGGTATGGTGGTCCTATAAGTTTGGCTTGCAAATATTGTTTGGGTTTGTGCTCATTCATTTACTTGAGATTGTTCTGCATGGTTTTTCCCACATTGGGTTTCCACGTTATATCTGGTGTCTCTCTCTTTCTTGTGTGATGTTTATTATTTGATTTTTATTGTATATCTTGAATGTTTGATTAAGGGAAAGTTTTATAAGATATATGATATATTGATTCACCCCCCCTCTCAGTATATTCTGTGCTTGAAAATTGGTATCAGAGCAGGTTCCTTTTTGAAAAAGTTTTACAGCTTGAAGGTAGATCAAAAAAGCATAAGATAGCCATACATCTAGTCATTAAATTTGAATTACAAATTATTTAAAGTTAAATTTATATATAAATTTGTAATGTAAACTTAGTATAATAATAAATAACATGCTAAAAGTAATTATAAATAGAGAAAAATATTAATAGTAGAAATTAGGAATATAATATTCATATAATCAATGCTATAGAAATAATGACGAATATATATAACAAAAGAATATGAAAATATTAAAAGTAAATAATACCAAATATTTAAAAAATAATTCTAATTCAATCATTTAATATATTCTATACTATTTATGACGGATCTACAAATTTAATTGACAATAAATAAATCTATTCTTCCTAAAAATTAAAGTCAAAATATAACATTCTAAAATCTCAATTATACAATAAATTTATTAAAACGTAAATCTATCATTAAAAAAAAATATTTATATTAAATTAATATATTAATATCTAACACGTTTATTTTACTCACAATAATCTTAAAATCCTAGATAACACAAGAGTCATAAAGTTCCTATTACATAATTTTTTTTAAAGTAAACTCTACCACGATACTAAATCACATTGGTCATTTATAAAATAATTTCAACTTTAAAATAATAATAATAAAATTTAAAACTTAAATATATAATTTTTTTTATATTTTATTAATTTGTTGTTTAAGAATCAATGTTTCAAACGATTTTTATAATTCCAAAACATGAACTTAAAAAATAATTCTATATATAATCAAAAGAAAAGTTAAAATATTAAATTAGGAAAGTCTTTAGATCAATCAAAACGTACCTCCTCATTAAAAACACCCTTCAAATGAATAAAAGTTATTTCAAAGAAAATTTGTCATAAGACAAAACATTTTCTTAACAACTAAACTTAGACCATATTCACCTCAAAAATTTAGATAATTTAAAAGATGATCATAGGAATTAACCCAGATCGAAACAATGAAATACTCTACAAAATAAGAATTAAAAGTTACTCCCCTTTTCCCATAAAAAGACAAGTTCTTTAAGAAAAAGGGCCTCCATTTAGAATCTTAAACTTTTATTCCTTTTGTTCCTCTGCAAGCAAAAGAATAGTTGATCAAGAAGAAGAAGAGGATGAAGCCGAAGTGAATATGGAAGGAGAACTCATGTGTGCCTTAGAAGAGTTGAAAATTATTGAAAAGAAAAATCAAAGATTAAAGCATTAAATCAAGAAAAATGAAAAGGAGTCAAAGGAGATAATTGAAGATCTACAAGCACACTTTGAAGAAGCCAAGAAAAATGAAGAAGATCTGACATCACAGTTGGAAATATCAAGAAAAGAATGTGAAAGGTATGTTACTAAAATTACCTCTTTAAAAGAAGAGATTGAGAAAGCAATCAATAATAAAATAGTCAATGATTCAAAATTTGAGAATAACACTAATATGCTGAATAAGATATTAGAAATCCAAAAGGAAATATCAGATAAGATAGGTATCAATTTTGAAAAGAAGAAGAGCTATGTTGAAGCTCTTACAAATAAAGAAACAAGAAGGGAAGGAGTGAATAATATAGAGGACAAAGAAGGCTAGAAGGAACAAAGCTATAAAAGGCAATCAGGTTAGAGATTCACAAATAGGTCCTATTTTTATGGTTACTATTTTTATTGTAATATATATGGTCATAATAAATTAGAATGTAGAAAAAGAGCTAACAATCTCAAAAATAAGGAAAAGGATGGTCATGTAGAGTCAAGCAGAAGTTATAACTCTTTTGCTCCTCTATCAAGCTTTGATGAAGAGACCATAATTTGTTACAAGTGTAACAACTTTAGACACATAGCTCGGTATTGTAGAAGTGTTTTCAAGTCAGTCAAGAAGTACTAGAGTTTCAGGGCTCCATTCATCAAGAAAAAGGTTCAAACGTGGCAGAAGAAACAATCTGAAGGTTCTATGTTGGTCCAGACAGCTTTGCATGCAATAAATGAAGAAAAGCCATGTTTTATTGATAGCAAATGTTTGAGGCACATGACAAGAGACAAGAGCAAGTTCATAAACTTGAAGAATATCAATGGTGGCACAGTGAAATTTGGGGACAATAAAATTGCCAGAATTGCTGAAAAAGGTACACTAAGTTTAGATAATGGTAGAACTAAAATTGAAAATGTTTTATGTGTAGAAGGTCTTAAGCATAATATTTTGAGTGTAAGTCAAATGTGTGATCAAGGGCACACACTAAAGTTTTATGCAAAAGGTTGTGAAATTAAAATAAAATATTCAGATGTATTGATTGTAGATGCTTAGAGAACAGGTAATAACTTATATATGCTATCAGACATCAAAGGTCAAAAATGTTGTTTGAGTCAGATTGAAGAAAGTTGGCTATGGCACAGGAGAATGGGGCACATAAATTTTGATAGTATTTTCAAAATTTGTAAAAATCAAGCAGTTAGGAATCTTCCAACAATCACAAAGCCATCTAACACACTTTGTGGACATTGTCAGCATGGGAGGCAGGCTAGAAGGCAGTTCAAAAAAAAAGAGTAATCGACCACTCAGATGCTAGAGCTTATTCACACTGATCTATGTGGACCTATGAGGACTCAAAGTACTCAAGGTGATAGATATTTCATGTTGTTTATTGCTGATTTTTCACGTATAACTTGGATAATGTTTTTAAAGAAAAAATTAGAAGATTTTAGACAGTTTAAAGCATTCAAAGCATTAGTTGAGAATGAAACTAATCTAAATATTAAGTGTCTAAGATCAGATCGAGGAGGATAATTCATGTCAGATTAATTTATTGAGTTTTGTGAAGATCATGGAATAAAGAGATAGTATTCAGCAGCCAAAACTTCACAACAAAATGGAGTAGTTGAACAGAAAAATAGAACAGTTCAAGAGATGGTGAGGACAATGCTAAATGAATCCAAGCTAGTAAATAAATATTGGAGAGAGGTAGTTGGTATAGTAGTGCATATTCATAATAGAGATTTATTAAGAGTCAACAACAATAAGACTCCTTATGAGCTATGGAAAGACAAACCAACAATAGTTGATTATTTCAGAGTTTTTGGTAGCAAATGCTTCATAAAGAGAACTGATGAAAAACTTGGTAAGTTTGAATCTAGAGCAGATGAAGGTATATTTCTTGGTTATTCTTGAAAAATTAAAGCTTATAAATTTTATAACAAAAGAAACAAGTTTTTTTTTGAAAGTGCAAGTGTCAGGATAGAAGAAGATGGAACACAAAAGATCAGTGATCCAGTAGACAATCTTGAAATCATTGAAGAGGAAGGCTTTGAAGAATCAGATGAAGATGAGGAAAAGGAGAAAAAGGGCACCAACACTCCATCCAAATATGTTCAAAAAAATCATAATGACAGTGACATCATCAGGGATATAAAAGAAGGAATTCGCACCATAAGAATGATGGTAAGTGAATATGAACAAGTTAATTTCTCTTTGTTATCTAAAATTTAGCCTAGAAATTTTTTAGAAGCCAGACATGTTGAGCATTAGGTTAAGGCTATGGATGAAGAATTAGATCAGATAGAAAATAATGATACTTGGGAATTAGTGCCTAGACTAAAAGATCACAATGTGATAGGAACAAAATGGGTTTATAGAAATAAGTTGAATGAAAATGGAGAAGTAACCAGAAATAAAGCAATATTAGTATGTAAAGGATATGCTCAGATTGAGGGAATAGATTTTAAAGAAACTTTTGCACCAGTAGCAAGGTTAGAGCATATTATATTGTTTCTTACATATGTAGTATTTAAAAATTTCAAAGTAGTTTAGATGGATGTCAAATCTACCTTCCTAAATGGGAATTTTGAAGAAGAGGTCTACATTGAGTAGCCTGAGGGGTTTATTCTCTTGAATATTAGTAATCATGTATGCAGATTGCAGAAAGCATTGTATGGATTAAAACAAGCTCCCAGAGCTTGGTATGTAAGACTTGATAAGTAACTGCAAAATCAAGGATTCAAGAGAGGATTTGTTGATAGTAATCTTTACATCAAAATAGAAGGTGAGCATCAATTGATTATTTTGGTTTATGTTGATGATATCATTTTTGGAGGAAATATTGAAAAGATGATAAAAGAATTTTTTGATAAAATGCAAAAAGAATTTGAGATGTCTATGCTTGGAGAATTATCATTTTTCTTAGGATTATAAATATTTCAATCAAATAAAGGAATTTTTATATCTCAAAGTAAATATGCCAAGGAAATGTTGAAGAAATTTGGTTTTGAGGATTGTGTACCAGTTGGCACACCTATTTGTATAGGAAATAAGGTGAGAAAGGATGAAGATTCACCTATTATAGATCAATCTTTGTATAGATCTATGATTGGTAGTCTTTTATAATTGATAGCATCGAGACTAGACATCATGCATGCAGTAGTTATGGTTACAAGATATCAGTCATCTCCAAGAGATAGTCATGTTTAGTTGGTGAAAAGAATATTTAGATATATCAAGGGGACATTGGATTATGGATTATGGTATCCCACAGGTAAATATTTCACTTTAGTTGCTTATACAGATTCAGATTGGGTAGGGTGCTCAGATGATAGAAAGAGTACAAGTGGAGGAGCTTTCTTCCTTGGTGATATCTTAGTATCTGGCTAAGCAAGAAGTAGAACTCAGTATCACTTTCTACAGCTGAAGCAAAATATATTTTAGTAGTATTGTGTTGTATTCAAGTGATTTTGATGAAGCAAACTTTGGAAGATATCAAGGTAAAGTATGATGAACCTATTTCCATTTTTTGTGATAACACAAGCGTTATAAATATTTCAAAAAATCTAGTAATGCATTCAAGAACAAAACATATTCCCATTAGATATCACTTCTTGAGAGAGTAGGTTGTAGATCAACAGGTTAAGTTGGAATATATTAGTATTACAGAGTAGATTGCAAATATTTTCACAAAGGCACTACCAAAAGACACATTTGAGTATCTGCGAGAGAAGTTGGGAGTAACTTCATTTACTTATTGCCATTGAGGTACAACATCAGTTGAGGGGGAGATAAGTGTTAGATATAATTAGTCCCTTTGCCATTGATGTCAAAGGGGGAGAATAATAGGTATAGGTACAGGTGCAAAAAATAGTTATAGGGAACAGGTACAGGTTACTATAGTAAAGGGGAGTTACTATATGTTTTAAGATGACAGGATGTGCAGGTAATATGATGTGGTAGTTTCAGGATTGAGGTTGCCATCAATGACAAAGGGGGATATTTTTGGAAATATTGTCATTGATGTCAAAGGTTTAGTATTATTGGTAATAAATGCCCCATTACATTTAATGTTGTTTATCTTGGCTAATGTGAGTTAATATTTATTTAATATTAATGAATATATTTTTGGTTGCATATGAGACAAAATAAGGGCCCATGGAGAAGTCGAAGAGCCATAGGGTAAAGACAAAAGAAGGATGGGATGCATTTTCCCATAAAGAGTCATCTTGGGGAATACCAAGAGTCACCAAGTGAAGACAAAAGAGTAAGGGCACAAATTCTCATGAAGGGACACTTTAAGGAATACGAAAAGTCACCAAAGATAAGGACAAAAGTGGGAAGGACATTTTTGGTCATGAAGGGTCACCACATGACTTTTCAAAGGCTTGAATATGAAGGGTCATACAAGTTTGGTGCCATTTTCCATGAGGATTGAAGGGTCACAAAGGGGGAAGGCCAAAGGTCATTTGGAAAGCTATAAATAAAGGCTTGAGAATCCATTTATAATATGAATGAAAGAGGTTGATTTGATATTGTATTATCTAGCTTAGAAGAGCAAAGGTGAGAGAGAGGAAAGAGATGTTGTATTGAACTATCATTTGTTGATATAGCAACATTGGGAGATAGGTGTGTGGTATACACAAAGTGGTTGGTGCTCATGTGGGTTGGTGCTCACAAATAATAGCTAGGTTAGTGCTCAACAAAGGGGTATGGTGCTCCTATGGGTTGGTGCTCATGAATAGTAGTTGGGGTGGTGCTCGGCAAAGGGGTATGGTGCTCTTGCAAGTTTGGATTGTGAATATTGTTTGGGTTTGTGCTCATTCATATACTTGAGATTGTTCTCCATGGTTTTTCCCACATTGGGTTTCCATGTTATATCTGGTGTCTCTCTCTTTCTTGTGTGATGTTTATTATTTGAGTTTTATTGCATATCTTGTATGTTTTATTAAGGGAAAGTTTTATAAGAGATATGATATACTGATTCACCCCCCCCCCCCCCCTCTCAATATATTTTGTGCTTAACATAGATAGGGGTTTGCAGGGTCTGGGAAGGTTTTATCAAGATTTAAAACTGAAAATCCAACCTTCAAAGACTGGAAACTAGATGTAGAGGCTCTAAAATATATATATTTTAAATTTTATCCAAGTACATTGTACAAAGATGCTTGGAAGGAGATAAATTTTGAAATCACCTATAAGGGTCCAACTCAAGTGAAATAAAGGTCAAAAATGCTTGTAAATGGCCAAACTAAGCCAATGGAGTGATTGAAACAAAGAGTTAATTCCCAAAAACAATTTTTTACTCATTTTTAGCTTTCTTATGCTAAAATTTGGCACCCCAAGCTGACTTAAAATTCTAGATCTTCAACTGGTAGCTTCAAAGACTTATACATGGGTGTTAGTAGGCCAAAAAAATAGAGATCTAGCATTTATAAATATATTTCAATCTATAAAAACTTTAAAAATGAAATATTTACTAATTTTTATGATAGTTAGGTTTTTAGTAGACCCAAAAATTGGTTCCCAAAAATGGTGTTGCTTTGAAATGCTTCTACTTGCTCCTATCTGCAACTAGAAAACTTCAAACACCTTCAAAAAGATCATAAGATAACATAGAGAAAAAATTAATTATTTTTAATGCTCAAGGAAGAATTTTTAGCCCATTTTAAGACTATCAGTTACACTTTTTGATATGAAAATAATCTTAAATATGATAAAATGCTTAGATAAGAGATCTATAGGCTTCTAAAAGAGAAAAAATTAAAATAACTTAATTCCTATAGAAAGAGAAGATTGAGAAATATTATAAGCATATCATGGCTTGAAAGTAGATGAAATTTGGCTTGAACACAAGTCAAAAACCCCTATCTATGATCTTGCCACTTGATCATGCATCAACTAGCTCTAATACCATGATAGGACATGTTAAACAAATGATTAAGATCTATGGATCTAGATATGAGATCAAGAGCAAATACATACATGAAACTAGCACAAGATATATATGGGAAAACCTATAAGAGCTAAAAAACCCCACAAAGATTATTCATATTATGAGAAACTCAATGTGCCCAATACAACCTTTCTCTTCTCAATTCTTCTCCACAATTCTTCATAAACCAAGATGGATAGATTGGAATGCAAAAGCATCCTATCTATATTTTACAATGTAAAATCTCTATAATATATAAAAATCCATATGACCATTATAATATGACCATTGGAGAAGTGGGACCCTTTCCAACAATCATATTACATGGGCCAAACTTTGTCCCCTTGATCATATGGGTTGGCATCTTTGACCATAGGTCATGATTCCAACCTAGATCAATAATTCTAACATTAATAATATGCTTTATTATTGCATGAGCATGACCTCATAAATAATAAAGCATATTATTTATTTAATATTACAATTAATGTATTAAGGGTACATAAATGCACCACTTAACCATTGCATGCTCTAACATTCTTGTGGAGGACACTATAGAAGTCAACATCAAGACTTAAAATGACCTAAAATGGATCAGAATAGGCATGTTCCTCACTAAGGAGGAATGTGACATCTTTACATCCCTTTTGAGGGAATGTATTGACATATTTACTCATGCCTATTTTGACATGCTTTGTCTAGACCCTACCTTGGTTGTACACCATCTTGTTGTATATCTTGATTCCAAACCCATAAATATAAATTACATAAGATGCATCCTCACATTATTGTATTAGTAAAGAAATAATTGGAAAATCTCTTAGAAGCAAAATATATTTGATCAATCAACTATTCATAGTGGATCTCAAATGTTGTGCCAGTTAGTAAGAAGCTAGAAGGAATCATAATTTATAATTATTTTAGAAATATGAATAGGACCTAACCCAAATATAAATTTATTTTTCCAAACATTGACATGATATTTTAATCCATATCTAGGTACAAAATGATTTCACTGATGGATGTACTTTCAAGATATAACTAGATCTGGATTGTGCTAGAAGACTAACACAAAACAATGTTCACCACTCTTTAGGGAATGTTTTATTATTAGGTTATGCCATTTGATTTTAAGAACGTTGGGACCACATACCAAAGATTCATGACCATCATATTTTATGACATGATGCATGATATTGTCGAAGACTACGTCAATGACATACTAGATAAATCAAATACCAAGGCTAATCATCCAGTAACATTACAAATAATATTTAAGAGGCTACATGAATAAAATGTTAGACTCAATCCTAATAAGTGTGTTTTTGTAGTTACTTCAGGCAAATTTTTTAGCTTCATTGTATCTCATATAGGCATTGAAGCCAATCTAGCCAAAGTATAAGCCATTACCAAGATACCACCACCATCCAATTTGAAGTAGTTCTATAGTTTGTAGGGAAAGATACAATATATTAGATGATTCATTTCTTATTTGAATGATAAATGCTATCCATTTATAAATTTTTTTAATATAGGTGTCATGTTTTATTAGCATGATGAATCCCAAAAAGTCTTCTATCACCTCAAGGACTATCTTGCCAATCTACCTATTTTATTGCCATCAAAGCTAGGAAAGTCATTCTTATTGTATCTATCAACCATGGATAAAGCCCTTGGGGTAATTCTAGCTCAACATGATGATAATGGAAAAGAACATGCCATATACTATCTAATCTATACATTGGTTGCATATGAGCATAATTGTACACCCATTAAAAAAGCTTATTTAGCTATGGTCTTTATAGCTTAGAAACTATGATATTACATGTTCACTAATAAGACCACGGTCATTTAAAAATTAGATCCATTCAAGTATCTATGATCAAAAATATCTTTACAAGGCTTCATGGCAAAATGTATCATCTTTTTGAGTGAGTTTGAGATAGAATACATCAACCAAAAGGCCATCAAAGGATAAGTAATTACAGATCAACTTACTAAAGAACCCTTTGTAGATATAGAACCTCTAACATTATAATTCCTAAATTAATTCATTATGACCATAATTTAAACACCTCTTGAGGAAAAACACTAGAAGATGTATTTTGATGGATCATTCACATCACATGGATCAAGGGTTGATCTACTATTTATTACTTCATAGGGGGATCTTATCCCTAAATCATTTTGGATCAATTTTCCTTGTACCAACAACATGGATGAATATGAATCACTTGTTGTAGGGCTTCATCAATAAGTACAATGGAATGTTCAATTTCTTAAGGTTTATGGTGATTCTTAGTTAATCATCAATCAAGTTATAAACCATTTTCAGACCAAAGATGACAAATTGGCACCATATAAGGCCATGATTGACACTCTCAAATAACTTATTGTTGACATATAATTTGAACACATACCAAGGGCTAGTAATAAAATAATGGATGCTATGGCCACCATTGTCTCTTTGATACATCATCTAAACAAGGAAAAATAGTATCAATTCCTCATTGAAAATCTTTTAACACTAGCTCATGAACCTTCAACCATTATAATGATATATGATATTGTTGGTCCAATCTATATATGGTATTCAGACCTTTCTACCTATCTCCATGACCACATTATGCCACCCAACCTATCCTACAAACAATCTGAGGCCTTTACCCACCATGTCACATGATATGCCTCACTTGGACCAACCTTTTACCACCACATCTTTGATAAAACTCTACTTCATTGTTTAACTTTGGTAGAATCAACATTAGCATTATGGGAAGTTCATGAAAGAGTATGTGGATCCCACACCAATGGGGGCATCTTATCTAAAAATATCTTATGTACCAGGTATTATTGGCTAATTATGGATGTAGATGTAAGTGTTTATGTTAAGAAATGTGATAAATGTTAGCAGCATGCAAATCTAATTCATGCCCTAACCAAGACTCTGAAACTAATGTTGACACCATGTACATTTTCCACATAGGGCCTTGATCTCATTTGGAAGATAAACCTAACCTCCTTCGATGGCCATAAACACATCCTAACTACTATTGAATATTTCACTAAGTGGTTCAAAGTTATACCCCTCACTTACATAACTCAAAAGCAAATTTCCAAATTCATCTTCAACCATCTCATCTACTGCTATGACATCCCATATGAAATTATATTTGATAATGGAAGATCATTTAAGAACAAGGATGTCAAATCATTGTGTGTTAATTACAAAATTACACAACATTTTTCTACAACATATTACCCACAAGGTAACAATTAGACCGAAGCATCCAACAAAACTATTATAAGCATCCTTAAAAATATTGTCAATGATGCTAACCATGATTTTCACCTCCAAATATTATGTGCCTTATAGGCATACCACACTAATTATCATACCCTAACAAGAGCCATTCCATATTACCTTGTTTATGGAATTGAGGCCATTCTTCCCATTAAGATTGAGTTACCTTCTTTATGCATCTCTTTGAAGCATGTCCTAGACAATGAATATTATTAGGTTTCACTCTTGCAAGAGATAGAGTTACTTGATGAAAAATGCATGGCCACAGTCAATAGCCTTCAAACATACCAGAGTTGACTCCATGACCACTATAACCCATGGGTCATACATATAGAATTCAATCTTGGTGATATTGTTCTCAAATAAAACTGATAGAATACCATAGCCAAGAATAATTACAAGGGAAAGTTCAAACAAAATAAGATAGGCCCATTCATCATTATTACTAACTATGGTACTAGAGCATACATGCTCGCTACCCTAGATAGAGATAAACTTGATGACTCGATGAACATTATACACATCAAGCATTACTTCACTTGAGAGTCCTAAATTATTGTCTATAAGGCCCATTTCCATTATACCATTATATCAACATTCTTATTTGTACCATACCATTCTACCATACCTTTCCTTTTGATCAAGTTATTTTAACCCTCCCTACCTGACCCCTTTCACCTTAGTTTTATTCCATTGGTTTTATAGGCACCTTCAACAAGAAGATTTTGATCCAATTTTAGTCGTTGATTTAGGATTCTAGGTAGAGGTCATATTTTTAAATAGTATGATAGTGATTTGGTAGTTTCATCCTTCATTCCTTGTTTCATTCTATTCTAAGTACTACTGATTATAACTACCTTTAGGAAAATTAGAGTGATTACCATTGTGCTACTAATTATAATCACCTATGTGAAAATTAGTATCATTGACTTATGTCATTATTTCCTAATTATAAATTCCTATGGGAAAATTAGGAACAATACCTATTTCCCATGCCTTAAATTACTACCTTGACATATCTATGTCATACTGTACCATTTACCTACTTTTCCTATTTGTTTGAGATTTTGTTGCTACTTAGTCAGATTATTCCACTAAAATGTGGAATTATAGTGACTTGAGGTCCCATCCTGGGACTAAGATGTAATGCTTGACTTACATTGAGGTTAGCTTAGTCACCCCTTTTCCATGCTCTCACCATTTTGAGAATATCTTTAAGTTCTAATGCTCTCACCATTTTATAAGCTTGGACCTTTTAATATCTTTTCATTCTTGATCGAGTTGAGATACTTAGAAAATACCAAAAAAATTTACAACAGGCATAAAAAATCCAAAAATATATTCCCAATTGACCACTTCTTTGCCTTAAGGATTCTGAAAACCCTAACTATTTCATAAGAAACCACTTATCATTTAGTTTCCCTATCCTTACTAGCCTAATGTCCCACACTCTTGCCATTTTTTGAGTTCATTCCCATATTACTCTACAACATCAATCTTATTTTCTCTTATAATCAATTTTCTTTTATCTCATTTCTTGGGAGAACTATATTTAGCCTAAAGTTTTTTATTGGATCTTTCATCCATGAAACTATGTAGGTAGTGTCCACTTTCTTAGTGCATTTGGATTTAACTCAGCCACCCCCTTCCTTTTCATCTATTCCCTCATTTTTGTTTTGTTTTTTTATCTATTATAGTCTAGGGGAAATGTTTATCACTCTATTTGTTCTCCATTTATGCTAACATTGTACTTACCCTTTGTTTATTTTTATTTATTTTATTCTCTTTTTGTTTTTTTATTTCTTTTTTTTGTGTTTTGTTTTTTAGTTTGCTTATTTTCTTGTTTTTTTACTTTATTCTTGTTCCTTGATTCATTTTATGTGTGTTCATTAGGTGATTCTTTGTGCATTATTCATGAATCTATCCATATTCATATGTCCACATTGTCATCATGGTATTTATCATTGGTGCATTATTTTCCATTATTTAATAGATCATGGGTTAGTCCTTATGCATATTTTGGTTCAGTCATTATGGTGTTCTATCATGATGCCTACCATCACATTCTATAATAAAATTCTACTTGGGAAGTCTTACAAGCAATGCAGCCATGATATATCTCCTTGGCACTTGAAAAATTCTTGATCTAATCCAAATCATTCCACATATAGAGTAATTAAATACTGAAATAATTTCAATCCTTGATATTTAGGATGTGTATCTCCATACTAGTAGGTTGATTGAATTCATCTTTCTCCTCTATAATAACTTACTCTTTCCCCATGACTATAGATTCAGTTCATAATCCTCATTATCAAAATTTACCATCCTTAGGGTACCAATGATTATAAAATCCTTTGGGAAAATCATTATACCTCATCCCACTTGTAGTGTCGATGATTCTAACTACCTTTGGGAAAATAATTATATTTTGATATATTTGGAAGTTAATGATTATAACCACATTTGGGAAAAGTATTATATTTATTTTTCCCAACTAGGGAATATTTTCATTAAGATAATGTTTATTACTACCTTTGGGTAAACCATTATCTCTATCCAACCAATTGGGGCATGTTTTTATCTAGCCTTTTTCCATGATTATAAATGTATATGGGTAAATCATTATTTTCCATCTAATGATTATAAATTCTTCAAGTAAATCATTCTCTTTTTATCCTAATCCTCTTTTCAATTATTATAACCTACATGTTATAGTTTAATTAGGTTTAAACTCATTTAATCTATCCATCACTCATCTGTTTGTTCCAAGCTAGTTCTAGGAACAAATAAGCTATGTTCCCATAACACTCAAAATTTATCACTCAGTTACACTAGCATCAATTCACATAAGTTTCAATCCTTATTCACTCACTCAAAGTGAAATAAATAAATATCTAGGGCCCACATTGGGCTAATTGTGCCATGGTGTAACTCATTCTTCATAGGACTTGATCATTGCAATAATAGTGTTGGTAGGTTCATTTGTGCAATCCATTTCTAGGATAGGATGATGGTCTATAGGAATAGATCCTATTTATGGAACTACTTATGGTCATAAGGGAATAAGCATATATTGGGTTGGTTTTATGCTCTCTAGGGCACAAGCCTTTGTGTTACTAAGTTAAGCATCATTCAAGTAACTTAGTGGGTCAAGGGAATTTCTTTATATCAAGGGTCCATGCTTAGGCTAGCACTCTTGACAAGGGTATCAAAGATTTGGTGCATGAATTCTCTTACACTTAGGGTACTTTATAGGTTATATTGATGTCATCACTTAGTACAGAGAAATCATTAATGACCTAGAACAAAAATTATATCAAAAAAGCATTGATATATTGAAGTTATACCATCATAACTATCGTATTAATTTCACATCCAAAAGACATTAACTAGAGGCATAAACAAATTGAGATAAAATAGATGCAACACCATTATTCATTAAGCAAAGTCCAAATAAACATAGTACATGATAAGAAAACTAGAGCAAATACTTAACTAAAGCTACTAATGGCATAGAGGCTCACAAGTGAGCTTGGGCACTATAATATGGAGCCTCAAAGGCATCTATTCTATACCTAACATTAATGGTATATCTAGAAATCTAGTTCAATTTCTCCATAGCTTCATTACATCAAATTGTGTCTCTCTACTTACTAGATCAAGCTTAGATTTATAGCCCATAAGAGCATCTTCATACCAGGGTGGAGAGTGCATGTTGGGTGTTGAGTTGGAGCCTTAGTTGATCATTTCTCTAGCTCCATCACCTTACACCATTTTCACTATAGTTTCCATGTGCAACCACTCAAGAAGATGTCTTAAAAATTGGTTGCCAATCAACTACCTACAAGTTAGTACTAGGTCTACAATGATTCCTTCAGTTAGTACAAAATATACCAAAATGGAAATCATACCAAATGATTTCATTACATTGAGATGTATATTGAATTAGTGTAGATCCATACTAAGACATAAAATGGTCCCAAAATTACCCCATACAAAATTTATGGTCCACTCAAGGACTAGTCTTTCAAAGCTTTTGGCACACAGAATTCAGGAGCACTCTCCTTTAGCTTGGCACTAAAGTCCTCAAATCCCTTGATAAAAAGCTTAATTTCATTATCATCACTATCTATCTCTATGGAGGGGAAATTGAGCATGAGCACATTTGTCTTCTTTAATTCATTCCTAAAGGCCTCAAGATTTACCTTAGTTTTTATCACTCCTCAATCTATGATTTCACCTTGTTCACATGTCTTAGTCTACAAGGCATGAAAGAGTGCTTCTAGGATTTGTTCTTGGTCTTTAATCTATATGATCAATGCATTGACCTTCCTCATTAGCTAGGAATTATTTGACCTAATTATAATGTATACTTATGCTATCATCTCTTCCTTCTCCCTCTTTGCCTACTTAAGATGCACATATATGACTGATGCTTAGTTAGAGAAGATGTAAAAAATGGTGTGAGATACATCTGCACCCTTTTAAAGTTTTATGAAGAGGTCTTACACTTATTTGAGTTTTATAAGTATCTCCTTTTTTATCATGGTGCATGGGTCCTCCTCTTATTCTTTTACAGGCTCTACCTTGAACCTCAGGAGCATTTGCTCCACTAGCATGCATACCTTGTCAACATTTGAGAGGTTTGATGTGCCAACATCATCCAAGAGAGATTGCTCAGCTATCTCTATGCACTCGAATAGTTGGTATAATTTAAACTTCATGGCCTTTACTTCCTGTTCTACATCTATGACAATTTTCTTTCACTTTGAATCCCTAACATCATTGATGATGATCTTCCATATGAGTTTAGAGGCCATCTAGATGAGTGAATTTGATGACCTAACTAGGTTCATGGCATGGGAATTTATGATAAGGGAATCATGCCCTTCCTCATATTTATTTGTACCTAACATGTCCTTCTACAACACCTAAAAATGAGGCTCATCCATATAACTATCAAAAGTAAATGAGAGTTATTGGAAAATACTAATTGTGGTATCTCTAGGGGGTATGTATTCATATATTTAGAAATATTTGTTTTTCCACCACTTATTCATCTTTTCTCTTAGGTTCATCTCAATGCCTTCTTCTTCTATGATAACTAGCTCTATTTTTTCTTTTTTCTCTTCATTAGTGCTATCGCTCTCTTCGACACTTTCCTCTGAGGTTTCTTCTTCTTATTCTTGTAGGGTTTATTATTTGAAGTTGTCACCTTTATCTAATTCTTATCCCTTGGTGTCATATTTGTCCTCCTCTTGTTCTTTTTGTATCTCTTCAATACTCTTCATTTATTCTTTTAAGGTGCTAGCATCACTTTCCTTATATTCAAACACCCCTTCACTACTTGGGTGTTAATGCATATTGATCTACTATGTTAGTGGAGGTGATAGGTGACTTTTATATCATTTATTTAGTTGGTTTAATGTTTTTGGTAACCTCTTTCTCTTCCTTCTCTTCCTTGGCCTTTTCTTCTTGGGCCTTCTTCTTCTTATCCTTCCTCTTTTTTAACAGTGCTAAGGCTTTTCTTCCTTGACTTTCATTTCCTTGGCCTCAACTCTATCAATATGCTCTTGAGTCATATCAGTTGTCTTCATAGACTCTCTTCTTTTCTCTAGCATTAGTACTATCTCTATTTCTTCCTTGTTATGGCCTACTTTTTTCCACAAGCTTCTCTTTTCCTACTTTTTTTTGTAGAGGTTGTGTGGAGGGTTATTTTGACAAGGCATTAGGTGGATTTATTACCTCTCGAAGCATGGTAGTAGTGATATATTAGAGGGCCTTTTGGACTTCTTCGATGATGGGCTCTTCTCCTACTTTTATAATGTAGACCTTGGTTCCTCCTTCTTCCTCCTCTATGTCTTCGTACACCTTTTTCACCTCCATTTCCTCACACACCTCCATCTTTGCCAAGGTAATTATGAGTGTTGTAATGGCCCCCTTAGATTTATTCTTCTTCTCCTTCTTGATGGGAGAAGCATTCCCTTACATGAAGGTCATGTACTTTTTATTTGGGGTTGATGGAGTAGATTCTTCTCTAGATGTGATCCTTAACTTTATGCACTCTTAAAATTATTCAAGTGTTTCTCCCCAATTTTTCTAGGGATATTTTATATACACAATATTTTTCAAAATTTTATCAATTACTAACACTTTATATTTTTTCAAAACCCATCAAGTCTTAATCTCTCTAAGTGCATGTCTTAAAGGGTATACCAAGAAAGGGGTGGGCAGACCATTAGTGCTTTGCAAGATTATTGTCTCTTTTACCACTTGTTATCTACACACTTATCTCCAAAAACCATTAACCCTAAGCTTTTTCTTCACTATTTTACCAATTCCAAGCCTTTTCTATATTTTATCCTCCTTTTCCTCACCTAAATCCCTTTTTTTTAGTTAACTATGCTAGGTTGACTAGGTCGACCTTGTATAGTTTCAATATATTTTCATTTAGGAATTAGGTTATCCTTCGACTGATTTAACTTGGGACATAATGAATAATTGTCCAAAATTGTGTTAGGTCAATTGGGTCGACCCTGTTAGCCAAGATTTTCAAAAAAATTAAAGGTCAAATCCACCTATATATACAAGTTCATTTCCATCATTTATTAAGGAGAAATAAAATAATAAGTAAGAGTGAATGAACATCTACTTATTAACCGTTCTACTTGAGGAATAAAGCTTAAGGTTCCATATTTTATTTGGAGATATGGATCTTATCTTACGGATAAGTATTTTGGATGAATTGATAAGTTGTATAGCTTAGAGATAATTTGTCTTTATCATCCTTACATACCATAACAACCTCTTGCAAAGCACCTTGTCCAAGGGAGAGATTAAGGCTCAATAGATTCATCTTCAAAGGTAAGTATTCCTAGATTTATTTTTAATTTTTAAGAGTAGATAGATATGCATTTGTACTTATCTTCCATGCATTAGGATTATATATACATTGACATGAGTATATGTCTTTTTTGCATGTTTAGTTTTATTGTTTCTAACCCCCACTTTGTGCCATAAGCTTTGGTGAGCACTAGATTAGATTTATTTTACTTATTAGTATAGGTGAATAATCAAAACCTATGACCTCTTAGGTTTATTGCATGATTATGTTATACTGGAGGATTTAGAACCCCCCTATGCATGGTGTATTATGATAAATGATTCCTTAATCGGGTCTAGTAGATCCCTGAATTGATCATTTTATTACTTAACAAATGTGTTCCCAATCAAAAGTATAGGTATGCTTTATCTTCTCCAAGCTAGGATTTATTTGTAGACATGATGAATTTTTTATTCTACACATTCTGGTGAACTCGATGTAAATCTAACCCTTTCAAGATTTACTTTCATTATTTCTTTATTTTATCATTTTTATTATCATATACTCACAATACTAAGTCAATTTTATCGACACATTTCTCATTATATACAATCAGAAATGTATCATGTCTATAAATCAATCTTGGATCAAAGAAGATAGAGCATACCTACACTTCTAATTGGGGATACACTTTTTAAGTGAGATCATGAACAATATGGGGATCCATTAGACCTGATTAAGGGATCACTTGTCACAACATATCATGCTAGGAAGGGTTCCAAAGTCTATAGTCTAACATAATCATAAAATAAACTTAATAGAGTCATAAGGTTTAAAACATTCACTCTATTTTAATAACAAAAAATTAAATCTAATGTAGTGCACACCAAATCTTGTGGCACAAAGTGGGAGTTATAAATAATAAAATAAACTAAATTAAACATATATTAGAAGACATATACTCACATCAATGTATACAAAATTCTAATACATGGAATAAGAATACAAATGCATTATCTATCTACTCTTATAAATGATAAATAAAGTTAAGAATACTTACCTTTGAATACAAATGTGTCGAGCCTTAATATCTCCCTTGGCCAAGGTACTTCAAAAGAGATTGTTATGGTATGTAAGGATAACCAAGATAAATCATCACTAGGATACACAACCTATCTAAGCATCCAAAATACTTCTCCACATGAAAAGATTCATATCTCGAAAGAAAGTATGGAACCCTAAGCTTTATTACTCAATTATAATGGTCAATAAGTAGATATTTGCTCACACTTATTCACTAATAATTCTTCTCTTATGAAACTATGGGAAATGAACTTGTATATATAGGTAGATCTTGCCCTAAATCCTCCTAAAAATGTTGATTGTATAGGGTCAATGTAGTTGACCCAGTGTGTTTTTGGTGACAAATCACTAGGTTTGAGTTAGGTCATCCAAAAGGATAACAAGCCAAGAAAGTGGAAAATACCCCTAAACTATATTGGGTTGACCTAGTCAACCCAGTATATTTGACTATCCAAAAGGGTGTTAAGGTAAGAAAAGGAAGATGAAAAGAGGAAAAGACTGGAGGAGGTAGGATTGAGAAGAATAAGCTTAGGGTAAATTATATTAGGATACAAGTTTATAGATGGCAAGTGGAAAAAGGAACAACAATCCTATGAAACACTTATGGTCTATCCATCCCTTTCTTAGTGCACCCCTTAGGGTGTGTACTTTGAGAGATTGAGTGTTGACAAGTTTCTTCAAGATGCAAAGTGTTAGTATTTGATAAAATTTGAAAATATTATGTGTATACATATGCCTCACTCAAAGTTCATCACATATCACATTAGTGCGATGTGGGATGGTGCTTCAAGATAATACATGATAACACACAACATTAATGCTAAGTAAAGTACATTAAGTAGTAAATAAGATAAATGAAAGGACTAAATTAAAAAACATATACTTTTAACTTACCTTAGTGCTATATAAAGAACTAGACTATAATAAATGTGAAGTTATGCAATGTATAAAACACTTAATGAACATGTAAGAGTTAGTGCAAAAAAATAGCCAAAATTTGAATTTTATTGAAGATAAGCATATGGTAGTGGAAAATAATCTCTATGTCATCATGAATCTAATGCATTTTATAATTTAAAAAATGGATGAGTAGAAATAAAGATAGAAGCAAAACAAGGAATCTATCAGATAATAAATGAAAGATTTGTAATTTGAAAAATATTTTAAAATAGGGGAAAAGATAAGTCATTTATTATTTTGACTTGTAAAGGAGAGAAAAGAGAGCTCTGGAGAGAAAACAAGATAGGACAGTGAGGAGATAACATGCTAGACATGAAGAGGCTCCATAGGTGGCAATAGGTGCACTACAGGTATGCAACTAAGAATCTCAAACTAGTTTTTATAATTTGTATTGATTTAAGTGAATTTTCAATAATTTTGAATTTTAAGCATTTATAAATGTCAAAATGAGGCAAAATTAGATTCTAGAGGTAGAAACTAGGAAGATAGAAAATGGGTTTGGAGGATTTACGCTAAAAGTAAAGAAATTACACTTTTTTAGGAAAATGCAAGGGGTCAATAGGCAAAAATCACTAGGTCAACCCAATCGACCCAATAGGCTAGAAATGGGTAGAATCCATAGTTATAACACAGTAGGTATGGGCCGATCCTATACATTAAACAAGATGAAGGCCTAGTTTGGAGTTGCCAAGTGGTTTGAAAGGATAAGAATGGAAACTCAATACTAGGTAGAGGAAGTTAATGGGGTTGACTTAGATTTTTGAGTCAACCAAGAAAAAAGATAGGAATTTTTTTTGTCAAACTAGTTTGACCAAAGAGTTAGAATGATATGGAAAAGCATGAAAAAGGCTGAAAGAGGGATAAAATGGCTTGAAATGCCCAAGTAAGGTCAATAAGGATCGAGAAGGCTAAAATTAAGCTAAAGAGAATAAAATAAAGTAATTTTAGTCTTCTTTTTGCTTTAAAAATGTAAAAAGAATGTATTATAACTGCACATGACATGGAGGAACTGATACGTCCTTTGTTGTTTCTTGGCTACAAGGATGATGAAGATTTTGGAGACTTGTGGATGTAGCATGGTACCAAACTTGTTAGATAGGTTGTTAGATGGCAATAGGGCTAGAATAGGATCCATAGGTCTAGGCGAGATAGAAAATATGTGTTAGATTCCCCTTGATGCTAATTTGTTAGTTATGTTCCTTGGTTATTAGGAATGATTGACTAACACCTTTAGATGGGAGGTGGATGTGGATACATTAGAGGTGGATATCACACTAAAGGATGTCCATGCCATCATAAGGTCACCTATAGTAGGATCACAGGTGACCGTAGTGATACCGATAGTCTAAAGGAGAGGAGAGCCTTATCCATGTGAGCTATAGGCTCAAAGATGATATTACCAAGTAGGAGTGTGAGAATGTTTGATGTCTATACATCAAAGATTCTAGACTTCCAAAATGTTGTGATAGCCTTATGATACAATGGGTGCTATGTCATAAGTCAGACATCAAGATACCATTATTCATGGTAGCCTTAAGCAAGATGATCTGGGAGGAGTGAGTTATATATTACCTAGGATCTATAATTTAGGTCTAATTGGTAAATGATATGTATGAGATGTTATTTAGAAGGCAGATGACCATAGGGTCAATCATGTTACTAATAGCTTAGATATATGAGAGGTTTCCTATGTATCAGTTAGTTCAGTTACCCCATGTAGTCAATGACATGCCACATAGGGTATGGATAGAGGGAGGACTAGGTAGCATGGGTCATGCCCCACATCCTAGTGTTTTAATTAGTGAGATGTACACACATCATGTAGTAGCCATATGAGCACATAGCAACAACATGGGTGAGTTGGGACATAGTTTTACCAATGATAGAGAGGATAGAGGTTATTGAACACTATTTATGGTGGAAAAAACCACATCTAGTAGCACAGGTGATAGGGTAGATGGACCTACCTCATCTAGTGACACTAGTATTGATGCTTGATAAATGGGCTTGATATGTGAGGGAGTTATGGGGGAGGAGAGGATTAGGCCCACTAGAAGTGAGGTAGACACTAAATCCATGTTGAGAGCAAGCATGGACTAGTCAGGCATGATGAGGAGTTAAGCAGAAGGATAGGGATGTAGAGGTAGAGATACATGATGTACCACTACCAGCTCTATAGTGAGATGAGTAGTGGCCATTTAAGACACAAAATCAATGGAGGTATGAGGTAGAGGAGATATTAGAGACTATTACCATCCCAAATGACCCCATAGGTGAGCTAAAGGAGATGACAAAGAGACTACTCAGATGTAGGCTGAGATTGACACGAGTCATGATAGTTGGGTTTGATTTGAAGAGGTAACTTATAGAGGAGGTGATAGGAAGTCATGCAAATGGAGAGACTATGCTAGGTAGTTGTGAAGATGGTGAAACCATAGTAGCTAAGACTCAAATAGGTAAAAATAAAATATGGTTAAATTGTTTCTTATATTTTGTTAAGATAGATAGATATTTTGAGATATAATAGTTATCTAATATCCATCTTGTGTGATTTTGTAAGTTTAAGTGAGGCTAAGGAGGAAATATGGGGTTCCCTAGTGATGGGATCACTCCATGACATCTTGGATGAGATTCTACATCCATACGACCTCATGATATTAGAGGATCCAAGTGTACCATCTACCCCATCTCAAGCAAGCTGGTTCATATTAGCTAGAGAGGTAGAGAGGTAGATATGGGTGCAGAGAGAGGATGCAACCACTAGTAGTGATGGGTACAAGGGATCTATATGAATTGTAGTCCCTAACTGATGAGAGATTTTTGCATCTAGATATAGTAGCATAGATGATAGAGATCTAGACCTAATGGGTAGAGTCATAGATGTGAGCAACACACCTATAAGGATAGGTAAAGGGATTGAGATCTCGAATTACCTCCTTACACTGTACCATTCAAAGGAGTAAGACCAAGGTATCAATAGGTAATTTTTCTAGGCCACAAGATATACAAGATTAGACCCAACCATAGGATTGGAGCATTGTATATGGTTGCATTTATTGTATAAAATCCATGATATATATATATATATATATCATTTTGGCATATTGTTATTGGATGTGTATGTTGTCATTATGGTGGATTATATTTATTCATTATGGTTGAGGTTGTGGATGCTTAGGATATATTTATTTCTAGAACATGTATTTAGCTTTGTTGTATATGCTATATGAAATATATGAGATGTGGTTTATTTTCTACAATTATAAAAGACACATGCTTGGTTAAAAATAAACAGGTGAAAAGGACTTGAAAAAAATATAATCAATCAAGAAAATGTACTACACACTATTTCAAGTTGGGAAATGTGTAAAAATAAGAAATGAATAAGTATAAAGAACCAAGAAAATGGAAAAATAAGATGATAAAAAAGTAATTTTTAAAAAAACTAATATGAAAGATATTTGGACCAAATTAAAAAAAGGAAAATCATACTAATATCATGTTGGGAATTATGACAAACAAAGTAATAAAATGGAAGGTATGTAAAAAGATGCAAATGGTATTAAAAAAATTAATTAAGTTAATTAATCATACTAAATCATGCTAGGAATTATGAAAGAAAAACAAAATTTCAAAGGCTTGGTCTTAAATTGATCACACTAATTCAAGTTGGGAAGTATGAAAAATTCAAAAAATGGTTCAAATCTTACGTGCACTTGGAAAATAAGAAGATAAAAAGGTGAAGAAAAATTACGTAAGCATTAAACATACTAAATCAAGATGAGAAGCATGTAAAAAAGATGTGTAACTTCATAATCGATCGAATCTTATCTTAAATTGACACATGTAATTTGGATGGTGACTTGGGTATTGGAAAATTTTGTGAGGAGGGTTGGGTCCTATCCATGGTCTTACACTACAGCTCAACAAAGAGAACATCAGTGGGGTGGAATAAATATGAATAATTAGGTAATCATGGATGTAACTAATAGGAAGAAAAATATGGTAATTTGTGAGGAGGGATGGGTCCTATCCATGGTCTTACAAAGAAACTCACAAATGAAATCCCAAGGGGAGTGATCAATATACAAAATAATTTTTCTCAAGAGGAAATATAAGGGATATAAGGAATGAAAAATGGAGTGTAAAAATTAGGACTTAGGCATCTTATGAGAAGACCTTAGGAGGAATGAGGCATATTAAGGACATGAGAAGACACTAAGTGGCTAGTGGTTATCTATGTACAAAGAAAACATATTTGCTATAGACACAAAGATTTATAGGATAATAAGTGTGTTACTAAGATCAAATCATGAAGGTAGATTATTATAGGAAAAATAAAATGGACCTACCTTCCCATGACATGTTTCCCATTCTTTAGGACCCTTTATAGAGCCTTCAGTCTACTATGAAGATTGGGTACTTGCATGAGAAATTAGGTATCACTAAAATATTTTTTATTCTCTTCTTCTAATCTACTAGCCTATTGCACTACAAAAGACCTCAGCTCTACCATGAGGCCAATTGTGGAGTTTGAGCTTTGACTAGAAGAAGGAGATGCACTTTAAATCACATTTTTTAGTGTGATTAGAATTTTAAAAAAATAATTTTGCCTTTTTATTATCAGTCTTTTATTTAAATGATTTGGGTTTTAATGTTCTCTTGAAGGATTTTTAAGATTAATCCTCCATAGAGGTTTCAAATAACTAATCATGAGAGAGATAGTGATACACATGAATGAGCTATAGGCTAAGGCTAAAGGAAGCTAAGTAACCAAAGACAAATAATGACTAAGATACTTATGCTTATTAGTGAACTAATATGTGATCTCAAGTCTCAACCATGTATATGTTTAATTTGAAAAAAAAAAGAAGGGGAAAAAAGGAGATCCAAAGTGGACTGATAAAATGAGATAATAATGAGATAGATTGTTTGCTAACTGATCACATGGTAAAGGAAGATAATAACCAAAGGGAACATGGTTTGTATAACCAAGTCACCATGATAAATTAGTTGTAAAAAATGGAGATAATAAATTAAAAAATCATAATGATACAAGAAAGAGACTTTTGAGAAAAATTATAGGGAAAAAGGGAAAGCAATGATAAAAGACAAACATATGCAAATATAAATGATAATATAAGCAAGATATAGTATAACAAGTAAGAAATCATGATAGAATATAAGCAAAAATTTGACAAAGTGTCAAATAATATAATAGATAAAATTAAGATTGGATCACATGTCTAATCCAATATAAATGTGAAATCACTATTGGGGATCAACCAACAATATGATTACACTTATGAAAGCAATAAACCATGGAATTAAATCAGATAGATAAGTAACTAGAATCAGATAATAGCAAAAACAAGAGATACAAGAAACCACCTTGAAAACTTGTATTAAACTCTTTATAGAAGGAATACAATTGAATAAACTTCTTTCTTCCACACCTCTCTTAGATGTACAAGATCTCTCTCTAGATCTCTATCCCTTAAGAGCTCTCTCTCTCAAGTACAATCAATTCCAACAACCTAGATTGATTCACCTATACAATTCTATACTGTTCTTTCAACATTCAATAATTGAACTACTACAATAAGCTAAGAAGATCTAATTCTACATATAGAATTAGGAGACTTGAGCATGCACTTACAACCAACAGTTAAGCCTCTTGAACAAGGGATCTAAAAATAGTCTTTCTAATAATAAAGATGTGGACTAAAGACTAAGACTTAAACTCATCATGCAAACACTCAGTTCTATCCATGAAAATAGCTTTCTGGATGTACAGGTAACCAACGCCGGTTCTTGCCTACTTGCCTGTGACTGACGTCAGCCGATCCCCTACCGACGTCGGCATCTCTTCAACTACACCTGACCAATGTTGGTCGCTCTTGACTGACGTCGGTGACTATGTAAACCTACAACTTTGGTAATGCGCTCCTTTGGTGAAGCTTTTAGGCTCCACACCTTAACAATCTCCCACTTGGAGATAAACAGCTGCACCAGTACCTGTACAACAACATCTTCTAACTCCCCCATCTTCAACTCAATCATGAAGACCAACAAAATTTGAATGAAGATTCAACTTCTCCTTTGTAACTAGCTTGGTTAACATATCAGCAAGATTCTTATTTGTATGGATCTTCTCCAACTTCAACTCACCATCCTCCAATACCTGTCATATGAAATGATACCTTAGTTGTATGTGCTTGGTTCTTGAGTGAAAGGCTGAATTCTTAGCCAAATGGATTGCACTCTGACTATCACTGTATAATTTGCAACTCCCCTGCTCCCTTCTAAGCTCTTCCATGAATCGTGTCATCCATATCATCTCTTTGCTAGCCTCTGTGGCTGAAATATACTCTGCTTCTATAGTTGACAAGGCAACAACCTTATGCAACTTTGATATCCAGCTAACCGTCATTCCACCTACAGTGAAAACATATCCTATGGTGCTCCTCCTGCCATCCAAATCACCTGCCATATCTGAATCTACATAACCATGTAGAGAAGTATCTGAACCTCCATAGCACAAGTGCCTACTGTTGGTTCCTCTCAGATATCTAAGGATCCACTGAACTACTTTCCAATGTTCCTTCCCTGGATTGGCAATATACTTACAACTCCCACTGCTTGGGCAATATCCAGTCTAGTACACACCATTGCATACATTAAACTCCCTACTGTGGAAGAATATGGAACTTTACTCATGTACTCTACCTCATCATGTGAATTAGGACATTGTTCTTTACTCAACTTAAAATGTCTAGCCAAAGGTGTGCTTACCGATTTAACATCCTGCATATTGAACCGTTTCAACACCTTGTCCACATAATCCTGTTGAGACAATATCAACCTGTGATTTTTCTTGTCTCTCTTAATGCTCATGCCAAGGATTTTCTTTCCTGCTCCCAAATCCTTCATAGAAAATGTTTGAGCTAATTTCACTTTAAGCTCAGAGATATCCTGCATGTGTGATCCTGCAACCAGCATATCATCTACATACAACAATAGAATAATATATCTACCATTATCCAATCTCTTAAAATACACACAATGGTCAGATTGACACCTACTGTAGCCATGCTCAGTCATAAACCTGTCAAATTTCAAATACCACTGTCTAGGAGCTTGCTTGAGGCCATACAAGCTTTTCTTCAATCTGCACACTAACTTCTCCTTACCTTTGACCTCAAATCCTTCTGACTATTCCATATATATTTCCTCATCCAAATCTCCATGAAGAAATGTTGTCTTAACATCTACCTGCTCAAGATGCAAATCCTCAATAGCAACCAAAGATAGTACAATCTGTATAGAAGTCATTTTAACAACAGGAGAAAAAATCTCACCAAAATCAATACCTGGCTTTTGTGCAAATCCTTTCAATACCAATCTGGCCTTATATCTCATCTATCCATTCTCACCTTCCTTCAACCTGTAGGTCCATCTGTTCTTCAGTGTCCTCTTACCAGCTGGCAACTCAACCAAAACCCATGTTTGGTTCTCTCTTAAGGACTCCATCTCCTCAACCGTGCCATGCTCCCACTGACTCTTGGACTCCACCTGTATTGCTTCTTGAAAACTCTCTGGTTCTCCACCATCAGCTAGTAATAAATAGAATAAAGAAGGGGAATATCAAATTGGAGGCTTACTTACCCTTTCTCACCTCCTGATGGGTGTCTGAGACTCGTTCACAACACGCTGTCCACCCAAATTCTTTGACAGTGACCGACCTTGGTCACTTTCAGGCCTGTTACTAGCCGACATCGATTCTGCCTGACTGACGTCGGTGCCTATCCTACCAACATCGGTCTCTGTATGACTGACATCAGTTTCTGTTCTATTGATGTCAGTTCCTAACTTGCCAACGTCGATCTCTGTGTTTTCCTGCAAGTGATTATTTCTTTTTCCCGTGAGCTCATATTGGACTGTCACCTCGTCCAATTCACCATTACTCTGCCTAGATTGATTCAGCTTCTTCAGCTGATCACTATACATCACTTTTTCATTGAAAACAACATCATGGCTCCTAATTATCTTGTTAGTTCCTACATTCCAAAATTTGAAACCAAAATCATTTGAGCCATAGCCAATAAATGTGCACCTCATAGACTTAGCATCTAGCTTCTTTCTATTTTCCTTATCAACGTGCACAAAGGCTTCACAACTAAAAACTTTGAGAAATGATATATCTACCTTTTTACCTATCCATGCCTCTTTTAGAATTCCACCATCCAGAGCTGTAGAGGGTCCTCTGTTAATCAAGTACACTGCAGTGTCAACAGCTTCTGCCCAAAACTCTAAGGGCAAACCAACATGCAATCTCATACACCTTACATGCTCCATAATTGTTCTGTTCATCCTTTCAGCAATTCCATTCTACTGAAGTGTCCTTGGAACCATCCTTTGCCTGTGGATTCCATGCATATAACAATACCAGTTGAACTTATAGCTGCATAACTCACCACCATTGTCAGATCTTAGGCACTTCAATCTTCTACCTATTTCATTCTCAACCATAGCTTTCCAAATCTTAAAAGTCTCGAATATATCAGATTTCTTCTTAATACAATAGATCCATACCTTTCTTGTAGCATCATCTATGAACGAAACATAGTACTGTGATCCTCCAATAGAAGCTACCTGAGCCGGTCCCCACACGTCTGTGTGAACAAGCTACAACTTATGCTTCTTCTTTGTAGACCCAGTCTTGAGAAAACTAACCCTTTTTTGTTTTCTAAATACACAGTGCTCACAAAAATCTAGATCTATGCTTTTCAAATCTGAAAGCTTACCTTTAGACTTAAGAATTGACATTCCCTTCTCACTCATGTGGCCAAGCCTTGAGTGCCACAATTTTGCATCCACATCTGAAGTAGATAATACATAAGGAGAATAGTTAGTAACACAATTACATAAATAGAGAGTACCTACTCTCTTACCTCTAGCCATAACAAGTGCACCCTTGGTCACCTTCCAAGATTCTACTGTGAGAGTTACTGTACAACCCTCATCCCCTAACTTTCTTGCAAAAATCAAATTCCTCTTCAAGCTAGGAATATGCATAACATCTCTCAACACCCATGTGTTGCCATTCTGCATTTTTGGCTACACTTTACCTTTGCCAATAATTTCACAAGGCTCATCATCCCCTAGATACACTATTCCAAAATCTCCATGGATATAGTCACTAAAATATTCCCTATTAGGGGTAGCATGAAAAGATGCACCAGAATCTAACACCCAAGATTCTATATTATTATGCAAAGAGAATATTAAAGCATCTTGTGCAATACTTGCAACCTTTGCTTCTTCTTTTCCTTCGTGTTGATTGTCCTCCTTAGGCTTTGACCAACAATCTCTGCTTATGTGCCCCATCTTTCCACAATTCCAGCATTGTGGCTTCTTGCCATTTCTGGATTTGGATCTACCTCTCCCCTTAGACTTAGATCTTGATCTCCCTTTCTTGCTCTTCTCTTTTTGCCTTCCCCTGCTCTCAAAACTTAAAGCATTCCTAGATGTCTCTTCTGTGCTTTTCTTGCAAATTTCCTCATTCAAGATAACACTAACAACATCCTCTACTTTTAAAATATTTGAAGCAGATGCAGTATTGCTAACTGCCATTACTAAGCTATGCCAGCTTTCAGGCAAAGAACATAATATTAAAAGAGCTTTTATTTCATCATCAAACACTATTTTGACTGAACTTAATTGATTTACAATTCTATGGAAATCATTCAGGTGATTAGATACAGATCCACCTTCTTGCATATGCAAATTAAATAGCTGCTTCATAAGATATACCTTATTAGAAGCTGAGGGTTTTTCATATAAATTGCTAAAGTAGTCATCAACTCTACCTTGTTTTTGCCTGTGATAAATTAGATATCACAGTAGATGCTAGACTCAGTCTTATAGACCCCAGAGCCTTTCTACCAAGAACTTCCCATTCTTTATCATCCATGTCTGTGGGTTTCTTTGCAATCCCACCTAACGGTAAGTATAGATCTTTCTGATACAGATAGTCCTCTATCTGTATTCTCCAATGTTGATAATTTTTGCCATTGAACTTCTCTATTCTCAGTTTACTTTCTTCTGCCATTGCTTCTCCCACTCAAACATAAATCTCTACAGAAACCCCTGTGAGTAACCTATAATCAATACACACTACACAGATCTGAACCACCTATTAGTGAACCTGAGCTTTGATACTGATTGTTGGATATCAAGCTCTAAACCTATAACCAAGGCTCTGATACCACTAGTTTGGGATCAACCAACAATTTGATTACACTTATGAAAGCAATAAACCATGGAATTAAATCAGATAGATAAGTAACTAGAATCAGATAATAACAAAAACAAGAGATACAAGAAACCACCCTAAAAACTTGTATTAAACTCTTTACAGAAGGAATACAATTGAAGAAACTTCTTTCTTCCATACCTCTCTCAGATGTACAAGATCTCTCTCTAGATCTCTATCCCTCAAGAGCTCTCTCTCTCAAGTACAATCAACTCCAACAACCTGGATTGATTCACCTATACAATTTTGTACTATTCTTTCAACATTCAATAATTGAACTAATACAATAAGCTAAGAAGATCTAATTCTACATATAGAATTAGGAGACTTGAGCATGCACTTATAACCAACAGTTAAGCCTCTTGAACAAGGGATCTAAAAATAGTCTTTCTAATAATAGAGACACAGACTTAAGACTAAGACTTAAACTCATCATGCAAACACTCAGTTCTGTCCATGAAAATAGCTTTTTGGATGCATAGGTAACTGACGTCGGTTCCTGCCTGCTTGCCTGTGACCGACGTCAGCCGATTTCCTATCGATGCCGACATCTCTTCAACTGCACCTGACTGATGTCGGTCACTCCTGACCGATGCTAGTGACTATGTAAACCTACAACTTTGGTAATGCGCTCCTTTGGTGAAGCTTTTAGGCTCCACACCTTAACAATCACCATGCGTGTGCTTATAAATACTGGTAAATCTATCCACACACATTATCTAATACATTGGATAAGTCTCTATGAAGTTTTAGTTAAATTGATACTAAATTTTCATCAATATTCAATTAATATTGGGTAAATACTTCTTTTTTATCTCCTTAAATAACAAATTACGAATGCTAAAAGGATTGTGTTGAGGAAAATTAGGCAAAGACTAGTCAAGAGAATGCATAAGAGTAGGATCGATAGGGGAAGAAGGAATCACTAGTGGATAAGGATCCCCAGGTGAAGAAATCATGTGTGGAGAAAGATCCATAGGTGAGGGAAGGTCCATAGGTGAAGTAATCATAGGTGTAGGCATAAAATGTGGTCAAGAGAACATAGAAGGTGGAGCCATAGGAGAATAAAAAGGAGCCTTCTTGTGGGAATGACTTGTGGGAGTAGAAGAAGGTCTAGGAATGGCTATAAGGTGATCTTTGAGATGTTGTTGCATGATGCAAAAATGGTCAGTGTGATGGGTGCCATATAAATGCCATGGACAATATACATCACCATATTTGGGTAAATCTTTAGGAAGTACTTTGGGGGAAGTATGATTTTATCTGATGATGGGGAAGAAGGGTGCAAGGTATCAAGATATTGCCACAACTTATGACAATGGGTGAAAGAATGGTTATATGTCTCATGAAATAAATAGATATGCTTGTGAGTGATTGTAGTAGAAGCACTCATAGAAGGAGGCAAAATAGGAGTGAAAAAAGTTGGATACCACTCATTGGTCCATTTGGTGCATAGAGGAGCCATATTAGTTAAGGGAAGAAAACCATCACCAAGGGAGGATGATGATGAGAAAGTAATAAAATTAGGCTCAATGGAAGGATCAGTAAAATCAAAAGTAGGGGTAGGCTCAACAATAGTAGGAGCAAAAATAGGATCAACTATAGCAGGAGTAGGAAGAGGCTCAATTATAGCCAGCTCTAATGAGGGAGGGGCATGATCTATAAAAGGTCTAAAGAGAGTTTCACTAACCTCAAGGGTAAACCAACTATGAGGGTTAGGGTTCCTAACAAAATGGTAAGGCTCTATCATATCATGATCCATAAATATAGTCCTACATGGATCCTTAAAAATTGAAGTTGTCATGCCATCTCTACCCTACAATAAAGGGGAAAAATGCAAAAAATAGGAACTATAAGTGAAAGAAAATGATGAGATGCACAAAAAAACTCAAGTAAAGGAGAATAATAATAAATAATCATGGCATCATGAGCTAGTACAAGACCACCTAACAATAATAATTTAAGGAATATCTATCATCATAATCTGGGGTATGAATATCAATCACATAAGTAGGGATAACCTTATCATCTAATGAAGCATGGTGAATAGAATGCCTAGTCTTGGTCAAGACTATGGGAATGTCATTATAAGGAGGTTTGAAATAATTAGGTTACAAGGAAGTAGGAAGTTTTGAGATGAGATGAGATGAGGTGAGATATCAAAAAAAATTATCTTTAATTTAATCACATCAAGCTCATCATCATCATCAAAATCTAAAATATTAGGAGGAATTTTACCAAAGAGCTCAGGATACCCACTATCACCTCAGGTTGAGTTAACAAGAAAGTTGAGACATTGAGACTCATGAAATGGAACACTTGGCAAAGGTTCAAGAGTAGGAATCTTGAAGACACCATGATCTTGGAATTGTTTGAAATTCCAAGGGTTAGTATCACCTTGAATCCTATAAATGGCTCCAATATGAGGGAGTTTAATTGATTGGTAGATAGAAGAAGGGATAGCTCTAATGAAGTGAGTCCATGGCCTACCAAATAAGATGTTATAATAAATGGGGAAGTTAAAGATCATCACATTCACATGAATGGTGATAGGTGGATGGTATTGGAAAACCACATGCAACTTAGAGGAGACATTTGCCTTCTACTGTATCCTTGGTATGTGTTACTTGTAGACTTGAGATTACGTTAGAAATATCCAAGAGTATTAATGAAATCAAGAGAGGTGACACACATGATAAAACCCTCATCAATAAATGCATGCTTAACTTGGATATTTCCTATTTGGATGCTAATGAATAAGGAAGGATCATTTGCATGACATAAAATCTCATTGAGAATCATAGAAGTTATAGGAAATTTTAAAGAAAGAAAAGTGTCTATAGTTTCATTAATGTTAATAAACATCTCTTCACATTGTTGAAAAATACTATGTTTGAAACTAGATAAAACTTCTTCTCATCCCATTAGAGGAGGACAAGGGACATTCATCTCAAATAATAGCTGCATGAGGCAATTTTTTATGATGTGGAGAAATCCTCATGAGTTCAAGGAATGGAATTTGAGACGATAGATTTGTGAGATCCATAATGGGATCCCACTCACGATATAACATAATAAGGGTGTTAGATATAGGTACATAATGGTTTAGGAGGTCTTTATAAGGAGGAGCCAAAGTACATTAGAATTTTTGTTGATAAGAAGAAGAAGGTTTAGAACAAGGTGGTAAATCATGTTGAGATGAAGATGTTGTTGGTTTAAGTTTATTTTGAGAAGGAGACTAAGAAGTGTTATTAGAATATTTGTTATCATTAGCATTGGAAGATGATGGAAGATTGGTATAAATTTAATGGGAAGCGTTATCCAAGGGAGAATCATAAATTGGATCATCAAAAGTAATAAGGTACTCTTTCCCCAACTCATTTAAATGAGTTGGATAAGAATCCTAGATAACACGATATGTCTTGAGGAGTGTCTATAGGTTTCAAATCAATGAAATCCACCACCCTTTGCATATTATTCATGTTAACCACATTCTCTTCAGAAGTTGGTTCAACAAGACTTTCTATGTTATTGGTGGAAATGGTAGGCTTATCTTGAGTTTCTTGGATAGGTTGATGATTAGGTAAAGAATCTTTATAGATAGCTAAATGAGCATTTACTTGATTCAATTTTTGAGTTTTGTCATTTGATTTAAGGTCCTTGAAAGCAATCTCATAGGCTTGTTGATGCTTATAGATAATGGAATCATGATCAAAATTAGGTCCATGAAGAAAATCCATAGATAAATTATGAATTTATCTATAGGTATTATGAGAATGACCCCAACTAGTGTGAAACCAACAAAAATTATTAGGATCATATCAGGATTTCATAGGATAGGTAGGGTCAAGTTCTCATGGAAGAGGCCAAGGTAGAAACTTAAGTAATTCAGCCAAGGATAGAGGTTTGTGAACATTGATATTATTAAGTAAAGATAAGTGAGGATTGATATATTGTTGAGAAGGAGTTGGTTCTAAATAAGGGTTAGGAGCAACAAATTGAACATTGTGAATGGTGTCATAAGAATCAATAATACTACCATCATTAGTGATATTATAGTTTTTTTCTTAAGTAATAAATGAGGACTCACAAAAGGTTAGGGTGGCTTGAATTCATACATTAGGAAATCTAATATTTTATCTTGGTCAATGACCTCCTCCAAGGTACATGGAGAGAGAGTATGAACTCAATATTGTAGTTTAGGAAAGAGGGCATTTGTAAAGATATGAAAAAGATTGTCATCCACCATGTTATGCTTACATTTGTTTGACAAAGTCTTCCATCTCTTAACAAAGGCTTGGGTAGTTTCATTATCATGTTGTTTTCAATTAATGAAATGGACCAAAGTGTTTTTAATAAGATCATTAGTTTGGAATTATTGAACTAAATCATTTACTAAGTCCTCTAAACTAGAAATGGAATGAGCTCTAAGTTGATTTTACCAATCCAAGACATCATCTGTGAGATTTTTGGCTAGGAGCTTGGTAGCGATAAAGGTGTTTAATTTGACCCAATCCTTGTAAATATTTCAAAATGTTTTAAAGTGAAGGGTAGGATTAGTTAACCCATTATAATAAATTGTGGGTGTTATAATTCCTATATCAATGTTGGTAGTTTGAATAGTAAGAGGGTCATTTTGTAGATGCTTGATGGTTTTATTAATTAAAGGAGGTTGAGGAATGAGATTTCCTTGAGGATGTTGAAGAGGAGGAGGGGGATCATTTTGGTTATGTGTGCCCTAAGCATTGGTTTCAGATGAGATTGAAGATTAAGAAGGTGGTTTTGCATTCTCATCATTATATTTATGTTATGCACTTGAAAGGTATTCATTTGATTGAGAGTTTAAAACAAAATTTGATGTGTTTGATTAACATTATAGTCATTAAATTTGGTTTTGTGTTGGTATTAGTGGCTTGGGTACCACTATTAGTGTTAATATGAGCTTGAGATGAACTATGAGAATGTGAGTCACTAGTGGCAAAATTTTCTTGTGAAGCAAAAGATGTAATAATGAATGGTTGAGAGGAAGAAGCACTAGAAGCATGATTACCTTTGGTAGAAAACAATTAAATAGTGGAAGGATTAAGGATAGTGGATCTTATGAGAGGTCCACTAGATGTAGAACCTATCATGCTAGTTGAGATACTAGACATGGAGATAGAAGACGTTAGAGAAGAAGATGGCATGGCATAAGGAGTCAAAATTGAAAGAAGAGTTTGAGAACTAAAGAAAGTGGTACCTTAAAATCCTATTGAGAATGTAGGAGTAGGTGAATGAGGCTCTTCAGTTTGAACATTAATCATGAGGTTATAAATGGTAGAAGGATCCTTTCCTCTATGTTGAGGAAATTTGGAAATGAAGAAAAGCATCTTGGGAGTATGCTCTAACTTAGGTTGGTATTCTAATGAGAAAATAGGATTATGTTATGAAGAGGTATTAGGAGGGGTCTCATAGTTCATTGTGAAAATGGAAATATGAACATTACTAGTATTCAAAAGAGGAACCCTACTCTATCTATGGGAGACCCTATTAGGATAAGTAAAGTTCAACATGTTTGTTGACTATAACTCAGTGTCATTATCCAATACAAAGTCTATGATGAAGGGAAAACAAGAAAGATGAGAAAGCAAAGGAAAAAGAGGTGAATAAAATAGTACAAGGTTGATTGGGTCGACCCAGTATAGAAATAAAGAATGTAAAACTATACAGGGTTGACTGGGTTGATCCAGTATAGTGTACAAAAGGTATAAAATCTATTGGGTCGACTAGGTTGATCTAGTAAAATAGATAGGGAATTAAAAAGCCTAAAATAGATTTTGAAAATGAAATAATATAAGTTTTAAAGTAATGAAAAGTGATAAATACTAAAAGTAAACATATAGTCAATTAGATTAACACTAGCCAATCCAATTGAAACACATAAAGTAAAATATTGCACTAATGCTAGATAATGAAATATTTTGCACACATAATTGAACAAAGATCAATAAAATAACTTGAAAATTAAAGCTAACTAATTGGTCAAATTAATATGTTTATTATATTATTAATAAATAATTTTTAATGTGATTGAAAGTTGTTTGTAAAGTAAAGTACTAGATAGCAATCTGAGGATGGTTTTAGGTAGTTTGGGCTGAAAGGGACTATAGTGGAAATGATACAAGATTGGTATTGGGGCATTCCCCCTCATTTAACATAATATATTGATAAGGGTATTGGGTGGTTAGATAAAATATACCATTAGCCATGCTTTATACTTGACTAGAGTATCAAGTCAACTTCTCCCTTGGTGATGAAATCCAAGTAGGTTGGCATTGGGTAAACAAAATGTTAAAGTGATTTTTCATGTTTGTGTGGTTTGGCTATGTGTAAATAAAATAGAAATAGTGAAACTAAGTGATTAATTGAAAATACCCTAATTAGACTATGTGAACTATTCTAAGCATATAAGCAATAGGAAAAGAAAGTGTGAACTAATTACTAATAGATATGAGGTTAATTTCAATTTAAAATAAGGTATAGTGTTGACACTATATGCAAAAAATACAAAATAGGGTCAACAATGTCGAACTTGTACTATGGAAGAAAGGTCTAAAAATGCACTAGGTTAGTAGTGTCAATCTAGTTATTTTAGATAGCACATAAAACACAAAACTAGGTCGATAGGGTCGATCCAATTGACTATGCAAGGGTAATTTTGAAGACTATAAAATGTTAAAGGGAAGATAGAAAAAAAAGAAACAAAGAGGTATAAAGGAACCTTGGTGGATTAGAGATGAAATGAAGGAAAATTGCTAATGAATAACTTTGAATTATGTGAAAGGCTAGCAAGATAAGAAAGTGAAAAATACCCCTAAACTATATTGGGTCGACCTAGTAAACCCAATACAATCAATTGTCCAGAAAGGTGTTAAGGAAAGAAAAGGAGGATGGAAAGAGTAAAAATACTAGAGGAGGTAAGACTAAGATGAATAATCTTAGGGTACATGGTTTTAGGAAACAAGTGTGTACATGGAAAGTGGCAAATAGAACAACAATCTGATGAAGCACTGATGGTCTACCCACCCCTTTCCGTGTGCACCCCTTAGGGCATACACTCAGAGAGATTGAGTCTCTATGGGTTCTTGAAAGATGTAAAGGATCATTATTTGATAAAATTTGAAAATATTATGTGTATACACTAACTTCTATGTACAATTTTAACACATAATCATATCCAAATGACTATTTTTTTGTGTAGGTTCTTTTTCAGGTATAGGATACTATATCAACTCAATCAACATAATATAGTTTTTCAAAATTTCAAACATCTAGTCTAGAATACTAGGTCAACTTAGTCAAGCATGTACACATTTAAGCATCAGATTCAAACTACTAGGTTAACCCAATTGACCCAATACATTTTAGGTACTCAGCAACAGGCTTCTTCAAAAATTGCTCGACCTAGTCAAACTTGTTATTAGGATTTGAAAGCATTTAACAATGTTCTTTGACAGTAATCTCACTTCTCTTCATCCTCAAAACCACTAAGGTTCCTTTCTATCTTTCTTTCTCTTTCTTTATAGTCCTATTTTTCACAATTTATAGTCTTGAAAACTACCCCTGTAAAGTCAACTAGTTCGACCCTATCGACATAGTTACATATTTTGTGTGTTGTCTAGATAGTTATATCTACCCTATTCATTTTTAGACATTTTGCTTCTATATTATAGAGGTGACACTATCAACCCTATTTTTTATTCTTTGCATACACTATCGACTAAATTGACATTGTATTATGTTTCAAAGTTATAATTAACCTATATATGCTAGTAATTAGCTCACACTTTCATTTTTTGTTGCTTGCATGCTTAGAATAGTTCACATAGTATAATTAGGTGTTTTTCAATATACCATTTAGTTTCACTATTTTCTATTTTATACACACATGACCAAATCACAAAATCTTAAAAAAACATTTTAACAATTATCTACCCAAGGTAAACCTACTTAGATTTCATCACCAAGGGGAAAGCTAACTTGATTTTATAGCCACGTATAAACACATGGTTAATTATACATTATAGATAAGCACCTGACATCCTTATCTCTACAGTGTGTAAAGTGAGGGGGTAGGCCCCAATACCAAGCCTCTACCATTGCCAACATAGATATCTTTTAGTCTAAAAATATTGAAACCATCCTTAGATTACTTTCTATTTCCTTGCTTACAACTAACTTCTATCACATTTAAAATTATATTATAATAATCTAACAACATTTAGGTTGACCACTTAGTTATCTTTTAATTTCTAGGTTGATTATTTGCTCTTTTCTCAATTGTGTGTTGTATTGTAAAAATTTGCATTGGCCAGTGTTGGTGCAAGGTTTTGTATTATGAGCCTTAATTGGATCAACCTCATTGATTGAATTTATTACTTTTTCCCCTTTAGTTCTTACTTTTCTAAGTAATTGTAAAATTATTATTATTTCAGTGCATAGTCATTTTAGTCAACATAGTCTCTTATAGACTATTTATTTTTCCCTATTTGCTATGCTAGGTTTACCTTGTACACTTTTTCAGCCTTTGCCTATTGTGCTAGGTTAACCTAGTTGACCCTATATAGTTTTCAGGCCCTATTTTAGATGCTAGATCGACCTAGTCAACTCTATAAATTTTTTGTCACTTCTTATTTCCTTACTTTCTCATCTCTCTTGCCTATTTTAGTCTTTCTCCTTCATCTTGAATTTTATGTTTGAAGAAAACACTAAGTTAAATTCAAAAAACATGATAAGTTTTACCAACCCTAATAGGGTCTCTCAGACATAGAGTGGGATGAGAGTAATGTTTATATAGCCACTCACACAAAAAATTATGGGACCCTTCCTCATTCCTATTCTTAGTTCAATCCTCTCTTCTCTCTTGAATATCAACCTAAATTAGATTATACCCCTGAAATGCTCTTCTTTATCTCTGAATTACCTCAACATCAAGGAAAGGATCCCTCTACCATTTACCACTTCATGATTAGTGGTCCAGTTTAATAGCCTCATTCACCTACTCCCACATTCTCAAAATGATTTTGGGGTAGCAATTTCTTTTATTCTCATCCTCTTCCCTCAATTATGACCCCTTCTCATACCATGACCTCTTCTTATTTAACCTCTTCTACCTCCATGCCTAGTATCTCTACTAACATGGAAAGTTCTACATCTAGTGGGCCTCTTATAAGATCCACTATCCTTAATCATTCTAATAGTGCATCATTTGATACCCAAGGTAATCATGCTTATAGTGTTTCCTCTCCTCATCCCTTCACTAGTCTATCTTTTGCCACCTAAGCAAATTTTGCCACTAGTGCTTCACATTCTCATATTTCCTCTCAAGCTCCTAGCCATACCAGTAGTGGTACCCAAGCCAATAATACCAACTCTAATGCTTCAAATAGTGATAAAAATACTAATCAAACTAACTAAATTTTATTACAAACACTCAATCAAATAAATAGTTTTCAAGCTCATAATACAAATCGAATGATGAGAAAGTAAAATCACCTTCTCCATCTTTAAACTCATCCTCAACCAATGAATTGGGGCATGCATAATCAAAAATTTACCCCTCCTCTTCAATATTCTCATGGTAATCTCATACCTCAACCTATTTTAGTCAAAAAAAACCATTAAGCATCCTCAAAATGAGCCTCTTACCACTCAAATTTCTAATATTGATATAGGAGGTATCACCCCTACCATTTATTATAATGGATAAACTAATCCTACCCATCATCTCTTACATTTTCCTTTACCAATCTCTTAGCCAAAAATCTTATGGGTGATGCATTAGATTTTTAGAACCAACTTAGAATCCACTCTTTAGCTAGTTTGGAATATTTAGTGAATGCTTTAGTTCAAGAGTTCCAAACTAGTGATCTTCCTAAAAACACTTTGGCCCATTTCATAAATTGTAAACAAATTGAAAATTAAATTGTCCAAGATTTTGTTAAAAAGTGGAAAACTTTGTCAAACAAGTGTGAACATGGCATGGTCAATGATAACCTTTTTCATCTATTCACTAATGCTCTTTTTCCCAAGTTACAATATCAAGTCTATACTCTTTTTCCACATACTTTAGAGGAGGCTATTGACATAGATAAACATCAAGATTACTTATGCATCAATTGGAGCCACCCTAACCTTCTACGGGTCCTTATCTCTTACTCAAAAATAAAAATATAATGCTACCAATGATGATGTCATAGACTCTTATGACACTATTCACACTATTCAAGCTGTGGTTCCTAACCAATCTTTGGAACTAGCTCCCCCTTCTCAATAATATACCATTTCTCATTTATCTTCACCTAATAACAATAAAGTTCATAAACCTCTATCCTTAGCTAAATTACTTAAATTTATACCTAGGCCTCTACCATGATAACTTGATCCCACTCATCTTATGAAATCTTAGTATGATCCTAACATGTTTTGTTGGTTTCATGCTAGTTAGGGTCATTCTCATGAGACATGTAGGTAGTTTTATAATTTAGCTATGGATTTTCTTATTGGTCCTAATTTTGATCATGATTCTAACATTTTAAAATGTTAACAAGCTAATAATATTAATTTTAAGGCTCATTAAAGACATACTAAATCTCAAACCTTGAATCAATCTAATGCTCATTTGGATATCTATAAAGAGCCTCTTCTTAATAACCAACCTAAACAAGACATCCAAGATAGGCCCACCCCTTCCATCAACAATGTAGAAAGTCTTGTTGACCTAAATCTTGAAGAAAATGTGGTTAATATGACTAATATGTGAAGGGTAGTTGCTTTTATTGATCCTTAACCTATCTACACTCCTTTATTGTCACATACCTTTTGTTTTCTACATTATTCTTCTCCAACACACTTCAATGAGTTTGTTCAAGATGACCTTATAACCTTTGATGAACCAATTCCAATTCCTCCCTTGGATAACACTTCCCATTCTATTTCTACCATCCTTCCATATTCTAACACTAATGATAATTACACTTCTACAAAAACTTCTTCTACCAATCCTAAAAACCAACTTAGACCAATTGATTTATCTTTGTAAAACAATTTACAACCTTGTTCTAAACCTTATCTTTCTTATCAACAAAAATTCTAATGTACTTCAACCCCTCCTTCTGAGGACCTTATTAATCACTATGCACATATTTATAGCAATCTTATCATGGGTTATGATGATTGGGATCCTATCATGGAAATCACTAATCTCCCATCCCAAATTCCATTTCTTGAACTTATGAATACCTATCCACATCATAGAAAACATCTTATGCAACTCTTGTTCAAAATGAATATCCCTCATCCTCCCCTAGTAGGACATGAAGTAACCATATCTAGATCTAAGGATAGCATATTATAATAATGTGAAGAGATGTCCATCCATATTGATGAAATAATGGACACTTATCTTTCTTTAAAATTTATTATCACTTTCATGATTCTCGATGAGATTCTACTTCATATGGATGATCCTCCTTTAATCATCAATGTCCAAATTAGTGATATCCAAGTCAAGCATGCCTTGATTGATGAGGGTTCTGAAACCTATGTTACCTCTCTTAATTTTATAAAAACCCTTGGATATTATGAATACAATCTCAATTCCATACACAACACATGCCAAGGGTATGATGAAAGGAAAATTCCTCCTTTAGGTTGTGTGTGGCTTCCCATTACCATCCCACCTATCACCATTCATGTGAAGGTGATGACATTTAACTTTCCTCTTTCTTATGACATCTTGATTGGTAGGTCATGGACTCACCATATGATATAAATTAATTTTTCTACCTACTAATGCATTAAATTCCCTTATAATGGAGACATATATAAGATTCAAGATGATATTAACCATTAGAATTTTGAACAATTCTAAGACTGTGATGTCTTCAAGATTCCTACTCTTGAACCTTTGTCTAATGTTCCATTCCATGAGTCTCAATGATTCAACTTTCCCATCAATTCCACTCAAGGTTATAATGATCATCCTAAAATAATAAGGAATATTCCTCCTAAAATCTTATTTATATGATATGAACCCAATGAGATCAACCTAAATATTAAAACATTCAATCTCTCACCTCATCTCATCTCTTAGCTTCCTACTTCATTACAACCTCATTCTCACAAACCTCCATGTGATGATATTCCTATTGTCTTAACTAAGACTCAACATTTTATTCATCACTCTTCATTAGATGACAAGGTAATCCCTACTTGCATTATTTATCTTCACACACCTGACTATGATGATGGTTACACCTTAGATGATCCATTCCTAGGTGGTCCTATTCAAGCCTATGATGCTAAGATTATCCATTACAATTCTTCTTTTCTTTTGTATTTTAGTGATTCTCCCCATGTTCCATAATTTTTAGTTCCTAATTTTAGTATTTTTCATCTTTATCATAAGATAGAGATGGGGCTAACACTTCCAATTTATAATGAACCTCATAAGAGTATGTTCATGGATCATGCTATGACTGGGCCTTACCACTTTGCTAGGTACCTTGACCCCTATAATTTTCTTATACCTAAGATGCATGTGACCCTTATTTAGCCTTCTATATACCCTACCCATCCCTTAGTAGATCCTACATCAGATCCCATTCCTTCTCCTACTATAGTTGAGTCCATTCTTGCTCTCGATATAGTTGAGCCCATTTCCACTCCTACTGTTGCTAAGTTTATCCCTGCTTTCGATCTCATCACTCATTCCATTAAGCCTAGTAATGTTATTTCCTCATCATCACCTTCTCTTGGTGATCATTTACTTCCTTTATGTTATATGGATTTGTTTCCCACCAAATGGGCTGATGAACCTTCCCAATCTCTTTCTATTCCTATTATACCGCCTCTTATGAGTTCTTCTACTAATTCTACTCATAATCATATATATTGCTTCTATAGAATAGATAATCATTCATCCACCCATTTTCATAATTTGTAACAATGTATTAATAATTTATGTCCTTCTTCTCCTCAACTCTCAGACAAGGCCATACCTCCCCTGAAGTTATTACCTGAATATATTCCCAACTATGGAGAGGTGTATTATATTTAGCACCAATGTGGAACCCATCACACTGAGCATTTCCATATCCTTTAAAAACACCTTAAATATCATCTTATATATTCTCAAATGTTTTACATTACTCCCATAGGTCATTATCATAATAAATCTCCCCCTTATCCCATGGTTTCACTTCCTATGGTTCCATCTCCTCCTATGGTCCCTTCATCACCTTTTTTGCCTCCACCCATGACTATTTCACCTATGGATGCTTCTCCACCTATGATTCCTTCACCCATGGACCTTATCTCACCCATGGATACTTATCCACCTATTAATCCTTCACCTATGGATCCTTACCCACTAGTGCTTCCTATATCTCTTGTAGAGCCTGCTCCCATGCATTATTTTGAACATCCCTTACCTGATATTCCTCCTCAACATGATCCATTAAGCATTCCTAATGTTTCTATTGATGAGATTAGATGATAAATATTTTTACATTTTTTATTGAATATTGATGAGACATTAGCATTAGTTTTCATCTAGCTTCATAGAAATCTATCCAATGTTTTGGATAATGTGTGTGGGAAGATTTATTACTATTTATGAGCACATGCATGGTGATTTTACATTTTAATTTTATTTAGATGTGTGATAAAATATTATTTTTATCTATCTATTATCTCATTTGAAATTGTGTCAAATTATTATTTATCTTACATGGTAACTTTACTTTCACACTCTATATTACTTATACTGTCATTTATGCTTCCTTATGGATATTCTTCTTTATCATTTATTTTTATTTATTTCTTAAGTTTTCTTTCTTAAAATTTCCCTTCTTATTTATTCATGACTATTTGATTTATTATCTCCATTTTTCATAATTAATTGTCATTGTGACTTAGTAGTATAAACCTTGGTTCCCTTTAGTCATTCCCTATTACCATGTGATTAGTTAGTAGACAATAAATTTAATTATAATCTCCTTTCACCAGTCCAATTTGGATCTCCATTTTATATTTATTCCTTCCTTGAAAACTAAGCATATACATGGTTGAGACTTAAGATAACATGTTGGTTCATTGTTAAGCCTAAGTGTCCTAGTCAGTCTTGTCTTTGGTTACTTAGCTTCCTTTATCCTAAGCCTACAACTCATTTATGTGTATCACTCTATCTATCATGTTTGGCCATTCCAAGTCCGTATGGAGGAGGAATATTAAAAATACTTTAAACATTCAAAAACTAAAATCATTTAATAAAAGGCAATGATCTAAAAGGTAAAAACATTCAAAAATTGTTAAAAGTCAAATCATACTAAAAGATGTGATTCAAAGCACATTTCCTTATTCTAGTTGAAGCTTGAACTCCACAGTTGACCTCACGATAGAGTTGAGGTCCTTTGAGGAGTGATAGGATAGTAGATTATAAAATGAGAATAACAAAAAAAAAATTAGTGATACCTACTTTCTCACGCGAGTACTCAATCTTCGTAGTAGACCGATGGCTTTGTAAATGGTCCTGAGGAATGGGGAACACATAATGAGAAGGTAGGTCCATTTTAATTTTATTATACTAATCTACCTTAATGAGTTGATCTTATTAGAATATTTATTTTCCTACAAATCTTAGTGTCTTTAGAATATAGGTTTCCTTTGTACATTGATGGTCACTAGTCACTTAATGTCTTCTCATGTCCTTAATATTCCTCCTATCTCCTAAGGTCTTCTCATAAGATGCCTTAGTTATTATTTTTACATTCTATTTTTCATGTCCTACATTCCTCATATTTCCTCTTGAGAAATATTATTTTTTTCATTGATCACTCCCCTTAAGATTCCATTTGTGAGTTGCATTGTAAGACCATGGATAAGACCTAACATTCCTCACAAATTACCATAATTTCACATTCCTATTACCAAGATCCTTTATTTCCTAATTTTCACATTTATTCCACCTCATTGGTGTTCCCTTTGTGAGTTTCAGTGTAAGACCATGGATAGGACCTATCTTTCCTCACAAAAATTTCAAATAATTCAAGTGACAATCAAAATTACATGTATCAAATATGAGATAAGATGTGATTGATCATGAATTTGTATGTCATTGACATGTTTCCCAACTTGATTTAGTATATTTTATGCTTACTTCATTTCTCTTTCACTTTTATCCTCTTATTTTCTAAGTACATGTAAGAATCCACCCATTTCTTGAATTTTTCATACTTCTGAGCTTGAATTAGTGTGATAAATTTAAGACCAAATTTTTTCCAATTTTATTTTTCTCTTATACTTCCCAATGTGATTTATTATGATTGAATAAATTAATTTATTTGTTTTTATACCATTTGTTCCTTTTATATAATCTTCCATTTTATTACATCATTTTCATACTTCCTAATGCGATTTAGTGTGATTTTATTTTGTTTTAATTTGGTTACTTATCTTTATTTGGTTTAAAAATAAATTCCTTTTTACCATCTTATTTTACCACCCTTTGGTTCTTTATACTTAGTCATTTTATTATTATTACACATTTTCCAACTTGAAATAGTGTGTAGTACATTTTTGATTGATTATATTTTACCAAGTATTTTTTTGCCTATTTATTTTTAACCATGCATGTGTCCTAGATAATTATAGAAAAAAACCACAAATCATATATTTCCTATAGAATATAAAATAAAAATAAATAAACACATGTTCTAGAAATAAATAAATCCAAGCATCAACAACCACAACCATAATGATAACACATACAATCAATATCCAAAATGATCCTATTGTGTGTGTGTGTGTGTGTGTGTGTGTATCATGAGTTTTTATACAAAAAATATAACCATATGCAATGCTCTAGCTCTATATCTAGGCCCCATCCTACCTATCTCATGGCCTAGCCATGTTGCCTATAGATGCTTTAGTCTAACCCCTCCAAATAGAACACTATAATAAGGTTTTCTAATATCTCAGTCCTAACATCTATCCTTGTAGATGAGCTACCTAAGCCTATACCTATGCTAACTAGGTTAAGGTCACCAAATGTGTCACTCTCTTCTACTCCTATACCTATGTCATATAGGTCAGGGTCGTTACATGTGTCACTCTCTCTTAAGCACATGCCTATGTCATTTATGTCACTGTAACTAGATGTGTATCTCTCTCCTCAACTAGGGCCTACCATTCCCATGCCTATCCTACACCCATATATGATGGTGGTTTCATTTCCTTTTTATGTGCTTGTAACTACCTCACAACCTCTTTAGCTAATCTAAACCATCTGGCCTAAGTTGGGGTAGATAGTATCCTAGGATCCTCTAGTGTAATGGGGTTGTATAACATCAATACCTCATCTAGGACATCATGGAGTACTCCCCTCACTGTGGAGCCCCATTTTATCTCCTCATTCTCTACCACACCTATAAAAATCAAAACTAGATAGATATTAGATCACTGATATATCTCTAAATCTATCAATCTTTAGTATATCTCAAATAAAAACTTAAGCACCATTTAACCATCTTTTTATTACTTATATATGTGTCAGCCACTACTATCTCACCATCTACATGACCATCGAGCATAATCTCCCCATCTGTGCAACCTCCATGAACCTCCTCTATTAGTTGCCTCTTAAAAACAAATCATAGAGATACCACTCATATCCATCTTAAGATACATTTGAGTGGTCTCTTTATAGTCCAACTCTACTCTAGCCCACTTGTTGGGTCATCTGAGACATCTACTGCCTCTACTATCTCCTACTCTTACTACCTTCATCAATGTCATGTCTTTTATGGTTGTTACTCATCCCACTATAAAATTAGTAGTGGTCCCTCTAGTTCTCCAACCTATGGCACCATCCCTCTTACTCCACCACCTATCATGCTCTACTAGTCCATGGTATCTCATGATGTGGTCTGAGCATCAACCTCACCATTAATGGCCCTAGTCCTCCTCTCCCTCATGGCTCTCTAACATTTCAAGCCAAAAATGTGGGCACCACTATCGACACTACTAGGTGAGGCAATCCCATCTATATTATCACTCATGCCATTAGATATGGATTTATCCACTACATATAGTACCCTATCACCTCTATCCATGCCAAATATAGTGCAACTATGTCACAACTAGGCCATATATTAGCTATGTGCCCATAAAACTACCATAATATATTTGTTAATCTCACTATCTACAACATTGGCATGTGGGGCATGACCTGTGCTATCTAGTCATGTCTCTATCTTTATACCTAAGGTAACCTATCATCGACTGCATGGGGTAATCCAACTAGTCAATACATAGGGAACCTCTCATATATCCATGCCATCAATAATATGATTGGCCTTATCAAATTTTACCCTATAAATAACACTCCATACATATCATGCATGAGTTATACCTAGATGATAGACCCCAAGTCATATAACACCCTCTCCTCTAATATCACCTAGCTCAAGGCTATCACAAAGAGTAGTACCTTGTCATTTGACTTGTGGCATAAAAATCATGCTATCACAAGTCCTATCACAGCCTTTTATATGTCTAAAACTTGTCATGTATACACATCAAACATGCTCACCCTCTAACCTAAGTATATCTTTTTTGAGCATGTAGCCCATATAACTAAGGCTCTCCTATCCTCATCACTATCAAGTATCTTCATGACCATAGGTATCCCTACTATGGGCAATCCTAGGATGGCATGCACATATTTTAGGGTGATTCCCACCTCTATAGTCTCTCCCTTCACCTCCCACTTGAAGGTGTTAGTCAATCATTCCCAGCATCCTAGGAAGATGACTGATAGATTTGAGCTCAGGGGTATCCTACACATCTCTACTATGCCTCTTAGGCCTAAAAATATTAGTCTCACTCTATCCTCTATCGATAGGTGCTCCACTAGATCTAGTGGCCATGATGCATCCACAAAATGCCAAAATTTCAAACACCCCTATAATCAAGAAACAATAAAAAAATGTATTATATCCTCTATGTCATGTATAGTCAAAATACATTCTTTTTAAATTTTAATAAAAAACAAGCCTAAATTGCTTCAATTTAGTCATTTCTAATCAATTTACCTTATTTTTATTCTACTTGACCATTTTAACCCTTGCTCAATCATTCTATCCCCTTCTAACACACTTTCAGCCACTTACATGCATTTTTGTATTATTCTGGTCCTTTGATCAACACTAGTTTGACCAAAATTTTCCTACTTTGACTTGGTTGACTTAAAAATCTAAGTCAACCCTCTTATTTTCCACCCCTTAGTACTGAGTTTTCATACTATACTTTTTTGCTTAGTTGACAAACTATACTAGGTCAATAATCTGTAAAATGTATTGGGTCAACAAATAACTTTTAGGTCAATAGTATGGATTTTGTCATTTTTCAGCTTGGGTCAACCCAATTTTTTTCCCTACTGACCCCTTAAATTTTGTGAAATAAGGGCCTTCCAATATTTATTTCTCCAAACCCTTTAAAACCATATCCCTAATTGGTTTTTTACCCTTAGTAACTAATTTGGTTTCATTTTCACATATATAAATACTTAAAATTACAATTTATAAGAATACACTTAAATCACTAGAGTATTCAAAAATTGGGTTAAGATTCTCAGTTGCCTACCTGTCCTACACTTGCTATCACCTTTGGGGGTCCCTCTCATCTAACCTGTCAACTCATCTCCATCCTACCTTGTTTGGACTCTTAGATCTCTTTTTCTCTCCTTCACAAGTCAAAAATAACAAATGACTTTCATTTCACCCTATTTAAAATCACTTTTCAAATCTAAATATTTAATTTATTTTCCAATAGATTCCATTTTTTTCCTCTATATTTGTTTTTAATCATCCATTTTTTGAAAAATAAAATGTTCTAAAATCATGATGACATAGAGAATCTTTTCCAATACTATATGCCTATCTTCCAAATTTTTTGATTTTGAACTATTTTTTGCACTAACTTATATAGGTTCGCCTAATGTTCTTCACATTGGACACCTTCACTTCTCTTGCAATCTACTTCTTTATCTACAACACTAAGGTAAGTAAAGGTATATGTTTTTCAATTATATCCTTTCATTTATCTTATTTGTTACTAATTGTACTTTACTTAGCATTAGCATTATATGTTATCATGTTATATTTTCTAAAGCACCATCCCATGTTGCACTCATATGACACATGATGAGCTTCGAGTGGGGCATATATATACACATAATATTATCAAAATTTCATCTATTACTGACACTTTTTATCTTATAATAACCCATTGAGTCTCAATCTCTCTTAGTGCATGCCTTAAATGGTGTACCGAGAAAGGGGTGGGTAGACCATTATTGCTTTATAGGATTTTTGTCCCTTCTACCAATTTTTATCTACACACTTGTCTCCTAAAACCATTAACCCTAAGATTGTTCTTCTCTATTATACCCATTATAGGCATTTGTTATATTTTATCCCCCTTTTCCTCATTGTTTTAAGCTCAATTCACACCTTTGAAGGGGGTTCTTCAGGCTCCTTCCAATTGAAATACACAATGGGAACAACCTCATGTTATGGGTCACTTATGGTGGGGATGAACCTCTAGAATAAGCTGACTTCCTCTTTGATGCTCACCTAAAACTAATGCTTCATAGGGAAAAGGGTTAGAAAGAGGATAAAGGCTCCTAAGAAAGTTAACTAGGTGATGCACTGAATGTAAAGGGGAAACTCCCATAATCTTGAACCCATACTATATCTACAGAATATAGTGATAGCTTACACAACCTCAATATCAAGCTAATTTCATTAGTATTTCATAGAAGAGGTTCAGAGTATAACACTAATCTAGACCTACAAGCAACATTGAAAAATCCCCAAATAAGGTCATAAAGGAGGACAATGGATGAGAAAGACTCTCCTTCACACAATGCCATCATGCACAACTCACCAAACCAAATTCAAGGCAAAAGATAGGCAAAGAAAGTCTTATATTGCATCAAGAGGTAGTTCTTATAAATTCTTGACAAGGTTGAGCCTAATCAAGCTGAATATAATTTACAATATCTCAAAGATTTCTTATCTCCTAGAAAGATGAAAAAATTATAAAATATGAGAACCCCTTCAACAGAGAAAAAAATGGGATAATATAGGATAAGGAGAGGAGAGAGAATAGAGGGGCTCATTATTCAATAAAAAATCAATGAGCTTCTACTTATCTAAGGATTCTCCATCACGCTTTGGTTCCATTACTAGTCCATAATCAATAGTTATCCTAAATTAACTCTAGTAATCTTATAACTCTTCTCATTGGCTCTGAGAGAGGCACTAGAAGACAAGAATTAGTTTTATATGATGAATGGGTCATGATCCTTTCAATGAGAAAAGGGACCCAAAGGTACTGATCAAAATTAAATGTTCCAATTGCTTCTCCAATTCCTTAATATGCTCCATGAAGCTCACCATCCTCCACTTGACTTCATGATGAGGATAAAATCCTCATATCTTTGATCCTGATAGAGCCATGACTAAATCTACATGAGTGTTTGTTTATCAGGAGCATATCCCAAGACATTCAATCATTAGTCACACATATCTACTTCTATGTTGAAACCTAGACCTATATTAACTATAGATGAAAACCAATCTAAGATTATTGGTTTTCCTATATTCCATATAGATATGGCATTCTACTTGATGCCTAGTCCCATTTAGACACAAACTTTCCAACCTTTGATCTATATTAGGTCTAAAATACATAATCTATATTTGTAGAGCCTTAATGGTAGAGCATGGTCTCAAAATCTTCATTTTAGTTCCATTAGGATCCATATTGAACTTAGTTTCATGTATTTCCTCTAGGTCAAGTTAAACTCGAGCTTGGTTCCTTATATTTATTTTCCCAAGGTCAAAAACTAGCTCATCAACCTCCATCAAAAATGTCCTAGGATTGATCATTGGTTGTTGACAATCCAACTCAGCTCCACTGACTTATTGACCTTTGCTCGGTCCATTGATCTTGATCTATATGATCAGGTACTAGCCATCAATCTTGCCCTTGACTTGTCAACTTTGTCCAAACTTATGCCACATGTCAAACATGTGTTGATCCTCAATATTTTTTGTTAGTATATAGCTTCATGTGTTTATGTCATGTGTCAATCTCTCAAGCTTCTTAACTTTTTAACTCATCTTGTACCATTGGATCAAGATGTACGATTTAATGCAAATTGTTAGATCTATTGGGACCCATTATTTGAAAACCAATGGCTATTTCATGAGATTAAAATTAAAATATGTGCTCCTGTCAAATAGCATTTGTGTGACCATAATTAATCTTCATGTGATCATCAAATTTAAGCTCAAAAGTATTTTTTTTACTCAAGCTTAAACTTTATGTTTGTACTAATGTCTTATGTTACAATTCTAACTTTAGAAGCTTATAACTTGAGCCAAAAATCTCGACTGGGTATGAAAATTTTAGAGGATGATCTTGGTATGTAGAATTACAATCATGCATGGTCCTCTAAATCATAAGAATTTCTAATTATTTTTTATAAAAATTTCAAGTGAGCTACCCTATGTGATTTGTATGATGTTTGTGTACCTATCACAAAAAATAGTCTCAAACTGCTTGGGAGGTCAACTTTGCACTCTCATATCTTCTTTTGTGCATCCTCATATGACCTAAAACTTAGTGCATAGCAACTAGGGTCTAAGTTGAATAAACCCATATGATCATTTTCTCTTGATACTATCACACATGTGAGATATGGCCTGATACAAAACTCAAAATTTTTGGTTGATAAATATCACAATAACATAGAAATAACACAGTAACAATGAATTCTCTGAGAAGAGATGTGGTATTACTCAAGATCGCAATACAAATATATGCTTATCTCTGGGAAGAGATGTTTGTCTTCACATTTCGGGTTACCTCTTCTTTTATACACAATTTGAAAGCATGTGGAGGATGTGGAAGGTCACCAATCTCAAGGGAGATGAAGTGGTATGACTTCCAATATTTTAAAACAATACATAATTTGAGGAATTACTATTTTTAGAAACTTACTATTTTTAGACAGCACTATTAAAATTGAAATTTGAGGCACTTCCGTTGGGTTTTAGGGGGTCAAACTTTATTTATTAGAGATCAATGTCATTTCATTATGTTCCCCTCATTCTTAGCTTTCCAACGGTTCAAACGGCGAGTCAATTGGAGCTATGGTGCAAAAGTTATGGCTCCCGGAAGTTCCGTCATCAATTGGGGTGGAACTGTCACCCGAATTGTCGCCTAAATTGATGCCTGGATCATTCCTCCTTCCTTGAAAAGAAATGGTCCCCATTGCATAAGGCTCCCCATCAGGTGTGGTAGTTTTTGCTTGATTTGATTCTCTGTGAGCCACTCACCTTGATGGCTAAGCTGACCCCTTTTGACCACTCGATAAAGCGGAATAGAGCGTCCTCTGGTTGTATTCATCCAGGTATCCACAATCCGATCCTCTTCCACTAGAGCAAAACTCTATGGATCAAGTTCATAAATGTCGAGTTATTCTTCTATAACTGAAGTGTCTAAGAGAGGTGGATGATATGGTTTGAGGAGTTCCACATTTAATATTGGGTGCAGACCAAGGTAGGCTGGGAGGTTCAACTCAAAAGCATTTTCTCCAACTCTTCTGGTGATGGTGTATGGACCATATCATAGAGGCTGAATCTTTCTGTGTGGGCCTGTAAGTCATTCCTTCTGAAGTCACAACCAGACCTTATCACCCATAGCAAAATGGTGTGCAATCTTATGTTTATCATGGCATTGCTTATACTTTTGATTCATCTTCTCCAGGATGTCATGAACTTGTTGTTGGAGGTGTTGCATTTGTTCAATAAACTTTGTAGCTTTTGCTGCCTCAAATCTTCCATGAGGTGTGTATTCCATGGTGGAAAATGGAACTGCTATATCAACTGGTGCCATGGGTTGGAACCCAAAACATACTTGGAATGGACTGTGCTTGGTCGAGCTGTGTAGTACCTGATTGTATCCATGTTGTATAAAAAGAAGTCCCTCATCCCATGTGCGTGGATGTTTGGAGTGGTACATCCGAATCATGTGACCAATCAAGTAGTTTACCACCTCTGTTTGACCATCAGTCTGTGGATGGAAGGCTATGGACTTCATCAGCTTAGTATCCATCATCTTCCATAGAGTGGACCAGAAGATGCTCAAAAACCTGCTATCTCGATCTGAGACAATGGACTTGGGAAGACCAAAATGGAGCCATACATGACTAAAATATAGTTGAGCAATTTCCTCAACAGATATATTTTTTTTATAGGCAATCATGATAGCCATTTTTGAAAAATGATCAACTACCACAAAAATACAGTCCTTACCATGTTTTGAAGTGGGCAAACCTGATAGAAAATCCATTGAAATGGATTCCCAAGGCCTGGTTGGTTCTGGCAATGGCATGTACAATCCTTGCTTCTTATTTGTCGGCTTGGCTATCGCACATGGGGTGCAAGATTTGAGATATCTTTCCACATCCTTTCACATATGGGGCCAGCAAAAGTGTTTTTGAAGAACTGCCAATGTTTTCTCAATACCAAAGTGTCCAGCTATCCTACTGAAGTGTGCTTCCCATATCATCTTTTGTTGCTCTGCAACTGGAACATAGATGTGTCCCATATGACAAAGGACATTATCTTGCAAATAGAAATCAAAAACATGTGTACCTTTTTGAAGTGCTTGATATGTATCAGCAAAGGTAGGATCTGCTTCATACAGGGCACCCCAAGTGGCAGTCTCATGTCTGCACAGGTCCAAAACTATTATGAGTGCAGTAATTGGTGGGTGGCTCAGACAATCTGCAGCTATATTTGAGCTCCCCTTTTTGTGTTTTATTATCAGGTGGAATTGTTGAAGATATGTGGCCCACTTTTGATGCCTCTCATTTTGGAGCTTGCTTTGTGTCTGGATGAATTCCAATGGTCTGTGGTCAGTGTGGATGACCATTTCTTTCCCCAAGATGTAGTGTTTCCATTGTTTGAAGGCTTGCACAATGGCATAGAGCTCCTTATCATATGTTGGATATTTCCTGACTGTATCAGTGAAAGTTTCACTGTGATATGCAACATGATGGCCATGTTGCATGATGACAGCTCCCATGGCATATTCAGATGCATCTGTCATTAACTCAAAAGGTTGATGAAAATATGGCAAGGCAAGAACAGGGGCTGAGCAGAGTTTGTTCTTCAAATTCTCAAATGCCCTTTGTTGTATTTCACCCCACTGAAATGTAGCTTTAGCTCCTCCTTTAGTCACTTGGGTTAGTGACCAAGCAACATGTGAAAATCCAAGAACAAACCTGTGGTAGAAATTTGCAAGACCCAAAAAGCTATGAAGCTCTATGAGGGTCCTTGGTGTGGGCCATTCTCAAATAACCCAAATCTTTTTTGGATCAACATGGAACCCTTCCTCATTCACAACATACCCGAGGTACTGAATTGTTGTCATCCCAAATGTGCATTTGTCAAGATTTACATACAACTTGTGCTCCCGAAGAGTTTGAAGCACCTTACAAACATGTTGCAAATGTTCTTCCCACATTCTGCTATAGATGAGTATGTCATCTAAGTAGACAACCATAAATGAGTTGGTGAAGGGTCGTAGGATGTCATCCATCATCCTCATGAAGGTTGCAGGTGCATTAGTTAAGCCAAAAGGCATAACTAACCATTTAAAGAGCCCCTCCTTAGATTTGAATGCCGTCTTCCAGACATCAGTGGGATCGATGGGAATTTGGTGATAACCAAATTTGAGATCAATTTTGGTGAATAACTTCGCACCACGAAGCTGGTCCAGCAGGTCATCAATCCTAGGGAGAGGATAGTGATTCTTCACAGAGATTTTATTCAGGGCTCGATAGTCAATACAAAGCCTCCATGTTCCATTTTTCTTCGGTGCCAAGACAATTGGGATACCACAAGGTGAGGAGCTTGGCCTGATGTGACCCTTTTGGATCAATTCTTGAATCTGTCTTTTTATCTCATCATTCTCCAAAACTGATCTGTGATACACAGGACTGTTAGGCAAAGGTGATCTTGAGACCAAATCGATAGAATGTTTTACCTGGCAATGTAGTGGAACTCCTGTGGGTGACTTGAATAATTCATCATATTCTCCTGTGATGCATCCTATCTGCTTCTATTGTTGTGTTGATTGTGTAGTCAGGACTGCAACATCAGCCTTCTTGGATTTCTGTGGCTTGACCACCATGAGGACAAATTGCTTTATTTTCTCCACCAATATCTTGCATTGCTTTGCACTGATTAGGGAGACAGATGTGGGAGGTGGTACCTCTGGTACCCTATAGCATTGTGTTCCAAGGGTGAGGGTAATCCTTCAGGTTTATGATTCATAGATGCCATGTTGGTCATACATGAATGGCTGACCAAGGAGTACATCACAAACATCTAGATTGACTAAATCACACAAGACTTCATCTTGGAATGGTTTTATGGCATATGAAAGAAGACACTGATGGGTGACACGAAGGTCTCTCCCTAGGCTTAACCATCCAATACTATAGGGATTTGGATGAGGCTTCACAGATAGATTTAGACTTTTCACAACTTTAGCAGAGATTAAATTCTTTTGACTCCCACTATCAAGAATGAAATGTAAAGGCTTACCTTTTACCCATAGTTTGGAGTGGAACAATCTTTCCTTGTCATATGGTCTTTCCCCATGGTTCTGTGATGAAGTGACAATGGTGTCAGGCTCAACATCTACAATTTCTTCTTCATCCTCTTTGACTGTGGGTTGTGTATGAGGTAGAGTAGTGGACGTCGAGTATTGTGACTCAAAAAGCAATGACTTGATGGCTCGACATTCTTCTTTGGAGTGAGTCCCAGTTTTGTGGTAATCACACCATTTTCTAGCCTTCCCTTTCTGGGATTTCTTATCTTGAAACTCCTTTTGCTTCCAATTTTGGCCTCGTGTTTGACCTTCCTAATCACTTTTCCATTTTGAGGGTTGACTCTTCGTATTCTTTCTGCCATTCTTCTATTCAATCTTCACTGCAAATTTGTATGCCTCACCGAGGGTTTCCAAATTGAAGAGTTCCATTTCCCCCCGTATGTACCATTGTAGTCCACCATGATATTTGAGAGTCTTATGTTTCTCACTTTCTTGAATGCCCAACCTTGCAGACAAAGAATGAAAAGTGTCTGTTTAATCTTAAACAGATTGGTCCTTACCTTGGCGAAGTTGTTGCCACTGTATGTAGAGATCATCATACGATCTGATGGGATAGTATTATTCTATCACCGCTTCTACAAAATCATCCTAGGTAGGTTCCACCTCAAGGCCAATGTCATCTATACTGAACCTCTTTTTGCACACTTCCCACCAATTTTTCACAGGCAATGTTGATTTCAAAAGAGCAAAATTAATCTTTTCTCCATCGGTGAACTTATTTACAGAGAAGTAGGAAGACAATTGATCTAACCAATTTTCTACTGCATCAGAATTGATTTTACCTTCAAATGTAGGAATATCAAATTTTACCTGGACCTTGAAGGGTGTTGGGGCACTGAAAGGATGTTCCCTGGATGAGGAGCCAGGAAGTGGAGCTGTGGAGCCAGGATTTCCCATCGGAAGTGTTTGAAGAATTTGGGCAAATTGTTGCAGCATCTATGCTTATTGCCATTGGAGGGCCTCATTCACCATTTCCTTAAAAGGATCGGATGTCTTGGTGTCATCCACCATTTGAAGTCGTTTGGAGCGAACAGGTGGAAAATTTGGAAGCTCTGTTGTTTCCCACCCAAGCTTCTTATAGCTTAACCTCGTCCTCGGGATCATACACTCTCAAGACAAACCGCTCTGATACCATTGATCCAAAACTCAAAAGTTTTGGTTGATAAATATCACAATAACATATAAATAACACAGTAACAATGAATTCTCTGAGAAGAGATGTGGTATTACTCAAGATCGCAATACAAATATATGCTTATCTCTGGGAAGAGATGTCTGTCTTCACATTTCGGGTTACCTCTTCTTTTATACACAATTTGAAAGCATGGGGAGGATGTGGAAGGTCACCAATCTCAAGGGAGATGAAGTGGTATGACTTCCAATATTTAAAACAATACATAATTCGAGGAATTACTATTTTTAGAAACTTACTATTTTTAGACAACACAATTAAAATTGAAATTTGAGGCACTTCCGTTGGCTTTTCGGGGGTTAAACTTCATCGAGAAGAGATCAATGCTATTTCACGATGTTCCCCTCGTTCTTAGCTTTCCAACGGTTCAAACGGCGAGTCAATTGGAGCTACGGTGCAAAAGTTATGGCTCCCGCAAGTTCCGTCATCAATTGGGGTGGAACTGTCACCCGAATTGTCGCCTAAATTGATGCCTGGATCATGGCCTCATCAATATGCTCACTCGGCTCTATTTGAGATTTTTTGTAAATTGGCTAAGTATGGAAACATAGCAAATTGTTTCTAAGAGGCCAACTTTGAGTTTTCATATCTTATGATGCACTTAGATGAATGCTTTGTAATTTAGCACATATGTTTTTGGGACTAATGTTATCAGACCCATATGACCAATTCTCCCTAACTCATCCACACATGGAAATGATAATTTTAGCAAATTTCCTACTCAAAATTTATGCTACTAGCCCCAAAATGTCTATATGAACATAAAAAAGAACTAAATGAATACTATGCACTTCCATACTCATTACAATCACTCTTGACATTCCATAGGGTCTCTACAACCTATCCATCTGTGTATCCATTAACAACCTAATCTATATGGGTACAAACTTGGTATGTGGACCAAAATTGGCCAACATTATTATAGGCTCAATTTTCACCATTGGAGGGGGTTATTCAGGATCCCACCAATTGAGATACATAATGGAAAAAACCCTAGGTTATGGGTTACCTATGGTGGGGCTAAACCTCTGGAGTAGGTTGACTTCATATTTGATGCTCGCTTAAAGATAATGCTTCACAAGGAAAAGGGTTAGAAAGAGGATAAGGGATCTAAAGAAAGTTAACCAGGTGATGCACCAAATTTACAAAAGAAACTCCCATAATCTTGAACCCACACTACATTTTTAGAAGACATTTCTAGCTTACACAACCTCAAGATCAACCTAATTACATAAGTATTTCATAGAAGAGGTTTAGAGTAGAACACTAATCTAGACGTGCAAGCAACATTGAAAACTCCCAAACAAGGTCAAAATGGAGGATAATGGACAAGGAATACTCTCCTTCACAAAATTCCATCATGTAAAACTCACCAAAATAGATCCAAGGCAAGAGATAGGCAATGAAAGTCTGATATTGCATCAAGAGGTAGTTCTTAAAAATGTTTGATAAGGTTGAGCCTAATCAAGCTAAGAATACTTTACAATATCTCAAAGAGTTCCTTGTTTCCAAAAAAGATGAAAAAATTCTAAAATTTGAGAACCCCTTAAAAGGAAAAGAGAATGGGATAATATAAGAGAATGGGAGGAGCGAGAAGAGAGGGGCTCATTATCCAAGAACAAATCAATGTGCTGGACTTATCTAGGGATGCTCCATCATGCTTTGGTCCTATCGATAACTAGTCCAACATCAATAATTAGCTCAGATTACCTCTATTATTTTTCTAACTCTTCTCATTAGCTAAGAGAGAAGCACTAGAAGACAATAATATATTTTACATGATGAGTGGGTCATGATCCTTTCAAGGAGAAGAGGTCTTGAAAGGCACTAATCATAATTAAATGTTCTAACTCCTATAATTACCTAATTTACTCTATGAACCTTTCCATCCTCCACTTGACTTCATGATGAGGAAAAAATCCTCATATCTTTGATCTTGATAGAGCCAAGACTAAATCTACTTGAGTAGTTATTTGTCAAGAGCATGGCCTGGTATGTTTGTTCATCAGTTACACATATATGCTTATGCATTGAAACCTAGACCTAGATTAGCTATAGATGAAAACTAATCTAATATTATTAGTTTTCCTATAGTTCATATAGATATGATATTTTTCTCAATTCCTAATCCCATTTAGCTACCAACTTACCAACCTTGATCTATATTAGGTATAAAAGACCTAATCTATCTCTATAGAGCCTTAATGGCAAAGCCTAGTCTCAAAATATTTATTCTAGTTACACTAAGATCTACATTGAACTTGGTTCCATGTATTTCCACTAGCTCAAGTTGAAATTGAGTTTGGTACCTTATATTTATTTGCTCGAGGTCAAAAACTAGATCACTAACCTCTGTTGAAATTGTCCTGAGCTTAATCATTGGTTGTTGGCAATCTAACTTGGCTCCATTGCCTTATTAACCTTTGCTTGATTCATTGATCTTGATTTATACGATCAAGTGCTAGCCATCAATTTTTCCCTTGACTTGTCAAATTTTTCCAAGCTTATACCACATGTCAAATCCACATTGATCCTTAGGATTCATTATCAATATATAGATTCATGTACTTATACCACATGTTAATCTCTCGATCTCCTTGATTGTTTGATTCATCTCACACTGTCAGATTAAGATGTTTGATGTAATGTGGGTTGTTAGATCTATTGGGACCCACTATTTGAAAACCAATGACTATTTCATGAGCTTCAAATTGATGTCCACACTCCCATCAAATTACATTTACATGACTATCATTGACATTTACACAACCATAAAATTTAATTTCAAAAGTATTTATTTTGTTTGAGCTCAAACTTGACATTAACATGAATGTCTTATTCTATAGGTCCACTTTTATAAGCTTATAACTTAAGCCAAAAAGCTTGTGTGGGCATGAAAATTTTAGAGGATGATCCTGGTATGTAGAACTAAAATTATGCATGATCCATTAGCTCATAGGTATTTCTATTTTTTTTACAAAATGTTAAATTGAGCTACCCTATGTGATTTGCATGACATCTACATACTTGTCACACAAAAAAGTCTCAAAATTCTTAGGAGGTCAACTTTGTACTCTCATATCTTCTTTTGCACTTCCTTGCATGTCCTAAAACTTAGTGCATAAAAACTAAGGACTAAGATAAACAAACCCATATGATTATTTTATCTTGATAATACCACACATGTGGGATATTACCTTATCAATATGCTCAATCAACTCTATTTGAGTTTTTTTGCAAATTGGTTAAGTATGGAAACTTAGCAAATTTTATCTAAGAGGACAACTTCAAGTCTTCATATCTTCTAATGCACTTAGACACATGCTCTATAATTTAGCGTATATGTTCTTGGGACTAACATGATTGGACCCATGTGACCAATTATCCTTGACTCATCCATATGTGGTAATGATAACATCAACAAACTACCTACTTAGAATTTCTGCTAATAGGCCCAAAATATCTATATGAACATAATAAAGAACTAGATGAATACCATGCACTTCCATACTCATTCCAAGCAATATTGACATTCTATAGGGTCTATAATACCCATCCATCTACTCATAAATTATCAACCTGATCCATATGAGCACAAAATTTATATGTGGGCCAAAATTGGCCAACATATTTGGTGACTCACAAGGAAGAATGCATGTTATGCTTGAGAACCCAGACCAATTTTCCTATCTAGTCCACTGGGCATGGAGTATCCTCTCTACAACTGATATGATCACGAAGATGATACAAGGTTTCCCATCTATAACCTATCTTGAAACAATAAGGACAAAGAACAAAACAACAACAAAGTGCCCAAGGCACTATAGAAAAGGAAATGATAAAATAGAAAGGAAGAGTGCACAAGGCACTTAGAGGAAAGCATGAACCTACTTTAATATATACAAGGTTACAATTCATAATTATTTTCCACCTAAGTGAAATGGAAAATATTTATTTTCATTCACTTGTAACAAACTAAGATGAAAAATACCTAGCTTTGGATGTACCATAATTGGTGAATTAGGCAGCTTGATGGCCAATATTTTGATGTGCTCCCTAGTGGATGGAATGAAATAAACATGTCTCTAATATACACATATTGGTCCAAGTCTTCCAATCTTGGTTCATGTTGGACTATGGGAGCACTTTCCTATTGTTGCTCATCTCTCTTGATAAAATCTTGCATGAAGACTTCCTTTGGGCTCTTGGGAGAAACTACACTTGGTCCAATTGGTGGTTAAAAAAGACCATGTTATTTTACCTTGTCCTTATATAAATTAGGACTAATCATGCTTATAGAAGCATGCTCATATCTTTATGGAAGTAAATTTCCCTCTACCTCTTCAAATTCTTTGGTTATGGCATTGAACTACTACCATAACTCTTTAAGTTATTCACTGGTATACTTATCAAAATGAATCTCTTGAGCACTTGAGATGTCTCCTTCATCAAACTCACTAAAGATTTCATCTTGTTTTTAAACTAAAAATGAGATTTGATTTGACCATATAAGGTCCAACACATCACATTTATCCTACTCAAGCTCTAATATACTTTCCTCTATCTCAAACATATCAGGGCTATCCTAAACTGACACCTCATCTTAAAGTAGACCAATCTCTAGTTCCTGGTTCTGATCATCTTCATCATTTATGTAGAATATAACTTCAATAGTCCATTCAAGGTCTCCCTTATGTTTAACTTGAGGATTATCTTCTTTAGGTGAGTTTGCAACATTAATTTTCTCCATTTCACTCAATAAATTTGATCACAAATGATGCCATTGATATTCTAAATCACTCAAGCTACCCTTGACCTCCATTATAGGTTCATGAAGGCTATCCTCTTTTTTCTCATCAAGCCCCTACAATTTGAAAGATGAAACATGCTCCTCCTTATAAATTGGGTTATATATCATGATTTCCTCATCATAAAAATTTGCATTATCTTCTTCAGGTTCACCTATTACTACAAGTTCCTCATCTATCCTTTGTAGAATAGGCTCCTCCTTTATGAGGGAGATGGTGGGAGGGTGAATAATTTCAACTTCATTTTAGTTTAAGAAGGTATCCTTCTAGCTAGGTACTTTGAATGTTATTTTAGGTGGCTCTTGAACTAAGGAGAGAGAGTCTCAAAACTCTTGTACACTAAGCTCATTAAGTTGAGCCATAGTTGCTTAATTCATTTCCTATACATCTAACCCTTCCTCTACTAGGACTAGTTCTTGGATTACCTTGACTAACACTTACTTTTTCTTCTTTGTGCCCTCCTTAATTCATTTCATAAGGGTAATTTTCAAGACTTGGCCACCTTCTCCTTTTCTTGAATGGGTCTAGGAGAGGGTGGTTTCACAAGAGAGGGTATGAAATAATTAGGGTCATAGGAGAGGATCCAAAATGGGATATCTTCATGCTCTTGAGTGAGAATGGGCATAGGGGTAGGAGAGGGAAAATTTATTGGATCAAGCTTGGCATACTCTTTCTTCCACTTCTCAAACACTTCTTTAATTTACAATACCCACCCTTTCATCTCTTGCTTATCAAAATGTTGGTAGTCAATTTCTTCAATGGATGCCCATACATTTAGAACTATTGCAAGAAGATCTTTATCCCCTTCATGTCATGAATAGAGAATTCTTGTCCAATCTTGACCCCCTCATTGATCTTCATGATTGTTCTTCCTTAGTCTAATATTATCTCTCTAAGTTTTGACAAGGATGGACTTTGACAAAGTTGACTAGGGGATTGATCAGGGAATCTTGAAGGCTAAGCTTGAGGCTCTTAAAGGGGAGAGTGCACTTAAGGCTGGTCCAAATGAGCCTACTACTCTTAATAATATATTAACATATTTTCTACATTTTAGACTATTTTTACTATCATTTTTATGTCCTCACTCCTATAAGATGACCATCATTCACTTTCACAAACTAACTATCTTTTCTTCACTAACTGAAAACCACTTCTTGATTTTTATAGAGCATAAATAGGGATGACTGGAGAAAATTACAAACCCTTACCAATCTCCCTTATCAACTCAATATAAACTATTAATTCTTGATTGAATCCTATTAAGGATGTAATAGGGTAAGCTTAGTCTGGGTAATAAGAAGTAGAGGACTGATTTGAATGCAAAGGAGGTTGACTTTGGTCATATGTAGGGGTAAAAGGAGGACAAAGGCCATGATAGGGTTGATAGGATATTTGAGGCCCACTTGGGGGGAAACATAAATATTATTCTCCTAATAAGTGTGATTCTAAGGTAGAGAATAAGCATATTGATAAAAAATTAACTAGTTGTATATACTAGATTATGATGATTAGGTACTTAGGCTACTTAACCAATTAATTGATGCTCAGAGTCACCATTGATGCTTGTAGAATGCCTCTAAAGGCTGATAGTAAAATAACAACACCAAAAATCCTTCCACAACTTTGGACCTTGGTCCCACCGACCATGCCAAAAATTATTGTAGGCTTAATTTTCACCCTTAGAGGGGGTTCTTCAGGCTCCCTCCAATTGAGCTACACAATGGGAATAACCCTAGGCTATGGGTCACCTATGGTGAGGTTGAACCTCTAGACTAGGTCATTTTCCTCTTTGATGCTCACCTAAAACTATTACTAAACTAATGCTTCATAGGTGAAATGGTTAGAAAGAGGATAAGGGCTCCTAATAAAGTTAACCAGGTGATACACCAAGTTTAAAAGGCAAAATCCCATAATATTGAACCCAAACTAGATCTACAGAAGATAGTGCTAGCTTACACATCCTCAAGATCAAGCTAATTGCATAAGTATTTAATAGAAGAGGTTCAAAGTAGACACTAATCTAAACTTACAAGTAACATTGAAAACTTCCTAAACAAGGTCAAAAAGGAGGATAATGGATGAGGAAGACTCTCCTTCACACAATGCCATAATGCAAAACTCACCAAATGAGATCCAAGTCAAGAGATAAGCAAATAAAGTCTTATATTACATCAAGAGTTAGTTCTTACAAATGTTTGATATGGTTGATCTTAATCAAGATGAGGATACTTTATAATATCTCAAAGAGTTACCTATCTCCTATAAAGATGAAAAAGTCTAAAGTCTTAGAACCCCTTCAAAGGATAAGATAATGGAATAATATAAGAGAAGGGGAGGAGAGAGAATAGAGGGGCTAATTATTTGAGAATAAACCACTGATCTTTTATCTATCTAAGGTTTCTCCATCATGATTTATTTAGACATCCAATTCCTAACACTATTTGTGTTGAAATTGTCAATCTTACTCGAATTACACTCAAATGCACTTTTTAGGTCAAAATCTATAAAAACATCCTAAATGGTTCAAACTTGTCATTTACAAGTGCCAATTTTGGTCAAAGTATCCCTAAATAGGGCAATGCATTTTATGGGCTAGCTAACATTGATTAGATCATTTTGAGTCAAAATGACCATTTCACCATTTAGTGCTCTAGATCACTCTTTTCTTCTAATTCATTGGTATCCATTGTTACATATCCATTTTCCATTGTCAAAGTACCCAACCATTCACCCCATCACTTGGGTGTAACCCTCTTACCATTTTATCTAATCTATCTAGACCATCATTATCTTTAGCGAATGTCATTCCATCCTATCATTTCATTCCTATTTAGACCAAAACCTATTTTTAGTCCTCCTACCCAATCCTATTTTTTTATTGGTTCCTTTGGTTCTTCCTACAATTTTTGTGAGAGGATTCTAATCAAGTTTCAACAATCAATCCAATCTATGTTTAGAATGGTATTCTATGAAAGTAGTGTGACAGTTGATCTAGCAAGATATCTTTCATCCTATTAAGTTTGTTTATGTGAACCTGCTTATAACCACCTATGGGAAAATTAGTGTCTCACCAGGCTGGCTACTAATTATAACCACTTATGGAAAAATTAGTATAATTAAAATATGCCATTGTATCCTAGTTATAACCAACTATGGGCAAACTAGGGGAAACACTTGTTTATCATGCATTGCCACATCACCTTGCCTTTGTTATTTTCATTTGACTGGCCATTTTCCAGGTTTGAGAACTTGTTGGGCCCTGGTTGGTTTTTCTGCACCTTTTGTGTGGATGGAATTACTATGACTTGAGGTCATTTTAGGACTATTTGGATCATGCTCAATTCATGTTGAGTTCACCTCAGTCCCCCTTTCTAAATGATCTCACCATTTGTGAGCAGGTATCTTGCCATTATCTAACAAGTTAAGATACCTCAAAATTCCAAAAACATTCATAACATTTCAAAAATCCAAAAACATCTGTCTTATCTAAGCCTAGTTAGTTATCCTTGATTCACCTTACTAGGGCATTATCATTGTTAGGATGCTTTCTTTTGCTTTTGTTTTCAGGCTTTCTGTTTGTTTTTTTATTTCAAGTTTTTTTTTGTTTATTTATTTATTTGTTCACTTCCCTATTTGTTTGCTTTCAGCATTGTTGCCTCTACTCAGTCTATACATGTGCATTGGGTGATTCCTTGCACACATTATTCTTGAGTCTATCCATATTCATACGTCAACATTGTCATCATGGTTTTTATCATTGGTGCATTATTTTTTAGTGTTTATTAGATCAAGAGTAAATTCTTATGCATATTTTGGCCAAGTCTTCATGGTGTTCTATCATAAAGCCAACCATCACATGCTACTGCAAAAATTAGCTTCACGAAGGTCTACAATCAATGGAACCACAAAAGTTTCTCCTTAGCACCTTGGCAAATCCTTCCATCCCACCCTTGATCAATATAACTCATTTGACCATTCTAGTTGTATCATTGTTAATCAGGATGAGGTTCTCCTCATTGATAGGTACAACTAAATCATTCTATTAATCAATCTCAATTCTCTATCCATCTCTTTCATCATTTTATGCCCACTCATATTTAATCTATATTCTAGGTTATATCCTTGAGTTAGTCTTGCTAATCAACCCTGACTAGGGCACCATTAGTTTTAACCAATCTAGGTCTGCTTAATGATTATAACTACTTATTGGTAAATCATTATTTTGACTTTTATTCCTGATTATAACTACCTTTGGGCAAATCAACATCCCTTTTACATCAATGCATGCAAGCATTTTCTCATTTGGATTAATCTCAACCATGGGTTAATTCCACCTTTCTTCTTGCTTCTTTTCAAGGGACCATCCATCAATAAATCTGACAACCACTCCCTCAAGGGGGAATCATCATAGGCTTCCCAAAAGCCATTTGGAGCTTTGTTCTTCAACCATCATCTTCTTTTTGGCGTACAAGCCATTTCTCATTCTTTGAGAAGATGTTACTATTCTTATAGCTTGCAATGCCTTCCCAAATAGGGGCAAACTGTAGACACTTAAAATTGGTCACCGATAACCTCCAACTAGGCTTTTGACCAATTTCTACCCAAAATGCACAATTTAGCCTTAAAACACTAAAACATGCAAAATGATGTGAAAATGATGTATTAAATTCCCAATTTTGGCCAGGGTATCCCTAAATGGGGCAATGCAATTTATGGGCCAACTAACTTTGATTAGTTCATTTTGAGTCAAAATGCCAAATTACACTTGCATGATCTAGACTGCTCTTTCCTATCAAATCTTTTGCACAAGATTCATGCCTTTGTTATTTGTTATTAACAACATCCTAAATGGGAATATGCATCTAATGCATCTAACGTGGACTTCCAATTCTAATCCAATCAAATTTAGGACCAATAACAAGACATTCTGATCAATTTGAGTAATTTATGCATAAAGTGCTTAATCATTTAAGAGCTAATTAACCAAAATCAAGGCCTAATAAAAAATTCCATGGAAATTTTTTGAATAATTTTTTTGGAAATAAATATTGAATATCTTCATCATCAAGTGACCTCATTTCTTGGGAAGACATCCCTAGGCCATAAATGCCACAAATATCAAGATTCATGCCCTCCATGCCTCATCAATGCCTTCCATGATGCCCTCCATTCCTCTTAATTTACCCTTCTTCCAATTTCATGATGAGGATAATTACAAACTTAATTCCAAAAAATTGAATTAATCCTTAACCACACATCTCAATCTTGAGATGGACAGTTGAGTTGATTCTGATCAAATCTATAAATAGGAGGCCTCAAAACATCATTTCTAAGCTTAATTTGTGCAAAGTTATAATGCTAAATTATTTTCATAAAGCTTCATTGATAAGATAGTTTGGTGGTTTAAAATCAAGATCCTAGGTTTTATGGAGTGTTCTTGAGGAAATGGAGGAGCTTACCACCATTGTTGACAAAGACAAGGATGCTTGGTCAAGGGAGAACATGTTTTTGAGCCACATGGGTATGGTGAATATATTTGGGAAGGTAATATGGTGTTGATTTCTTTCATTTATTTCTTGTTATCATTTGTACTTATCATAAGAATAGATAGGCTTGGTTAGTTAGTTATTTATGCATGTTTCATTATTTATAGACTAATGGTTGACTAACTTGCTTTATAATTCTATATATATCTTGGCACCCCTAGTGGGACAAGATGCATCCTACACCTAAATAATATCCTTTTGCAACCTTAAAAAACTTATCTAAGCTTTTAAAATTCTTAAAAATTGATTTTCTAACTTTATTTTGCCATTTTTGGTTACCACAGTTTTTACACAGTAACTGATTTTGGTATAAATATCGACATCAGTTACTTGGCTTAACTGATATTGGTTAGAAGAACTAACATCAGTCAGATCTTGGTTAGTCATAACTGACATCAGTAGTATTGACTGATGTTGGTTACTATGTTTTTCTAAAAACATAGACTTGAGACCTACTTTTCCAAAGTTTCTTATTTCAAATTCAAAAGGGCTTCAAAGCTAAAGGACATGCTAATAATTTTATTATAGGACCAAGTGGGATATTTTCTCAAAATATGTTTAAATCACTTTTGCATGCTTAAAATTTTATTAAGAACTTTGTTTTGGTGTTTAACAAAGAATTTTTAGATGTTTTTGGTGAATGTTTTTCGAAGTTTACAACTAAGACCAAGGGGTCAAATGAACACCACCAAACATTTCATTTGGATTTAAAATTGAACACACTTGTCAATTATTTCTTTCAATAGTTGTTTATTTGAATTTTTTTGGCAAAAAAAGGAGTGTTGGGTGTATGCTCTTCCATTTGTACCCTATAGGGAACCTTTGGAATCAAAAGTGCCATTCTTATTGCAAATAGCCTAGTCTAAGGCTTAGGAATAATGTCTCTTAAAGCACTCCCCAAAAACTCACTAAAGTTTGGGTGATCTTGAAAATGACCCTAAAGTCATTCTATTTTATGATTTCTTTATTTTCTTGCAAACTTGGCTTACGAGGGGCACTTCATCACCTCCCGCAAGTTCTTTAGGGAAGCTTTAACCTGGGGTTTCACAACCTGACATTAACTTCATTTGGCTCCTTTGGAGTTGCACTCGGGATGTAGTATCACTTTGGACATCACACTATACTGAGTAAATAATAGGATGTAGTGGTTACATAAAGGACTAGACCTTTTTGTAACAAGCCAAGTGATACGGACCCAGAATCCATGCTTTTCTTTTACATTATTTGGTGTGAAAGTCATTGTGAAATTGATTCCCCTAGAATATTCAAAACTTGATAGTTTAGTAGACCCCACTTTATCATACCTTATCCATTTAGACTTAAGATGTTTATTTTTTATTATTATCTTACTTGGTCTTGATTTGTGTCTAAATTTCATGTTAACTCAATGAACTTAACCAAAACACACTGTCCTCAATTTTCTTGAGCAAGGGAGGCATTACGCTGTCCAAATGGAAAATTCATCTTTTCCTTGTTCAATTTGTTATCAAAATATTTGTGTCATAACATCCAATTTGGTGCAGTCATGTTGCCCAATTGATTATAGAACTTTTACTCAATTTGTTTAAATCCTTCATTTATAATCATATTCAAAATTTAACCTTTCTGAGTTCTAAGGGTTGGTGCAATAAAGTGGGTTCACCATTTGTGCACTAAGCTTGTTTTAACTTGGGTTCAATTTTCTATTTGGATTGAAGGTCATTTATTAATACTCAAAATCACATTATCATCTTGGTAGACTCAAGTTATCTTGTGTATCTCTCACACTTTGGGTCCTAGAACATATTTTATCCTACTAGAATCATGTGGCAATGTTGTGCTACCCATTTGGTCCTATTTTTATACTTAGTGATTCACGTATGTCTTTACATCTTGACTTATGTAGTTTATTTTGTCTTCTTCATAATCCATAGAGATTTCCTCTAAAATTCTAGGGTCAACTTGTTGAAGTTAAAACTAGCTTTTTTAGTGTAGGTGTACACAAAGATCTAGGATTTGGTATACTAGTTTTCACCTTGGGTCTTTGAGTTACCTTACTCTCTTTCAATCTATATGATTTCAACTTTACCAAAGGTTGAGTAATTCCATGAACCAAATCTTCTAAATTGTGCATGGTTTCAAACCACTCTCCCTTATAGTCTCATTGGTACCTTGGTCATTTGTTTAAAAAGAGAGCCAAAGCATAATTTTATTAGTTATTGAACATTGGTCCAAATTTAGTCAAACACATAGAGCATCTCTTTTTAGACATGACTCAAAGGTTCATTTGTAGTGGGACCTCTTATGGCCTTAGTTATGAGGATGAGAAAATTTATGATGGTTAAGATTACCTCATTATTTTTGATGATATACCTGAAATAGTAAGATTTTAAGATGATTACAATGAATATCAACCCCAAGAATATCAAGATGAAGCACTTCTTAGATTGATAGAATTAGGTTCTAGACTACCTTCTGACTTTCCTACAGAACAATTGCATACCTTGGTTAGAAAAGGAGAAAAATGATGGTAAGATTAAGCTTTTACACAAATATACATACCTTATTATTATAACTAATGAAAGGAAATGAAAATAGAGTCAAACCCCAAAAAATTGGATCTTTTAGCTAAGATCAAGATAATAAGTCAATGATATACATATCAACTTGTCACAAACTTAACTGACTCCCTAGTTGCCACTTCAATTCACAATAATGCTTCAAAAGAACATGAAGATATGGTGGATAGTATGCAATAAATATTGGATGAGAACATTACCATAGTGGATCAAGGTAATCTAAATGAATAGTTAAAGTCATAATAAACTTTACAAGATGTTCCATTTGACATGAAACATACATTCCTCAATCATCAAGAACCTCTTATTACTTTACAAATTAAAAAACCCAAACATTCAATTCAAATTAAGAAAATCCCTCAAATAAACCAAATATTGGTAAATAAACATAGACATTTCCAAAATCAACAAAATGTGAAACAACCAAATTCAAAGAATGTTTTACAATCCAAGAATCAACGGCCTATATTTTCAACTCAAGCAGTAAATCAAAACCAAATCATGGATCAAAAGGTATATGCTCCCTATAGATCCATACAAAATTAGGGGAAAATTCTACCATAATAGAAACAAAATTAGGGGCACATTCCACCCCAACAACAACAATATCAGGGGCACCTTCCACCCCAACAACAATAAAATTAGGGGCACATTCCACCCCAATAACAATAAAATCAGGGGCAAATTCCACCCTAATAACAAAAAAATTAGGGGCAAATTCCACCATAAAAATAAAAAAATTAGGTGCACATTCCACCCTAAGATCATATTATCCAATCCAAAAATGCACCAAACATTAAAGAAAATGGAATTCTATGAAGTAAATTGTCCAAAGATTGGAGATGACCAATAGAGTCAAAAAGTATAAATTTGATGAGATATGCCCATATCCATTTGACTTATCTATTCTCTAAAACCCCTTTCCACCTCACTTTGAGGCACCAAAATTTGATAAATACAAAGAGAAAGGAGATCCATCTGAACACATACAAGCATTCTTCATCTTGTGTCAAGAGGTTACTTATAGTAGTGAGTAATTACTATAACCATTTATACAAAGTTTAGTAGGATAAGCTCTTGGTTAGATACTTAAACTACCCAAGGGATCATTTTCATATTAAAATTAATTATGAAAAAAATTGTTAACCATTTCTCATACAACATAGAACATGAATTGACCATTGATGACTTATGCAAAGCTAAACAATGTGATGGTGAAAGTTTTGTTGCATATCTACAAAGGTGGAGAGCATTAGTAGGCCACTTTCAACACAATTTACTAGACAAATAGTTGGTTGATATCTTTGCATAGAATTTTCATCCTAAATTTGTATGTAATCTATGGTTAGCTTGAGCTAACTCATTTGAAGGAATGATTGACAAAGGAGTGTAGATTGAGAAGCCTCTTATTGTTAGGGGCCTTATTAAGATCGTTGCACAAGAACAAGCATATAATTAGACTAAATCACCAAATCCTCAAATATTTTTGTTTGATAAGTCTAAATTATTTCATAAAAATAAGAACATGGTTGGAAATGGGGTGAAATAAACAAGACATGTACAAATGGTACAGACTATGACTCCTCCAAATGTATAATTAACTCCCTCAAATCTGCTACCTACTTTGTAAAGACAACCTCTATGAAGGACATTTCATAACAATTTTAGAGTCTTTAGAAAGTTAGGAGAATCATTTAAAGGATTATTACAAAATCTCATTACAGCTAACTTAATTACATGGCCAGTATCAAGGCCATTTCCTCAAGATCAACCAAAACTAGACTAGTACAAAGAGAACAAATGGTGTAAATTTTATCATGTTTTTGGTCATGGTGCATATCATTAAATTCAATTATGACATATTATTAAGTACTTTATTGAAAATGGTGAGCTAAAAATTAAGTTGGCCCCCCATCAAGACATAAATCAGGATATGGGAATCTACAAAGACACCTTTCCCTGACATGATCTACCACCACCAAGAAATAATCAAAATGGTCACAATCAAGGATAGAGATAGAATAAAAACCAACAATAGTGTCATAATCATAATGAGCATAATCAAGATCATGATCCCCACACTAATAATGTGGCTTATAACAATGTGCCTTATGACTAAAATAACACTGTGAGATGCATTTTTGCAACCCATAGTGCCAGTATTACTATGATGCCACATGGCCAATCTCATGTTCCTTGCAACACAAGACCCATCATTATAGGGTAAACACCTTCTCCCCTTAGTAATACCATATCGAGTTTGCATCATCATGTTGTTACTCCATTTGCATGGGTTACTAATCTTGAACAATAGTATCATTCTTCTAGAGGCTCCTCGCTAACCCAAAATTATAGCCTTACTATTTTTCACCCATGAATAGCCATCTAAGGCCCTTTGCCTCATCCTTGTAATTATAAACACTCCTTGCCACCTCTAGGTTGTGTTGTTACAACTATATGCCCATGAGTTACCATCCAGGGCCCTTCACCCACTTCTTTCCATAAATCCAATGAGAACATTGTGCCAATGGTTCCAAAGTTGAATACTATTCTAATAAAGACTAAACTAGTTTAATCCACAATTCAAAGGCATTATAGTATAATGGACCAATTAAATAAAACCCCTACATAAATTTTCATATTATAACTCTTGTGGACATATGATGTCCATAGAACCATCTTCAACAAACTTTTACAAGAGTCTATTATGCCTAATGATATAAGCCTTGATTAGTTATAGAACCTAATTGGACATTTATCTTAATTTTGGTAAATCACATTTGATCAAAAGGGCATGTTCACCCTTGGCCCAAACCACAATAACCCACTATACATTGAGATAATCATTACAGATCATAAGATCAAATAGGTTCTTACATATAATGGTTCAGGGTTAAACATCATATCTCTTAAATTGGTGTGATGATTGGGTTACATGGACAAAGACATTCAGCTAGAGACTATTAAAATCAAGGCTTATGAAAATGTCAATAGGGATTCATCTAGTATAATTTGGTTGTCAGAATAGTTGGGGCTATTTCTCATCACACATTATTTCCTATTGTGGATATTGAGATTCCTTATAACATACTTTTTGGTCATCCTTAGATCCATGAAGTATAGGCAATTCCATCTACTCTTCACCAATGCCTTAAGTTTTCCCATGATGGGATCAAGGTTATTATTCCCATTGATCAACAACCATACCAATATTGTAAACATTACAAAGCAGAGTTTCAAAATTATAACTATTGCCCAAGTTCTAAATTCATTACAAATAATAACGAAGCCATCATTTCTCATCCATCTCCATCTAATTATATAGACCCTGGTGATCATCCTCCACCATAACTAATCCATTTCCTATAGCTCTAGCTAAGTAGGTGATTATTAAAGATGCAAGCATTTCTATATATCATCTAAAGGATGTCCTCCATATTACAAAATTACCAAAATCCCCTAAAACTTTTGGTAAGCCTAAATCCTCCCAAACTCATAATAAACCTGATCAAATTTGGAAACCAAAGAAGAAAAAAATAAAACCTACTATGGTTTTTGTACTTACAATCACACCAAATAAAGATCGAGAGGATTTTATTGAGGGAGATTGGTTATATTCTTAGGGCCTTGTAGATTATTTTTTAAATCCAAAGTATACTATCCCTAACAAGATAATAGATCATCTTGACTATACAAGGAAAGAGCCTTGGCCCCCAAGCGTAAGGAATGTTAGATCCCTTATCAATTAGAGTTGTTAATGGGAATCATGGTCTCAAATTTAAACCACTAGAAGATGACCTCATAACATTTGGTAGTGATTATTCTAAAGTGACTAGTAATGAGACTCCTAACAAAGACATAACATCCCATTATAGACTTTTCAATGACCTGGCTGATTTAGATTTGTTTGATTCAAATTCCATATTGACCATAACACCTATTGGATCTTCCCATCCTAAATCAAAAATGCATCCTATTGGTACTTCCCTTCTTAAAGTAGTACATTATATCTTTACCATTGGTGTTTCCTATCTTGAAGCAGATCCTCATTATAACCTATGCCTTTTCCATCCTAAACTCATAGATTGGGATCAGTAAAATTTGGTCATATGCCTTGATGTGTTTCAAAATGAATAACTAATTGAAGAATACATGGGTCTATGAGATGAATTCCCCATTGGTGATCATAAATAGGGTTTTGATTTTTCATTAAATCCTTCTACCTACTTTGGAGAGCAGGCAAACTTTATTGGTCATAATAAAGAACAAACATTGATATCTTTAGGTGAAAACCTCTTTGAGGCACTTATTGATTAGGGAAAAAGTAAATAAAAAGACAAGACTTTGAGTGAAAACTTGTTTTAGGTTCTCCCAAGTGGGAAAGTTTGCTCACCCCCTTAGGACATAGAAAGTCTATCTAGCCTAGGTTCCATAACTAGTACAAGCATCTCTTCAAAACAACATCAAGTATTTGAACATCTTACACTTGAGTTTCCAAAGGTCTTTGCTAATTGGCCTTTACATGAGAAGGTAGATTCTAATTCTTCATATTATCCATATCTTTGGGAGGAACAAAAATAAGATATGGTAGAAGAAGATGATCACGACATACATTGCCTACAATTATAGAAGATGGATCCACACTCATTATGGAGAGCATAACAGAAGTGAATTTGGGAACCCATGAGGATCCCAAGAATGTTTATCTTGGAGCTTCCCTTACTGAAGTATAATTTGAACATATTATATCCATTCTTAAGGATTATATAGATATCTTTACATGGGTATATTCTGACATGCTAGGCTTGGATCTAGATTTAGTTGTGCATCATCTAGTTATTCACCCTAATGCTAAACCAGTCAAGTAAAAGTTAAGAAATATGTATCCATGCATTGCCCTTTTGGTTAAGGTTGAATTGGATAAGTCTTTAGGAGCTAATTTTATCAAACCATTGGACTAATTTTAATGGATTTCTAACATAGTGCCAGTAAGTAAAAAGACCCCAGGCATACGTGTTTATAATAATTTTCATGATATCAATAAGGAATGTCCCAAAGATTATTTTCTTCTACCTAAAATCAACATGATTGTCAACTTAATTGCTGGGTATAAGATGCTATCCTTAATGGATGGATTTTATAATTACAATCAAACCAAGATAGCCCCTAAAGATCAACACAAGACCATATTCACCACTTTGTGGGGGACATTCTATTACCAAGTCATGCCATTCACTTTGAAGAATATTAGATCCAAATATTATCATGCAATGAATATCATCTACCATGACATTGTTGAGGACTATGTTGATGATATACTAACAAAATAAAGAACAATAACTCCACACCCTGACATTCCATGAAGAATATTTGAGAGGCTTCATGCATATAAAGTCCACTTGAACCCTAAGAAATGTGTCTTTAGAGTCACATCAAGAAAATTTCTAAGGTTAATTATATCACAATGAGGGATTAAATTCAATCGTGCAAAGGTCATTTCTATTATGGAAATGCCTCCCCCCAACAATCTTAAATAGTTGCAAGGTCTTCAAGGCAAGATCTAGCCTATAAATAGGTTCATTTCTCAATTGGTAGATAAGTGCCACCCATTTACCCATCTCTCAAAGAAAGGGGTGACATTTCAATGGGATGAATTTTGTCAGATGGCATTTGCAAATCTTAAAACATACTTAGCCAATCCACCAGTCTTATGCCCTCTAACACAAGGAAGGCCACTGCTTCTTTACATATCAGCCACAAAATATGCACTGGGGGCACTTTTGGCTTAGCATGATGATCATGGGAAGGAACATGTGGTTTATTATTTAAGCCAAACATTAGTATCCTATGAACATAATTATATGCCTATTGAGAAGGCATGTTTTTCTATGGTTTTTGCCACTCAGAAATTGTGACATTATATGCTAAATAATAAAACTTTTCTTATCACCAAGGTAGATCCTCTCAAGTTCCTCTTATCTAAAGCAACTCTCCAAGGATGCATGGATAAATGGATTATTCTCCTTAGTGAGTTTGATATTTAATACTAGAATTAGAAGGCAATCAAAGGGTATATTCTTGTAGACCAACTTGCAAAATCTCCTTTTATAATCACTCAACCTCTCAACTTTGACCTTCTAGATGATTTTATCATGACGATAGAACAAGAATCACAAGAGCTTGAATAGTGGACACTCTATTTTGATGGATCCTTCAAATTCCAAGGATCTAGAGCTAGCATATTTTTTATAATGCCACAAGGGATTTGATCCCCAAGGCCTTCCATATACAATTTTAGTGTTTAAACAATATGGCTGAATGTGAGGCATTAGTTGTAGGGCTCCATTTTTCCATACAGTGGGATATTCAAAGCTTAAAGGTCTATGGATATTCATAGATAATCATAAATTATACAACTAATCAGTATCAAACAAGAGATGATAAGCTTGTCCCTTACAAGCAAATTATTGATAACCTTAAAAAACATTTTAAATCTTTATAGTTTGAGCAAGTTCTACGTGTCAACAATAGGTCTACCAATGCCATGGCAATAATTAGTTCCATGATTCAAATGCATGACAATGCTAAAGATTATCAATTCTTGATTGAAATCTTCTTTAGCTAACACATATTTTATTAGATTCAGAGAGGATATGCACCATTACTAATCCAAATTTCTCACCTAAGCTACCATGGTACCAAGATTTTTATAATTATTTCCATAGCCATGTCTTTCCTGCCAACCTTTCCAATAACCAAAAAAAACTTTTCCTTCATCACCTAACATGTTATATCTTCCTTGGAAATATGCTTTATTGAAAAGGCTATGATGGAACACTTCTTCATTATTTATCTTGGGGAGAATCCAAGCTGGCACTGAAGGAGGTTCATGAAGGAATGTGTGGAGCTCATACCAATGGTGTAGTCCTATCAAAGAAAATCCTCATAATAGGATATTATTAGCCCAAAATAGAGATAGATGCTTGTAATTATGTAAATAAGTGTGTTCCTTGTCAGTAGTATGGTAACTTGATGCATGCACCTTTCTTACCATTGCAGCTAATTACAACACCATGGCCATTCTCAACATGGGGTCTTGATCTCATTGGGAAAATTAACCCAACATCTTCATATGGCCATAAGCATATTTTGACTATGATCGAGTAGTTTACCAAGTGGATTGATGCCATGTCTCTCACTTATGTTATCAAGAAACAAATATCCAAATTCATTCATTACCATATCATCTATTGATATGGCATCCCAACCCATATTATATCTAATAATGATAGATCTTTTGTAAACCAAGATGTGAAAGCTATTTGTGCAAAATTTAAGATCAAGCACAAGAAGTCCACTCCATATAACTTTCAAGGTAATGGACAAGTTGAGGCATCAAATAAAACCATTCTAGCCATCTTAAAAAATATTGTCAATGATGCTAGCCATAATTGGCACTTGTAACTTTTTCCTACCCTCTAGGCTTATAGAACCAATCATCACACCCCTACTAGAGCTACTACATACTCCCTTGTTTTTGTCACTGAATCTATCATCCTAGTCAAGATTGAGATCCTATCATTAAGGATATCATTAGAGAACATTGAAGATGATGAAGACTATAGATCCTCATAGCTGAAAGAACTAGAAATTTTTTATGGCAAGCATTTGGCTGCCCTAGAAAACTTGCAAACCTATCAGAGTGGAGAAGATACAACAAACACATTCTCCCTCAAGAATATGAGATTGGTGACTAGTTTTTGAAAGAGAACTAGAAGAACATGAATGTTGAACTCAAAAAGAAAGGCAAGTTTCAGCCTAATTGGTTAGGACCATACATTATCATGATAAACTATGGATCAAGAGCATATCGATTGGCTAAACCTAATGGTGAAGAACTTTCAGAGCCCATGAAAATCATACACCTTAATAGGTTCTATGTATTAATACCTTTGAACCATTGTCTATAAGACCCTTGACTTGGGGGCAACTTGTGTTGTCATAATTTTATCCCACTATTTTATCTTACATTGACCATATTTTATACTACCCTGGTCCAATTTTCACAAATCTTGATGGTAAAGGCTTTGAACTCTTGGCACTCTAAACACATTCTTCATCCCATTCTAGATTGCTCTCTTCAAAGATGCATATTCTTTGTTATGTCTAGGACATGTTATAAACTTGAACATTTTTTGTCCCTTAACCAATTATGATCTCAATTATGTTTCATACGCATTATGAATAGCTTCAGTGGTGGTTCTATAAAGTAGTTCAACTAGGACAATCTTATGTAGCTTTTGACAGGTGAATAGCCACATCTTTTTTAGTACAAGTATTTTGTTATTTTCTTGTTTTATCAAGGACCTAGCTTTCACCAATTTCTGAGCATGGGTCATTACAACCAACTTAGCTATCTTATTAGAACCTCTACTCTCAAGGCATGCATCTCCTCGACTAGATGATCCCACCTTGTGCATATTTTATCCCAAAAATACTAAAAACATCAAAACATGATCCACAAAAGAACAAAAACATTGTCTCATGCTTTTATAAATTTGTACATTCACATTCCACCATCCCATACTCTCATCATTTTGTGAGCAACTATTAAGTTTGAACACTCTCACCATTTTTCAAGTAACTGTTAAGTTTGAACACTCTCACCATTTTATGAGCAATTGTTAAGTTTGAATTCTCTCACCATTTTATGAGCAACTGTTAAGTTTGAACACTCTTGCCATTTTATGAACAATTGTTAAGTTTAAATTCTCTTACCAATTTATGAGAAACTGTTGACTTTGAACACTCTCACCATTTTTCTAGAAACTATTAAGTTTGAATACTCTTGCCATTTTACAAGCAACTGTTAAGTTTGAATGCTCTTGCCATTTTGTCAACAACTATTAAGTTTGAATGCTCTAGCTATTTTTCAAGCATAGAAACACCAGTTCATTTCATCTTGTCCCACACACTTGCCTTTTGTAAGATCATTCTTTCTTGTCTCATCAGCTTCTTATTTGTCAACCATTCTCATTTGTTTATCATATCTTCCATTTCTTTTATAACACTAATCATGCTAGTCTAATCATCATTTTTTCTTCTATCCCATTTTATGGGAGTACATTTGGCCTGAAGTTCATGTTGGAACATGCATGCATGGAAATATGTAGGCAGGGTCCACTTGTCTTATACATCTAGAGTTAGCTCAGCCAACCCCTTCTCTTCCCCCATTTATTCTATCATTGTTACTCTTTAATTAGGGAACAATTGTTGTGTCATTATTCTTTGTTATAATTTGGTGTAAAGTAATGCCTCTACCACACATACATGAACATTTGTCTTTAAATCGCACTAACTTGGTTTTTTGTTTGTGTGTGTTTATTTGGGTTTCTTGGTTTTTTTTTGTGCTTTCGAACCTTTCATTTTATTTCTGCTCCTTTTATCTTTTTATTACTTCTCATCTCATCTTGGTATTATGTTTTCTTGATTATTTTTTCTTATCTCTTTTGTGTTTCAGAACATCTTAATGATTCTCATGGATCTCAATTGTTTTTATCTTGATCTTATTTTATTATGATTTTTTTGAGCCATTTTGTTTATTTGATTATTTTTGGTGTCTTGTTTTTCTATTTATTTTTGCTTATCTCTTTTGTGTTTGAGAACATCTTGATGATTCACATGGATCTCAATTGTTTGTATCTTAATCCTATGTTATTGTGTTGTTCTTGGACCATTTTGTTTATTTGGTTTTTGTTGGTATCTTGTTTTCCTTTTTTATTTTGCTTTTCTCTTTTGTGTTCAATAATGCCTTGATGGTCCACATGGATCTTGATTATTCATATCTTGGTCTCATGTCATTAAGACATTATTGAATTTTGTTTTTAAACATTTTATTCCTACTTAAGATCATATCTTGATTTTAAGTTAGGTTCATTTATGTTTATCTTTTTCTTTATCTTTTTTTTTGTTTAAATGTAAATTGTTGTAACTCTAGTTTTAGTCATTATTTTACCGTTATCCTTAGTTATAGGTATTCACATTTGTACTGGCTCAGTGAAATTGAAATCTTATGTCATTCTAAGTTATTCATACTTATGATGCCTAATTTATTTTGTTATAACAAGCACTTTGTGCTCAGGTCTCAAGGTCTTAACGTCAACATCAACTCTAATGAACAATTCTTAGAACATTCTATAAAACCTAAGCTCATGATATGGAATTAGGCTTCTAGGTAACATGCATTTTAGGCTTCTTTGTCTATGCTTAGATGTGCATCTCTTTTCATACATTATAAGTCTAATAAATTCTTGGTGATTTTTCATCATCCTTCCTTCCATTCTCTTCCAAACTTGGGTGAACTACATTTGCCTAAAGTTCATATTGGAACATGAATCCATAGAACTATGTAGGTAGCACTCAATTTATATTGAGTTTGACTTAGCTATCTCCATTCTTCTTTTCATCTCTCTCATCACTTTGTGCATTCTCATATGCTTAGTTTTATATGGCTTTCTAAGCCATTACACCATCTAATGTACATTTTCACCCACTCACTTCAACCTATCTTTTCAATTATATCCTTGAGATATTTTACTTGCAAATTGCCCATGCTAAGGCACAACATATGAACCACATCTAAATAAAATTAGATCTATAGGGTAAAAATCATTCTTTATTATTTATCATTGATCAAGATTTGCCCTATTGGGGTACAACTATTCTATCATGATCACATTTATTCTACTGGGGCACTTCTTATTATCTTCTATTTAGAGACCCCATTCTAGTGGTGCTTCCCTTCTTGAAGCAGAACATTCTCTCTTTTCTTTTAATTCTAATCTCTCCACATTAAAGCCCATGATGGTAATATTTAGTGTGCAACTTATCTCAAGATTGATCAATGCCATAAGTGCACAACTTGTACTCTCAAATTGGGTACATTTATAGTGTGTCCCTTACATTTATGGATTGTATCTTTCATATTCCACCCATCTTTGGGGCCTATTATACCTCTAATTATATTTTGATCATTGATGGTAATCATGTGTGCAAGTATTATCTCATCTAGATGTGATATACTCCCTGGGTTAATCTCTAACTTTTTCTCTCTTTTTAAGAGTTCATCCTGCTCTTTCATCCAAGTATGCCCTCTCGAGGGGGCAACATGGGTCTATTCTAATTTCTTCTTGACAACTCATTTCTTTGAAAAGATGTTTCTTCACCTGGATGTCTCATTATTCCTTCTCACATAGGGGCAAAATGTAGACATCTAATTCCTAACACCATTTGTGTTGAAATTATCAATCTTACTTGAATTGCACTCAAATGTACATTTTAGGTCAAAATATATAAAGCATCTGAATGGTTCAAAATTGTCATTTATAAGTGAGAATTTAGGTCAAATTATCCCTAAATAGAGAAATGCATTCTATGGGATAACTAACTTTGATTAGATCATTTCATGTAAAAATGACCATTTCACCATTTAGTGCTCTAGATCACTCTTTTCTTTTAATTCATTGGTACACATCATGTACCTTTGTTTTTTGCTATTGGAAACATCCTAAATGGGAATACGGTTCCAACACATCTAACATCATCTTCTAATTCATCTCCAGTCAAATTATGACCCAGTAATATGAATTTTTGATCATTTTGATTGATTGAGGACCAATTTTCAAATAATTGTACAAATGTTGATTAACTTTGTTTAAGGCTAATTAATCCAAATCAAGAGCTTAAGTGGATTTTCCATGAGAGTTTTTAAATATTTCTTTTTGAAAATTGATTCTCATTATCTACATCACCTAGTGACATCATCTATGGGGTGGCATCCATCAATCCATAAGTGCATAAAATATCATGATTATGGGTCACCCATGCCTAGTTAATGCCTCCCATGCCTCTTCAATTCTCCTTCTTCTAAGGTCATCTTAAGGATAATTATGGATTTAATTCCAAATATTAGCATTATCCTCAACCACACATCTTCATCTCAAGATAGATGGTTGAGGTTGATCCTGACCAATCTCAAAAATCTATAAACAGAGAGGCCATAGACATCATTTATAAGCTATTTTGGTGTAAGGTTATTTTTCTCAAATAACTCCAAATCTTGAACATTGAAAAGTTATAATGCTAAATTATTTTCACAAAGTTTCATTGATAGGCTAGTTTGGTGGTTTAAAATCAAGAGCCTAGTTTTATGGAGCATTCTTGAGGCATTGGAGGATCTTACCACCATTTTTGACAAAGACAAGGATGCTTGATCAAGGGAGAACATGTTTTTGAGCCACATGGGTGTGGTGAATCAATTTGGGAAGGTAATATGGTTTTACTTTCTTTCATTTGTTTCTTATTATTCTTTGTACTTTCCATAGGAATATATAGGCTTGGTTTGTTAGTTCTTTATGCATGTTTCATTGTTTATGGACTAATGCTTGACTAACTTGCTTTGTAATCCTCTCTACACTTTGGTCATATTGAGAACTAGTCCATCATCAATAGTTAGCCCACATTAGCTCCATTAGTATTTGAACTCTTCTCATTGGTTGAGAGAGAGGAACTAGAAGACAATAATTAAATTTTCATGATGAGTGGATCGTGATACTTTCAAGGAGAAAAGGTTCCCAAAGGTACTGATCAAAATTAAATGTTCCAATTGCTTCTATAATTCCCCACTCTACTTCATGAACCTCTCCATCCTCCACTTGACTTCATTATGAGGAAATAATCCTCATATCTTTGATCCTGATAGAGCCATGACTAAATCTACTTGAGTGGTTATTTTTCAAGAGCATGGCTTGGGATGCTTCTTCATTAGTTGCACATATTTACTTATATGTTGAAACCTAGACCTAGATTAACTATAGATGAAGACTAATATAAGATTATTATTTTTCTATAGTCTATATAGATATGAAATTTTTATCAATGCCTACATTTAGACACTAACTTACTGACCTTTGATCTATATTAGGTCTAAAATACCTAATCTTTCTTTGAAGAGCCTTAATGACAAAGCCTAGTCTCAAAATCTTCATTCTGGTTCCACCAGGATATGCATCAAACTTAGTTCCATGTATTTCCACCAACTTGGGCCAAACTCAAGTTTGGTTCCTTATATTTATTTGCCCATGGTAAAAAATTGGCTCACCAATCTCTAAAAAAAATGTCCTAAGATTGATCATTGGTTGTCAATAAACCAACTTGGTTCTATTAACTTATTAACTTTTTCTCTCTCCATTGATCTTGATCTGTATGATCAAGCACCAACCATCAATCTTACCCTTGAATTGTAAACTTTCTCCAAGATTATTCCATGTGTCAAATGCATGTAGATCATCAAGATTCATTGTCAGTTTATAGATTCACATGTTTATACCACATGTCAATATCTTGATATCTTTGACTTTTTGACTCATATCACACCATTGGTTCAATATGTATGATGAAACATAGACCATTAGATCTACTGGGACAAACTATTTGAAAACCAATGACTATTTCATGAGCTTAAAATTGATGTCAGTGCTCTCATAAAATGATGTTTGCATGGCCATCATTGACATTTATGTGACCATCAAATTTAAGCTCAAAAGGATTTTTTCTTGAGCTTAAAATTGATATTAGTGTGAATGTTTTATGTTTTAGGTCCAACTTTATAAGCTTATAACTTGAGCCAAAAATCTCACATGTGCATGAAAATTTTAGAAGATGATCTTGGTATGTAGAACTACAATCACGTGTGACCTACTAGATCGTGGGGATTTATAAGTACTTTTAAAAAAGGTTCAAGGAAGTCATGTTATGTGATTTTCATGATGTTTGTGTACCTATCATAGAAAATAGTCTCAAACTACTTGGAACGTCAACTTTGCACTCTCATATCTTCTTTTGTGCTTCCTTGCATGACCTAAAACTTAGTGCATAGCAACTAGGGATTAAACTGAACAAACCCATATGATAATTTTATTTTTAGACTAACACAAATGTGGGATATGGCCTCATATATTCTCACTTGGCTCTATTTGAGCTTTTTTGCAACTTGACTATGGAAACTTAGTGAATTTTATTCGAGAGGCCAACTTTAAGTCTTCATATCTTTAAATGCACTTAGATGCATGCTTTAGAATTTAGCACATATATTCTTAGGACTAATGTGATTAAACCCATGTGATCAATTATCCCTAACTCATCCACATGTGGCAATGATAATGTTAGTAAACTACCTACTTAGAATCTCTACTGCTAACCCTAAAATGTATAAATGAACATAATGAAAACCAAATGAATACCATGCACTTTCACACTCATTCCAAGTAATCTTAACATTTATTAGGGTTTATAAAACCTATCTATCTACTCATCCATTATTAACCTACTCCATATGGGTACAAACTTGGTATGTGGGCTAAAATTGGCCAACACTCACCTAAATACCTTTTTGTTAGCTAGTTGTGCTAGGTCAACTAGGTCAACCCTATACAGTTTAAGGATATTTTCACTTAGGAATTAGATTAGCCTTTGGCTGACCTAGCTTAGGACCTAGTGAATCATTATCCAAAATGATGCTAGGTTGACTAGGTCGACCCTATCAATTAGGATTTTTGGAAGGGTCAAGGGTCAAATCCTCCTATATATACAAGTTAATTTCCATCATTTATTAAGGAGAATCAAAAGAAGAAGTAAGATCAAATGAAGATCTACTTATTGACCATTATACTTAAAGAATAAAGCTTAGGGTTCCATACTTTCTTTAGAGATATAGATCTTGTCTTGTGGATAAGTCTTTTGGATGCATTGATAGGTTGTGTAGCCTAGAGCTGATTTGTTTTTGTCATCTTTACATATCAAAATAACCTCTTCCAAAGCACCTTGGCCAAGGGAGAGATTGAGGATCAGTAGGTTCATCTTCAAAGGTAAGTATTCCTAATTATTGGGGTAAATTTTTGAATTTATGAGGTGTATAGTTACCCTCATGCCACGGTAATTTATATATTTTATGGGGAACATGAATCCTCCCTTGTAGTACCCAAATATTTTCATGACCCTTTCAGCTTTAACATCATCTAATGGATGTCTGCATTGGAGTCTAAGATCCCAGTAATTCTACCAATTAGGCTCACTGATAACTATATGCACCTCCATACAAAGTAGAAGTTATATTCATGGATACATGAGAGGAAGAATTGTATAAGCTATTCTAGCTTCATAAAACATAACAACACATAGAGTTGAGTTGTACAAGTGGTCACAAGTTTTTCTCAATTGGAGACATCGAAAAATACCACACTCACTTCTATTTTAGCCCCCATATCAACCACTTAGTCTTGATCTATATCTTGTGAATTACTTGAGTTGTGGTGGTTGTATTTCTTTAGTTAGTAGGTGTGCACAAAATATTCCTAATTCTCTCTTAGAAATATCTCTATGGGAAACTACATTTCCTAGTATGACATCTTTATTAGTGCCTTAGGATCAATTGATACAATGCTAACCCCTTCTACTATCTATGTTTTCGTCTTTAACATGGTCATCTCTTCAATCATCCATGCCTATTTGGCATCTTTCTAAACCTATAGTAGGCTAGAACTCATGTGTTTGTTCCCTATCCTAAACTGACTAGTGTTTAAGTGTGATTTGTTTAACTTGTTGAAGCCTATAATATTTGTTGGCACTTCTCGTAGTTACAGGGTCTATGACTATGACTTTAGATCTTGATCTTTGCTTGCCATTAATGGTAGCCTTAGTGTCACTCATTTTTTCTATCTAGTTTTTGCATAATTCATGACCCACACTTCTCTACACCAATCTTAAAAGGAATAAAATTCCTCTCTCTATTCAATAATTCTCTTTTTGTATTTTTGGGTGATTAAGGTTTCACTATGGTAAGTTTTTATTGCTTCCACTCTAGATTGGTTCTGGTTCTATGCTATGCATTTTTAGTTAAAAATATCTTAACGTTTGTAACCTAAACCAAACAAACTTTCATTGCTTTATACCCCTAATTTAGTTACATTCTTAATTATAGGTGATTAATGGCATGGTGATGCCTAGATTAATTAGAATTCACTAAAACCTACAAAATCCATGAAAATCAGCTACCACCTATGCATTCAATTTGGATCTTTGTGCCTCTATTGTCACCTCATTAAATTCCCTAAATGGTATTTTTGGTGAAGTGACATATAGTTCAAATCATCACTCCCTTCCTAACTTTGGGTGAATGTCAACCTGTATTGATGATTTTATTCTTGCATTTTGTTCATTTTGCATGACCTTCACCTTCCTTATAGTAACCTAGGAAAAATGCTTTTCATGCATGTGATTTAGCCTTCAAAGTTCCATATTTTCTTCCTATTATGATTTTATTTCAAGTGCACTTTCCTATCTTGGTCAATTTTTCTATGATTTTATATCTTGCCTTAGCCTATCCTGCCCCATACAGATCCCTTACTCCTCCAGTGCTTCATGATTTAGGTGTCTTGTGAACTTAGCATATTGTGCACCTCTCTCTCATATTATGCACACTAGCATCATGTGCACCTCTTTGAATCACTTGGTACTCATATTTATGAAAGTATGGAAAAATCCATGCACCCAAAAACTTGGGTGTCTAGCCTTAATCACTTTAGAAAATTTATGTGCTCAACTCACCCAACTAGAGTTATATGTGGAAGCACTAGAATAGTTCACTTGTAGTCTTAAAAATGCCTCACTTATTCACTCATTACAACCACAACATAAAACATAAGGAAATGTTTAGCTTGCACCAAACTTTTATTTTGGTTAGCATATCATAACTAAATTATGACCAGGAAGTTGGTGTTTGGATGGAATAAATACCATCTTATTACCTATAAGGATTCAGTCAGTTGTTGTTGAAATGCCCAGGCATAATTTCACTTTATAATGTGTGTAGAATAAATGTACCAATTTCCAATATATTATGGATGACATATGGACCCATCCACCTAATTTTTAGCTTTCCCAAGTGCTTGAGGTACTTGGAGTCATAAAGAAATACCAATTTTCATTTAATTAGTACCTTATGCTTAACATGTTTATCATACCATAACTTTTGGCATGCCTTCTTTATCTACTGGATCCACCTTTCTTGGGCACACATCTCATTTAGGCATTCCAAGTCATCCAACCTCACACTTAGTTATTTTTGGTCATCTAAATGACCAATACACATGATGTGCAATGATAGAACCATGAACTCCATCGATAGAATCACCTCTATGACAAACACCAATTGGAATGGTGTAGTTTTAATCAGGTGCTTGTAGGTTTTGGAGTATGCCCATAGTACCACTGACACTCAATCATCCCATTATTTATGAATAATGTCACATATAATTTTGAGGCACATCCCTAGGATTTAGTTGTGCCATTCACTTATGGATGATAAGGCATTGTCTTATGGTGTACCACCATGTATTCAGTTAGTAAGATCTACATAGTTTTATTTATGAAGTGTGTGCCTCTATTAGTAATAAAACTAAGTGGGCAACCATAACAAAATATAATATTCTCCCATATGAAACTTGTATTTGTGGTAGCTATGCAATCTTTGGTTGGTACTGTTTCAACCCACTTGGATAAATAATTAGTAGCCGCTAGAATATATCTTGCACCTATGTGCCTTTATATGAGAGTGATTATCCCAACAAAATCAATGGCCCATGTTTTTTATGGTGCTTAGGAAAGTATGGGGATGAGAATCATCTTATCTTGGTAGTTGGGATTCCCTATGCACTGACATATGTCACATGCCTTGGCATAATCCTTTGTATCTTGGAATAGACATGACCACCATAACCCTAATTTCAATACCTTATACACCTTTAAATCTCCAGCGTAGTGGTCACCTATTATCCCTTTATGTGTCTTACATAAAATGGAATCCCTTTTGTGTTCTAAAACACATCAACATAGGACTTCATATTGACCTAGTTTGTATAGTTCCCCACTGATGAGCTAAAAAGGGGTAGAATGAACTTCAATCTATTTTTTCTCTTTGGTTTTCATAGTTTAGGGTTTAGATCCTAACATTAGAAAATATACTATCTCTACTAATTCCTCAGGGAAAATCTAGATTCTATAGAGTTGTACATCTAATATGTCATCCTTAATTGATGTCACTACATTGCTAGAGTTGATGCAAGGCAAATGGTTTGGGATCAAGTTTTATTTCCCAGTCTTGACAACAACTAAGAAGTAGAACTGTTGAAACATAACTATCCATCTACAAATTCACATGTGGAGAATAGGCTTGTTCATAGGTACTTAAGTGCCTCATGATCTGTGAATAAAATTAATGGAGTCACCAATAAGTGTTACCTAAATTTTTATAGGGCATAGACCATAACTAGTGCCTCATGCTCAGTTGTTTTATATTTATTCTTTGCTTGGGTTGATTTTATGCTTACAAAGGAGATGGGATGATACATTTTTCCTTTACTGAGTTACACCATAATCATTTCAATTGTAGAGCCAAATGCATCAACATAGACATAGAATGGGGTTGTCCAGTTGGGAAATTGTAAAATAGGGATGCTAGCCAATTTGAGCTTTAGAGTTTTAAAGGCATCTTCTTATATTATGCCCCAATAGAAGGTCCATCCTTGCATAGGAGATCCTCTAGCAGTACCATAATATTTTCATAGCTTCTTATGAATTTATTATAGTAGCTGTAATGGCCTAGTAAGGCATAAACATCTTTCGATGTTGAAAGAGTTTGGAGCTAAACAATTTTTTAATCTTTGTGGGATTGATGAGTAGACCATATTTATATATGATGTACTTAAACAAGGTTCAAAATGGTATTATGAAGATACACTTCTTGAGGTTTAAATATATTTGTAGTTGCTTGCACCTTTCAAACATCAGATGTAGGTTATCATAATGGTCTTTTACAAGCCCATACATAGTTTAGTCATCTAGGTACACTTAGAATAAATTGTGGATGAAGTCATTAAATGTAATGATCACCATTCTAGATAACATGGATGACACATTCTTGAGTCCAAAGGGCATCACATTAGAAGAAAAACAACTCTATTTATTCATAAAGGTTATTTTGGGCTTGTCCTCCTCTTCAATCTAGACTTAATGGTATCCAAAAAACCCATCAGTGAAGGTGTATATCTCATAGCCTATGACACCATCTAAGACTTCATTGATGAATATATTTAGGAAGGGGTCAATGATGCAGGTAGAGTTCAAAATTCTATAATTGATGCAAATGTGAATTCACCCATCCTTCTTGATGATAATAACCATGGGGCTAACCCATTTAGATTCCTACACCAGGTAGATAATTCATATAGCTAACATACCATCAATATCCATCTTGAATTTGGTACATATATTAGGGTTCATTCTATAGGGGTACTTATTCATATATTTTTCACTGTTCACTAGCTTTATACTTATTTTACCAAGGGATGGATGGGTGCCCTTCATGTCTTGATAATTTTGAGAGAATAAGTATTAGAACTCCTTTAAGAGATCCATAACTCATGCTAGTTCCATGTCAAACCAGTATGCACCCAAAGTAGCCATCTTTGGTTTCTCTTATGTGTTGATGTCTACCTTAGTAGTATTAAGTTGTGAATGATAGGATTCATTTATCTCCTGATAGGAATCCTTAACATGCCTACTCCCCATAGTTGTCTCTATGAGAATATGAGATAGATATTTTTTATCAATGGTGTTATCCTCAATTTGGTACATTAGTCTCTTCTTATTTTTTAAGATCATCCAATTACTCTCCTTCCAAGTTTCATCATCTTCTTCACTCAAGTCACTATTGAGCACCTACTCCTCAAAGAAAGTTGGGAGTGCCAATCCTTTTTACCTATACATGTCCTTAGGCACTCCTTTAGGATTGTAGTGTCCTCAAATAATTCCCTTTTAATTACTTGTAGTGGCTTGATCAATTATAGGTTCTATGAAGAAAAGGAGAAGGTGTGCATGAACCTCTCCTTGAGTGCATCCCAATTTGCTATCTCATGATATGCCTCATTAGCAACATACCACACTTGCACCCATGTCTTTAAATTTTTGTAGAAGGCATGCACCCATAAGTTCCTTGGGGAATTTGTGCCATAGTTAGTCCAAGTTTCTTTACACAAGTGTACGTGCACTATTGAGTCTGAATTATGAGATTATGTGGAAATATCCAAATCCTTATTACTTTTCCTAAATTTGGTGCATAATGTTGCTTTCACATCTTGCCAAGTCACCAAGTTAGGCCTTTATACTACCCACTGATGAGTGACAATTCTCCTTAAATTATACACTAGTACACCCATCTTGTCTACTTCCTTTAGGATGCATGACTCGAGGTCACAAACATATTATTCCATAGGATTTCTCCCCTCATACCTTGGGAGTGCGGTGAGTTTAAATTTGCTCAAGATAAATTCTCTCTTTCCCTTATTTTTATCACAAGGGACTCATCTCTTTGAAGTGTGATCAATATACACCCAACTGATTCTTATAGGTTTTAGCACCTTCATGCTCACTAAGCAGCACCTTCGACCAATCATCTCATAATATTCTTTAACCCTTTAGTTTCAAGTAATGTTGGTGGTGTTTGAGGTTGATTGTACATCTTCCAAAGAAATAAATTTTGGTTATTAGGGTTAAGATTCTTGATGCCTTGCACTATGATGTTGTAGATATGGTTTATCTCATCCTCCAGATCAACACTTTCTACAAAGGGGGTTATTGGTCACTTGAGAGGGGATTGCCACCCTATTTTTACCATTTTCAAAGGTCATATAGTGATTCTTGAAGTGCATATCAACATTATTCACATAATACCATGGCCTTCCCAGGAGCACTAGATAATTATCTCATTAAACCAACTCAATCACTTTAAATTTAGCATGGAACTTGATGCCTATGATATCTACAATGACACTTTTTAGAATTATGATAGGTCGCATCCTAGATTTGTTGGCCATGAAAAGTATATGAGGGGAAGACCTCAAGGCTGACCTACCCATATTTTACCATGCATTCTTTATTAATATATTAACCTTGGTGCTTATTTATAGAAGGACCTCACATACAGACCATCCATTAATGGTGGTATTTAGAAGGATTTATTGATCATATTCTACATTTTGTATATGCCTAACTTCTTGTACCCTTTCCATGCATGGTGTAACAACTTCAATTATATTTTATCCTACATGTTATAAAATAAATTTCTTTAATAGGTGTAATATCCCTTCTATTTGTAGAAAGTGTAAGATCTCTATTATCTCTTGTATCTCAGCCTCCTGACCATTTTTCTTCTTACAAGAGGTAGTAGATTGTGCTTCTAGGTCGTGTGCCAATTAGAGATCTCATTATAGGTTATGAATCACACTCATGGCCTAATGTAGCAAATTTTTTTGACATGTAAGATCTAGGTAAGGTATAGCTTTGGTTTAGTCTAGGTTATGCACTTAATGTGGATCTATTCCCCATATTCTAGGTGCAACTCAGATATTAGCACAACTGGTAGCTGAGTAGTGAATCCACTATGAGTAGTTAATTTTAATTTGATTGGATTAAAGTGGGTTGATTATGCCTTTAGAGTCAAATTATTTACTTTTAGTTTGCACATGATCATTAATGCACCCTTGTCTATGCTAGGCCAGCCTTGGGTCAATTTATTGTACAAGTCAGGTCATTCCTTGACCTTATGTGTTCCTAGACAATACCCACATGTTGGATGTGTAGGGAATTCATGTTGATAATTCTCTATCAAAAAACACTTGTAACGTGAACATGGTAGGAATCTTCCTCCACCATATCCTCCACCTCACCCTATGGTACCTATTTGCATTCCATTGGCCATAAACATCATTTCCTTGGGTTGCCTTCCCTTTGGCTATTGTATTTTCCTACCTAATGCCTCTCCCCATGATTTTATACATCTCATCAATCATGTGGTAATAAATTGTGGCATGGGTGTAGGCATCACACAAAAAAATTAAATGGTTACATTAACTTGACTAGTGCATTGCAATAAATGGTAGTTGTGAACATCAAGCACTTCATGACAAACCTCGTAGCTTAAAAGACATGTGCACACATTCCTTCAAGGGTAATTATTCCTATTATGGCCTTTTGTCTCAAAATCAGTGCACCATAATCCATTTTAAGCATCTTTTAATGAGTTGGTAGTTAATTTATATAGTTTAGAGGCCATATATGCAATTTACGCCTCTATGAATGGGTTGATTCCCATATTGGCACTATTGACTTCCTTGGATCTGAGCATGGATTCAAGTGATTTGTGAGGGTCAGTGAATGTATTCATGGATAATGCACATCTAAAATGTACTAACAATCCTCTAATGAACCATTACACATGCTCAAAGGGGTGAATGTCATAAGGAAGTTTGAAAAGAAGTTTCATGAATCTGGCATCATATAGGTGCATGATTTTAGAGATCCTTTGGTTATTTAATTGAGCATGGTGATACTCTATTGTTCAAACTTGGGTATGTCAAATTATTTTAGGAATGTTGCCATCAAGGTGTTATAGTCAATCATAGTCTGGTTCAGATCAAATTTTCTATACCAAGTATGAGCATAATTAAGTAGAGTTATCAAAAACTATGGCACCTTACACTCTAACTAGGATATACCTTGAGCATGCCATTATAGTTCACATTTAAGCACATTATCTATGGAATTTTACACACTATGATATTCTAGAAAGTGCATGGCCATCTCATACTAAATTTATTATGGGGGGTTTAGCATTTGAAGCACTTACCCCTCTGGTACTTGTCCCCTCTAGCCACTAGGTTAGGCATTGACCCTATTGTTACTATCAATGCCAAAGATGATGAAGGTACTATACTACTAACTATGACATTGAGCCACTTTCTATGGGTTGTTACCTAGTTTATGCAATTAACATTGGCTAAATTGGGATGCTTACACTCACATTCTACATTGTTGAGCTAGTTCCCAAATGTCTATAGGTATCCTAACTTAACTCTTCATAAGGAATAACTTATTTAATTATAAAATTATAGTCTAAGTCTACAAAATGGTCAAATTTTATGTGGACAATAGGGTTAGTTATCACTCTTCTTTCTTTACGTGGGGTATCTAGTATATTGCTAAAAATATAGGTTCAAAGGGGGTAGGTGTTTTCGGTCCATCTTCAATGGTCAAATTCTATAGGGACCTAGTGCATTCTTTACCCATCAAAATTTGAGATCGATCTATGGATTCATTCTTCCTCTCCTTTCACTACTACAATTCAAGAGATCATTCCCCATGCCCTTCCCACTTGTTATAGGTTCTCTTAGTAGTTTTAGGTTCTAGATCTTCCATCAACATGTGCCTCCTCTTATTATAGTTTTATCACCTGAGCTGTTGGGTATCAATTTACTCATCCCCTACCATTATGCTTCACCTACACATCCCCTTGTCCCCTCCTACACTAATCATATGTGAAATGACTTAGCCTTCCATTCCCACAGTTTTGAATCCATAATCAACCATTAGTTTCTTAAGCTTTACACAAAACTCCTTCATAAACATGCCTCTAGGATCATATAAAAATTGATATTCTACTTCCTTAGAGTAGGAGTATGTCAACACAATGAAATCCAACATGTTACTATTCATTACTCCTTATCACCATTTATCTATAGCTCTAGTCCAAGTGGTATCAAGGTTCTCAATATTTTCTAGGTACTCTTTTATTTACTCAAGGTGTTGTCCATAGCTTCAAATTTTATGGGTTACATAAGTAACCAACCATCGATATACATAATTAAGTAGTTCATAAAAGAAGACCTCATATAGAGCATCATATAGATTATTCTAGACCCACTTCTTTGGCTTTTGTCCTATACAGGTTAGATGCTTCACTACAAATTTATCTTCCACTTGTTGTAGCCGATGCTCAATGTTATCAAGGGAGAGTTAGAGAATTATTTTATTCCACCATTGCAACAACAAAATTCAACACGTGTCTTAGTAATAGAATAAAATGTTGTAGTTTAATTGGGTTTCAACTCATTCACTCTATCTAGTGCTCATTTGATTATTCTAAGTTAGTTATTGAATTATTAAAACTAGGCACGAATAAGGTACATTCTTGTAGCACTCAAAATTTATCACTCAATTAGGCCATCATCAATTCACATAAGGCATAATCCTTATGTGCTCACCCAAAGTAAAGTAGAGAAAGAACCAGGACCCATGTTGGGCTAGTTGTGTTGTAGTGTAACTCATTCTTCATAGGACTTGGTCATTTCAATAAAAATGTTGGTATGTTCATTGATGTAAGCCATTTATGGGCTAGGATGATGGTCTATAAGTGCAAAGCCTATTTGGGGAACTACTTTTGGTCATAAGGGCACAAGCCTATATTGGGTTGGTTTTATGCTCTCCAGGGCAAAATCCTTTATGTTACTAAGTTAAGCATCACTTAGGAAATTTGGTGGGTTAAGGTAATTGCATTATAACAAAGGTTCATGCTTAGGTTAGCACTCCTAACAAGGTTATCAAAGCTTTGGCACATGACTTCTCTTACACTTAGGTTAATTCATAGGTTATACCAATGTCATCACCTAGCATAGAGATGACATTAAGGACTTGACATAGAACTTATCTTAACAAAACATTCATATATTGAAGTTATACCATCATAAATATCATATTAATTTCACATCCAAAATACTTTAACCAAAGGCATAACTAAATCAAGCTTAAGGAGATCCAACACCATTCTTCATTAAGCAAAGTCTAAATAAATAGAGTATGTGATAATAAACTAGAGAAAATAGTTATCTAAAGCTACTAATGGCCTAAAGGCTCATAGGCAAGCTTTGGCACTATAATAAGGAGCCTCAAAGGCATCCATGATATACCTAACACTAAAGTTGTCTCTAGCAATCTAGTTTGATTTCTCCATAGCTTCGCTACATCAACTCATGTCTCTCTAATTAAGGGATTGAGCTTGACTTTATATCCCATAGGAACATATTCATACTAGGGCAGAGAGTGCATGATGATTTATAAACTGGAGCCTTGGTTGATCATTATGTTAACTCTTTTACCTTGAACCCTTTACATTGCAATTACCACATGTAACCACTTAATAAGATGTCCTTAAAAATTAGGTGTCATTTAATCACCTACCAGCTAGCACTAGGTCTATGATGATTCCTCCAACTGGTGAGAAAGATACCAAAATGATAGTCATACTAAGTGATTTCCTTGTATCGAGACATCTACTAAGTTGGCATGGATCCATACTTATCCATAAAAGGGTCCTAACACTCCTTTGGGAAAGTCATTACATTTTTTTCCACATATATTGATGATTATAACTGACTATAGGTAAATCATCTTATTTATCTACCCAACTAGGGTATATCCATATGCCACTGATTATAACTACCTATGGGCAAATTAGTCTTTTATACCCCATTTTATCTTTTTGGTCCCATCATTTCCTCCTTTCAAGGGATTAATCACTGACACCTTTTCCAATCTCTCTCTCAAGGGGGCATCTAAAGTTCATCCATTGTTGTTGAAGTGGTAGGCATACAAGACCTTTTCATTCTTTGATAATATGTTATTGTGCCTATAGCTTTCAACACCTTCCCAAACAAAGGTAAACTATAGAAACCTAAAATTGGCCACAACTAACTTTTGATTAGACTTTAAACTAATTCGTACCAACCATTGAAAATTAAGCCTAAGAATCACTAAATGTATTAAATTTACTTGTGCATCATTCATCAAATCTCAGAACCATGATGAGGCATCCTTAATTGGGGTATCCTATTGTATGAAATAATAACCTCTCATAGATTCATCCCTAATGACCTTGTGTCATCACAATAGTCAATTTGGCCTATGGACCTATTAAGTGCGGCACTTTCACACTTAAATAAAATCTTGGAAATGTTAAAAGGCTAATCAAAATTAATTAATAAGATAAACCAAATTGAATGCCTAGTTTAGTTATCCATTTAAAATTAATGAATATCTAAAAAAGGAAATTTAAAAATTCAAAATATCCTAGCCTTTCATCATTGCCTTTATGAGTTGTCAAGCTCTTTGAAAATATCCTATAATATCTAATTTTGAGAGCCATAACTAGTAATTGTAAATATTAATTACTTGACAACTATTAAGTCTATTGGGGTTATATTTAACTAACCTAGGTTTATTTTGAACTCATTCCAAGCTTTAATTCAACCCTAACTCACCTTGGGTGAGAGTTAAATCTTTAGGCTATAAATACAAGGCCATACCAATTGAATACTAATCTCTCATAAGCCTAATTTATAATGTTAATTTAGAGAGACACAAGCTTTGCAATAGTGTTACAATGCCAAAATGTTTAGCCAAAGCAACATCAAGCCATATTAAAGCCAATGGTGCCAAGGAGAGAAGGAGCCAACAAGCTTCATTTTCTAAAAACTTCTTAATTCATGAGCTAAATAAGCCACTCAACAAAGCATTTGGAGCTCTAAAGGAAGGTGAAGGAGTTATGTATTTTATGTTTTAATTATGCTTTAATCTATATTTTATTACTAAGCCCCCCCCCAAGTTTTAGGTTATGAGTGTAAGTGTTAGTGTGGTTTTATTTGAGTTTTTTTACCTGAACTAACACTATATTAACCTCCCTTCTTGGATTCTTATGATCACACCAGTGGTGTCCAAAACAGTCTCTATGCATTCATATGAAACTTCAAGATATACCATGTATCCTCAAGTGTCATGGTAGCCTCTCCAATAGGAAGGTGAAATGTGGATGTCTCGTTATGATATCCTTTAGTTAGGGTAATAAAATACACCCAATCTACTCAGATAAATGGAATTCATGCTATGTCATTAAGATATATCACCTGTAAGAAACCAACCATGTCATTTGCCTATATATAATGGGTTTGTAAATAGTGTGATCATCACTCTTTGCATGCCAAGATAGCCAATAGTTCCTATAATAAAATAAAAGTTAGCATTAACCTAATTATATGTAGATCCCTAATCCTAAGCTTAGACTAATAAGCCTAATTGATCCTCTTCAAGATTTTTGACCCCTGTTGGGCCCCCAAAGTAGTTATTTTTGGCTTCTAGGGTGAAGCCACCATTTTTCTAAGGGAAATGTTACCATTTAGGTGATATTTCACATTTTTAGTCATTATCATTGATTTCATTTTTAAGAAAAATGGTGGCTTCACCTTAAAATGGATGAAATCACCATTTCAATTATTTCCACCCTATTTTGGTGTTATCACCATTTCTAATAATGAAGACTTCATAAAAAATCACTAATTTCCTTGATAAAGCCATTGATTGGCCTAAAATGTAAATAATAAGATTACCATTTTTCAACCTAAGTCAAGTAATAAATACAAGAAAATTGACATTAATGATAAATTTGGAGTTACTTATGAGTGGCCCATCATGTGGTGTCTACATGTGCTCCCTCACTAGCTCTAAAATGTGACATTGAGCTCCTCTATGGGCCAATCTTCTTAGCTCAATTCACATAAAATTAGAGCTAAGAAATCTCAATAGGCTAGGGTGAAAATGGATTATTTTTCACCCTAGGGGTGAATATATAGCCAAAAATTTGAATTGTTACCCCCATGGCCTATATTTCATTCTGTGTACTCCATGAAGTGTGGTTTTCACATTTGAGATCCATTTTGCACACTATTCAATCCTACTCACCTTATTTCTTAGTCGTATTATAACCAAAACATACTTTTGGGCCTCTCTTGAGACTCGTTTAATAATTCTATTTTTATACCTATATCTTGTGTTTGTTCGAACATGCATATTCAAAATCACATTTAGGATATAAATGTGTTGTTATCCTTTGACAACTCATCATAAACCCATTTTATGGAGTTTTTACATAATCTACCCTTACCAATTTTCCTTGATGTGTAAAATTCTTTTTTGATCGATCAACACTCTATTCTACCTTTCTATGGAAAATGAATTTTCAATCACATGATTTAAATGTGAAAATGATTATAACCACCTTTGGGCAAATCATTCTTTTTAGACTAATTTAATTATTATAACTACATGTGGAAAAATAATTATTTTTACTTCCCATGCTAATTATTATAATTGCCTTTGGGAAAATCTCTATTTCAAGTTTTATTACTAATTATAACCACCTTTAGGCAAATAAATATTTATCCCACCACCTTACTAGGGTAAATCTTTGTGCCACTGCTTATAACCACCTTTGGGAAAACTAGTGTCACACCCTTTGTTATTGATTAAAACTACCTTTGGGAAAATTAGGGACTTTACTAGGATTATTCTTTATGACCAACTTTGAGAAATTCAGTAATTCCACCCCCATTTCAACTAGATTATTTTATTTTCTTTACATCAAGGGAACATTTGATGACTCTATTTTCTTTCCCACTCCCTTGAAAGGGCATCAAAGGCTTATCTACCTCCTTTTAGGATATGAATAATTTGACTTAATGGATTTTGAATTTTTTTGGAAAGATGTTACTATGCCTATGTCTCATTATGCCTTCTCAAACAGGGGTAAACTTTAGACACTTAGTTTTGGCCACTTTCATGCCTAAACTAGAATTCAGATGAATTTTTAGAAAATGATAAAATTTAATCCTAGAAATCATCTGAATTACACAAATTCATTTTCATAAGCTATTTAATTACTTAGAAACATGGTGAGGCTGGTTTATTTAGCATATTACCCTATATGCACTAATAACCTAGTTTAGTTTCAAACCTAGTCAAATTATGACCTACTAATTTGACATTATTGGCCTATCGAGTTATTAACTAACAGCATTTAAAATAATTTACAAAATCCAAAAATCATTAATAAATATTAATTACATTGCAAATTTTAATTAACTTTCTTAGACAAAAAAATCCCAATGAAATTAGTGAATTTCATCCATTAAAAAATTAATTTTAATCCAAATATGAAGTCAAGGGTCAAAAGAGATAATAAAGTGATTTATCATTTCCTAATTATTCCAAAATTATGAGTTTCAACCTCACAAATATATAAATAGAGTTTTCATGCCTAAAAAATATCTAATAATGTGATGTCAAGATTTCATGAGTGCTTTGACCCAATCCAGGGTTAGCCTGACTCAACCAAGGTGATTTTAGACTCAACCAAAATTAGAATTTAACCTAACCTCCCTAGGGTTAGAGTTATTTCTTATATATATAAATACAAGTGACCACACTATATGATAACAAGTTTTTGTGTGTAAGGTTATTTTGTTTGAGTACCTTCACTAAGCCATTGAGAGTAATGTTATAATGCCCATTTTATGCTAAGATTCACAACAAGACACAAGTAACCATTGGAAAAGTGATACCACTATGGAGAAGAATTTTTATAAGACTCTAATTGTCATAAAATGAGATTGAACATCCTTATGCCAATAAGTAAACATTAAATTTGACAAAGGAGGTAAATTACTTGTGTTGTTTTTATCACTATTTTGTGATCTTGTTTACTATGTTATGCTCCAAAAAGGTTTTTAGGCAAGAGTGTTTAGTTCTAGTGTATTTTTATGCTTGATTTTTTATCATTTGGATTAAAAGGAACTATTCATCATTTTTTTAGTCTTCAAACTCCTAAGGTACATAAGTAACAAGGACTATTCCTCTACTATTACTACTTCATGTTCTACACACTATAACAAAACAAGAAATAGTATATTAGGTCTTTAATAACATTGATGAGGAATTAAGTCAAATTCATTTATCCTACTATTTCAAGACTCCTCTAATCATTGGAAAACATTAATATGTGATCAAGTCACATTTTATTCAAGTTGGTAAAGGTAGAAATTAGTATAACTTATAGCTTTCACCTTTCAGGGAATGGGGCCCCAGGAGGAAAGTAAAGTGGGTATCTCAAAATTATTAAAGAAAATAAGAAAGTGCTTGTCTCATATGATAACCAAGCATATGATCATGATCGGATCTTCCTAAATGCCTTAGATGATTCATAGTTATGGAAAAATATGAAATATAAATCAATGTCTCTGATATTTTCCCAATCCTTTTAGTAAAACACTAAGGTAACATAAGAAGAGGTACAAAATCCATGGATTCAACAATGACCTCCATCTCAATCATAGGACTCTCAGCTATAGGATCAACCTCCTTCCCTTATAATAGAGCCAATAAAGGACCAACCAAATAAATCTGGTAGTCAAAGAGAATACAATCCTTAAATTATGAGGGATATTTTGAGATGACTTCTGGGTCCTTAAGTCTCTTATACTTTAATAGCTTCACACAAATATTTTTGGCCATAACTACTATAAGGAATATGTTAACAGTTCCTTTAGCTAAATAAAGGAAGAGTAGTTTTGGGATGACTCCTTTGCCTCCCCTTAATAAATTTACCCAAGTAAGTCTTCCTAAATTATTACAAATTACTTTTCCTTCCATTCCAACTACTGTGAACTCTCATCAATCTCCTAAGTCTCCTCAATCAAGCCCTGTGCCTTCAACTTCAACCACTTCATCACCTTTAGTTATACTTCCTACCATAGTTATTCCTAAAACCCCTCTACCATTTCATCCACATTCCACTCCACCCATATACACCTATCAAAGGAAACACACGTACTCTCCTACTCCATCTTAAGACAAAAATGGAAGAGAGGCCATCACTTGGTCTCCTTATTATAGAGTAAGTTACTAAAGAGGAGGAGGAAAAGGATGTGGAGGCTACAATGGAATTTAAAAAAGGATTTGAAAAAGTAATATATTTGTTTGAGTATCCTTATGAGGAGGAAGACCAAGAAATAGGAATTGCACAACTAGATGATGAAGAAACTAAGCTAAAAAAATTCAAATCTTTGAGTGTGGGTGAGCATGAAGTAGAAGAAACCTTATCTTGCTTCACATAGGAACAAAATCAAAGAATTGATGATTTAGTCTCTTCCATTATTTCTTCAAGTTCTAATGAAGAAATTCTAGATGTGAGTTTACCCTCAATAATTACTAGGGTTATATCATCTAGTTCTATTAGTATCTACTATTGATTCTGATACTCTTTCTTCTCCTAAACTAATAATGACTCCTATGGTAGTCCATTTTGAGAATTTTGTAACAATTTTTTATTTCAATAAGCCCCCAATTCCCAATAAAAATTTGACCAAAAAAGAGTTCCCCATGCCACAACCATTAACCATGCTAAAAACAATAATGACTATGGAAGTAACCCTAGGTCTTACTAGATTCTTGGCAGAAGTAATGCCTATGAAAGAAACATACCCATGGTAAATGGCTAGACAAAACATCCTTAGTTCTATATCCAAATAAGTGACTCCCTACCAACCAAATTTATTTCATCCCTTATAATGACCGCTCCACCTTCTACATCCTTAGAACCTATTTAAGAAGGTGAAAAACAAGAATTTATTATTCCCCAATGGGTGAGAAAGATGTAGAATGTTAGAGATGAAAGATAAAAAAATTTATTAACTAATCTGCCCATAGTGTCCACTCAATTTTATAAGGAAAGTGGGACTATTCAGAGAGTGAGGAAGAGGAAAATGGTGAATGTGATAACAAAGGGTGAAGTAGAATTTGAGAAAATAAAGAACTTATTATCTTTAGCAAAGAATCCTAAGATAAATACAAATTACCCTATTGAATATATTGAGTATTTCAACACTTTTATGGATTTCACTAGGGTGGAAATGAAATAAATTCACTAGAGTAATGAGGAGGCCTTAAAAATATGGAAGAAAATGTAAATTACATAGGTCACTCAAGAAGTTATTACTAATGTTCAGAGTGCAACTACTAATATGTATAATTTTTTGTAAAAAATTAAGGTTTCTAGGGTAGGCAAAAAAACCAATATATCAAATAGTATTACACTATGTAATAATATGAAGGATGTGGAGAGAAGATTAAATTTCCAAGTTTAGTGTTCTAGGATTACCTATTTAGATTAGTTGAATTTCATGACCAATGTGGATGCCGATTGTTTTTTTAACTATGTAATTACCAAGAGGAATGCTTCCCTAAATTTATATAGACAAATGGAGAGTTTGTTGGGAATTTTTATCAGTCATGAGAGTGAGGCACTATAGATTTTGGGAGACACGAGAGTCACAAGAGTGATCACCCAAACTAGGGAGCTTGTCAATAGACCCAATTTTGAGAATATTCTCCACTTGCATGCTGAAGACTTTAGGAAATAAGTTGAAGGTAATATTTATAAAAACAATGAAGTATTTTAGTTGGTTAGTTTTCATAAATATAGGTAATGAGAGTAGAATCTCTAGCAGTTGAATTCTAGAGATTAGAGGTCAAATAAGAGAGATTAATGAATGATGTTATTAGAATTTTGAAGCCTTCATTACTCAATTTTAAAATTATAGATAAATATTTTGATCTATCTTATACACAAGGTGAAGAGATAAAATCCAAGGAATCAACTTTTGGGGTTGTCTGATGCACATAATTGGATATTAGTTCCCCCCACTTTACAAATCTCTTAGTATTTCCCTCAGTTAAAACTAAAGTTACTCTATCAAATCCTCCAGTTAATGGTGCCACATTAAAACTTTAACAAAATAAGGATTATGTATTTGCATTTTATCACCAAGGTGGGAATTTAGTTCCTAATTTATTTATTGTACATGCATATTATATTTTTAGTTAGAAAGTCTATTTTGGGAATGATCATTGTACATTCATCTTTGCATGATTTTGAGTAAAGGGTTCAATTTTGAATTTTGAATTTTAGGCAAAGATTGAAAATGTGAGGCCTTCCCCACCCCAAGATTATAAATATATGTAACCTCTCGATCTCAAAGGGAGGAGAATTTTGGCTATTCAGGTTAATAATAAATTTAAAAGAGTTCTATTTGACTTGATTTCTATGTGCAAATCACATTTCCTCTCTAATTATGTGGATTACTTGAGACGTTCCATCATTATTGTATCTTAATGATTTGATTATGTTTTATTTATCTATTTTTAATACATTCATTCATTTTTAGCTATATCTAATTTTAATATCTTTTTAATGCCTATCATAAACCCTCTTGTAGATGTGAAATAACAATCTCACAATTAGGCAACCTTTATTTTTTTCATGTTTGAGCATAATGTGGTATGGTTCCTTTGAATCTTTACTATATTTGATCATTTGTGTGCTTCAATAGTTTACAAGCATTGGGTTTAGATTCATTGTCCTATATAAGTTTAATTACTAATATTGAAAGGCTTTATCCCTAGGTGTCCACAAACTCCCTTTTCTACCTTACCCTTCCCTCTTTTTGAAGTTTATTTTGAAGTCCTACCTACCTTAGTTATAATCATTATCCTTCAATCCACTCCATGTAGATTTATGTTGCAAAAAATTCATTATCATTATCCTTCTAGTCACAAAAAAAATCTTCATCTAATTCTTTGAGCAACCCTAACACAACTATGGTATTTAAAACTTATGAATTCTAATTTATTAGGGAATATGATGATAATATTGAGGATAAAAACAATGAGTTTCATGATTTCTAGTAGTATCAGTAGCATAGGAACAACTACAACCTAATAAATAAGCAACTTATGAGTTCTTCAACACCTCCCAATAATACTACTACTACTCATCCTAATCTGAATGCCAAAAACAATCCACCCCCATAAAGGAGAGATAATTATCCTCTACTTAAGAGGGATAATTTACCTCCTCTTAAGGAAAAGGATCATTTACAAAGCTTTAGAACATTAGGGCAAGGGAGGATATATTATTTTTGAAGACATGAAATATATTAAAGCCAATATTAGTCATCATGAGTTGGATTAAATATCTAAGCAAAGGGAGCTACCATTCAAGTTACTAATAGGGAGGAGCTATGAAAAATCCAATACTTCTCATGTAAATGTTATGATGTAAAAAAATAAGCTTGAAGTAGCACCATTCTTATTAACTATTCAAATGTTTGACAAAAATTTCCACAAATACCTGATTGACTCTAGGGCATCAACCAATGTGATACTTATGGATATTTTCCAAAAGTTAGGTTTGACTCTTGATAAGTCAAAAAGAGTGGTACTATTGTTGGATAAATAAGCAAGCCCATGTGTTAAATAATTGATAAACATGTGCATATAGCTAGAATTATATCCACATGTGAAGCAAACTATTGACATCATGGTCATTTATATTCCAAATGCATATGACTTGCTACTAAGCTGAGACTACTAAAACATGTTGAATGGGTACATGGCCATGTATTTCTCCCACATGTGGTTGACCTAGAGAGGGATACTAGATCAAATCAAGTAGAGAAGGATCCCAAAATGAAATTACTTGATTACTGAGTACACTAACAAGAATGAGCAAGTTGACTTTATATTGACACATGAAGGCATGTATATACCACTGAACAACAATTCATGAACAAGAATTTGAAGGTCCTTATCAACTGTGGACTTTAAACTTTGATGGGGCTCATTTGAAATAAGGGTCTAGTATGGGCATGGCCCTAATAGACATAAAATTTAAACAATACCTAGCTAATTAAAAATTTTAGTTCCCTTATACCAACAACATGGTTGAGTATGAATCTCTAATCTTAAGCCCACATATTACATTAAAACACAAGGCCAAATAACTAATAGTGTTTGATGACTCTAAGGTGGTTGTAAACTAGATTAGAAATAAGTAAGTTCAAGCTTTCCTACTTAAATAAATATAAACATTTATCTTGGGACTTAATTGAATCTTTCAGCATCAATTCCATCCCAAGAGAAAATAATTAGATAATTGATTCATTGGCAACCTTCACTACCAATTTGGAACGATTCTAGGAATTAAAAATGTGAGAATTTTTAGTGGAACTAATCTTATGCCCTTCTGCCCAAGATAATTTGGACAACTTACAGGTGTTTAATAATGATCAACAAATCATAAAGTTCTTAAATAATTTAGGAGATTTTGAGACCCAAATAATATATGAAGGAAACATCTAGCCTGTACACACTAAAGATATGGGGGAAGACGATGTTCTAAAACTAAAAAAAACTAAATCCCCTAGGGCATGTTTTCCTTAGAATGATATTTTGACATTGACCTTTAGGACCAAAATTAGAAATAAATGAAAGCAACTGAGTCCAACTTCAAAGAAAACTTGAAGACTAACCAAGCTCCCTAATTAGTGAAAATAGGTCTATGTTGTATTGAAAATGAGAAGCATAGGATGAAAGGGTTTTTTAAATATTAAACAAATGTCATTATATGAACATATGATTACATGAAGATCTTTTATCCAAGGGTCATTAACCACAACATCCCTTTAAGGTTATAACACACACTATTCAGACAAACCCAATCCTGCAACCTCTCATAAAGATTGAAATTCAAAATCTCTTGGATGTAATTTTTTTTCACAATTAGGCACTCAACCTAGGTAACTAACCTTATACCAATCAGTAAAAAGAATGGAAAAATTAGGATATGTATTTATTTTAATAAATTAAATAGAGCCTCAAAAAAAGATAATTATCCTCTACCTTCTTTGGATGAGGTAATATATATGGTGAGTGGTTCAGAGATGATGTATTTCTTGTATGGATTATCAGGATACAACTAGGCATTGGTTAAATCAAAATATAGGATGAAGACTTCCTTCACCACCAAATGGGGAACCTTTGCATATAAAAGGATGTTGTCTGACCTAGTCAACATAGAAGCCACTTTATAGAGAGATGTATTTTAAATTTAAAATATTGGTAGGGAAGTTCATCATCTACATGAATTATCTTACAGTATTTTAAATAAATAGAGCTAACCATGTTGGCCATCTATAGAAAGTCTTGGACAGATGCAAGAGGTATGGAGTTTCTATGAACCCAAAAAAATGCATTTTTAGAATTACTGAAAGAAGTTGTTGGGTCATATCATTACCAAATAAGGGACCTAAATCAACCCATACTACATCTAGGCCATCTCTAAGCTAACTCTTCCCAACAAAAAGAAAGAGCTAAAGTTTTTATTTGGTAAGATCAACTTTGTGAGAAAGTTCATTTTTGGTTTTGTAGAAATTATCAAATCATTAATTTCCATGCTGAAATAAGATGCCAATATTGAGTGGATAATAGAGCCCAAGAAATATGTCTAGGACATTAAAAATACAATCACTTAATCCCAATTCCAAATTATCCCAAATTTAAATAAATACTTATATCTTTATTCATTCATTTTAGAACATACCATTGTTGTGGTGTTGACACAAAGGGTGAAAGATAATGAACATCCCATTGCCTTCATGAGTACCAACTTGAAAGAAGTGTAACTAAAGTATTCCATAATTGATAATCATATATATTCCTTAATTAAGGACATCAATAAATTCATACATTATATTATATTAAATAAGATATATGTCATTGTCCTTGACCTAACTATCAAACTCATGCTTAGCCAAAATGAGATGGGAGAAATAAGAGGTAAGTGAATGGCCAAACCTTAGGAGTTTAACCTTGAAATCAGACTAAATAAAATTGTAAGAGGCTAGGTCCTCATCTATCTGATGACTCAAACTGACCCACAAATCCACATCAAATAAATCAATGAGGCCGAGGTAATGGGTGGAGAATGGTACTCACATATTTGATTACTATACTAGGTGGGCATATGTTGTTGCTACTATGAATTCTAAATCCATAAATGCCATCAATTTATTGAAAGGAAACATAGGCACTAGATTTGGCATACCCATTTCAATTGTCTATGATAATGTTCCAACATTACAATTTGTTGAATTCATAAAATGGACTTTTAATAATAAGATCACCCTCAAGTTATCTTCAAACCATCACTCATAGGGAAATGGATTAGTTGAGTCAACCAATAAGAACCTAATTGATGTAATAAAAAAGTCTACATATAATAAATTAAGATAATGGCATCTCTTATTAAAATATATTCTATGGGTATAAAAAACTAGACACAAGCAAGCTCTCAAGGCTTCACCTTTTCTACTGGTATACAAACAATAACTGAGCTTCCCTATCACTCTCAAGCTACCAACATACCAATTCATGTAAGAGTATATGGGTGAAGATGGGGGAGTGACATATAGACTTCTTGAGATATTTCATTTAGAAGACATAAGAAATGAAATATTTTACAACTTCAACAAACATCAAGTTATTATCAAATGTTAGTTTGATAAGAGATCCAAAATCAAGGTTTTCAGTCTTTCAAATGTAGTGTTCCTCTAAAATAAATAACATGAGAAGAAATGAAAACATGAAAAGTTCACTCCCTTGTGGATTGGACCCCATAAATTATCTAAAATCCTTGGAAACAATACCTTTTGGTTGAAATACCTTCAAGGTAAGGACCTCACGTTTCTAGTTAATGGATAGTTTTTGAAGCATTACTTCACGGCTGCCTAAACTAGAGATGCATCAGAGTGAACTGTAAATAGATTTTTAGAGTAGGATTATATTAAATTAATTTTTTTCTAGATTATATTTACTACTTTCTAGATTAGATTTACTACTTTCTAGATTAAATGTACTACTTTTTGAACTTGGTTTCCTTTAGGATAGTTTTGTTACTTTTAATGGATTAGTTCCCTGCTTTCTAGTTTAGTTTTCTAAGTTGCAATATTTTCTTAAACTATTTCTTGAAATAAATACAAAATTATGTGACAAAATAAAGGGGATGATACTTGAAGGGAGTGAAATGGGTGTTCATGAATTTTTTTTTGATAATACTATACTTTCTAGAGTTGAGATAGGCATTAGGACTGAACTTTCTTTTATTTAGATTGAATAGGTTTACTCATATATTAACACTTGATTTAATATACCCATGCAAATTTTAGAAAAACTTCCCACTTATAAATATGTACTATCACATGCTAAAACTTGAATGGGAGATGATAAACATAGGACTAGATACACAATGATAGGGATATATTGACCAATAAGTCTTCTTATTCATACACCTATCCAAAGGTGGTTTCACACACACACACACACACACACACACACACACACACACACACACACACACACACACACACACACACACACAGAAAGGTTTGGAACCACCTTTGGCTGTGTGTGTGTGTGTGTGTGTGTGTGTGTGTGTGTGTGTGTGTGTGTGTGTGTGTGTGTGTGTGTGTGTGTGTGTGTGTGTGTGTGTGTGTGTGTGTGTGTGTGTGTGTGTGTGTGTGTGTGTGTGTGTGTGTGTGTGTGTGTGTGTGTGTGTGTGTGTGTGTGTGTGTGTGTGTGTGTGTGTGTGTGTGTGTGTGTGTGTGTGTGTGATTCAATTAAAATTTAGTGGGTATATGTACACCTAGATATAAGTAGAGCAAGTCTTTGGGTGAAACTATAGGTATCTCTATCAAGGCTATGAAGGCTTGGTTGGTAGCATAACAATAACTAGGATCTATTATTTTCATTGGTTGTAAAGTCAAAAGTAAAAATGAAATCTATAGTGTTTATATGGGTCTTTGCCAAAATCTTCATGATCAAGATAAATTGATTTCACTAGATCACACACTAATCCAAATAATGGAAAGGTTAGTATATTGCATTAGGAAGTAAGAGTTTCTTCTTGAAGCTAGATTTTCTTATTTTTTATTTGTTAAGATTGAAGTTTTGTCATAATATATTTCTAAAATTATGGGTTCTCAAAATACTCAAGAGTATTTTCCCTTATGAGATCACAAAACACACACACACACAAACACACACACACACACACACACACACACACACACACACACACACACACACACACACACACACACACACACACACACACACACACACACACACACACACACACACACATTTTAAAATTTTAAAATAGGGAACCATTATTGTAAAACCTTTATTTGGGGAGATATGAGCCTAAAAATCTATGACTTGATTGACATGAGTTTGTCATCTAGGGTTATTTATATAGAATCCAAAATTTCACAAGTTTAAATTGTGAAAATATAAGCTTAAATTAATATTTTAATTCATTTCAAACCTTGGGTTTCCATAAATTGTATTTTAATGTCGGTATTTAGATTTATGAGCTAATGGTATTAATCTTTCTACATGCTATTTGGTATATTATAGATCTCATGATTAAAGGCTGAGGATCATTAATATTTAATAATCAAGCCCATATTATTGGATTCCACATAGTTTTGACACACATTTCTCTCATATCACTTAGATCTTTGGATGTTTACAAGATTTCTAAGTATTCAAAATATTCTATGTTATTAAAAATTTAAGTCTTTCGATCTATTGGGATCTATGAACTCACCATGTGGAATATTCTCATTAAAATAGAAAAATAAATATGTCTTCTATTTATCAACAAATCAAATGCTTCTATGTTCCTTTATGCTAATGTTTTTGAGCTATTGAGCCTTTAAGGTTCTGATTGATTGACACTTGACATATTATTGTTAAAGTAGATCTACTAAAGGTTAAGTGATTTTTTGGTCTACATCTAATGGTCTGATCCTCTATTCTTAATGGGTGCTTGATATTGTTCCATGTGTCTTGATCAAGATAACCAATAGCCATAAGAAGGTTAATGGTTAGAAGGTATACCAATCCAATAGTCTGAGCTTGCTTTCTTTTTAGGTACCCTAGATCATTCCAAATGTTTCAAACATAATAACCCATGGCCACAATAATGTTGATGGTTGAAAGGTATACCAATATAATGGTCCAAGCTCCCATGATTTGAGATCAGGCCACATGACTTGATCATGTTAACTCATCACTATAGGACCTGCCCAACACAATGAATATATTTAAAGGGATAGGTTAACAAGAAACTAATAAGTGGAATTGTTTAAGGAAGGAAAGACCAAAACATAAAAGGAAAAAGATCAACAACATGGTAAAGAAACAAATCAATGAATAAATAATAGTTGTCTTAAAAGTGATGACTTGACATAAAGAATTAATGAATGATTTCCATTTATCAAGTGCATCTACCAAAGTTGACTAGAACATTAAAATTTAAATTAGCATTAAAGTTAAAATTTCATTTTCTGTATTAAAGGTACATAAATACATTCAATACTCAGGCCTATGAATGATATATTCAAAATATGTGCTAATGAAAATTCACTTTACCATTACTTTTTTAATCAAATGAGTGCATTTTTTTAGCTTTTATAGTGCCAAGTGATCCCTAATTTTCTTCAACTATCAAGTGCAACATGAACCAGTGAAGACATCAAAATAATTATAGTGACCATAGGAGAACAATGGCATCTTATTCAAAATAGAGTAATCCTTCAATCCCATCCTCATATTAATTTGTGGTATTAGTAGAGTATAACAATATAGTATTCGATAAGAATTCCCTAAATTTCAAGTTTTCACATTACTTGGTAACCTAGGAAGAGGTGAAATCTATCCATTCATACTCTACTGAAGATGAACTCTCTCTAGAATCCAAGTAATACATTTATTATTTGCTACCAATCAAAGAGTAAATACTCTACCAATTAGTAGCCAAACATGAGGTGATGTCATGTATTGACCTCTTGAATGTTTTATTTGTAAATGGAACCATTAATGGGTATATAATGAATTTTAAGAAAGTCAATAATGCCTTTGCTTATATTTTGGTTAGGGCATTTGATATATACCTTAGGATTCTTATCTTGAGATTGACTACAATCAAGTCTCAGCCAATGTTTGGCTTGAGCATAACATAATATATAGAAATTTAAAAGAGTGGCTCATAAAAGGTTATAGGATGAATCCCAAAGGGGATATATCCTCTAATTTCATTATCAAATTTATACTAAGAATTGTGATATCCATGGCCCTTTTTATTAGACTATATGGTTTCTTGAGTATTACATATGTTTAGGTTGAATGGGTTCCATTGCTATATATAATCCTAACATATAACCAATTGGTGGCACTTAGGGAGATTGTAAGTGTCTGGTTAAAGTCATAGGTTCTCTACCCTGATTAAAGGCCTATGGACAGCAATTTATATATGATATACTATCTAATAGACACAGTGATGGCCATAATTTATGAGCCCTATGGTCAATAGTGGTAGCCTCAGATGAATATTTGTCAAATAGGGTTGGAGAATGGTTTTCATTCATGTCCATTCATAGATATGGGAATGAAATCAAAAGTATATGCAATGAGGTCTATCCTCATATATATCAATAAATTCAAGGCACCCTGATGCCCACATTATCAAAAAACATGAAAAAGAGCCTAGAAAAAATGGGTGACTATTGATTACACCCAAATATAACTATCATCTAGTTAGAATGAATAAGGACTGATCCTCTACTACTAACACAACATATTCTAGACACTATAGTAGAACATGAAATAACATATTAGGTCCTTGAAAAACTTAATGAGGAATTAGGTCAAAGGTATTTTCCTTGTTATTTCAAGACTCCTCTAAGAATTAGGAAGCATCAATATTTTATCAAGTCATGTTTTATTCAAGTAGGTAAAGCTAGAACTCAAAATAACTTATAACTTAGACCTTTCAGGGAATGGGACCCTAGGAGGAAAGTAAGGAGTTATCTCAAAAATATTTAGGAAAAAAAGAAAGTGCATGTCTCATATGATCACCAAGCATATCATCACAATGAGATATTCTTGAATGCCTTAGATGATCCAAAGGTATGGAAAAAGATGAAATATAAATCAATGTTTATGATACTTTCACAATCCATGTCATACAACCATGAGGTAATGGAATAAGAGAGAAAATTTTATGGAATCAATAATGGCCTCCATCTCAACCACAAGACTCTTAGCCACATGATCAACCTGCCTCTCCTCTAATAGATCCTAAAAAGGAAAAAATAGATGAATTTGGTAGTCAAAGAGAACCCAATCCTTAGCCCAAAAGAAATATTTTGAGAGGAATTATAGGTACTCAAGTCTCTTTTATTTTAATAGATTCACATGTACAAGTTCTGGGAATAGCTACTAGAATGGATAAGTTAGTAGTTATTTAGGATGAATAAAAGAAGAGTAGTTTTTTTATGACTCTTTTACCTCCCCTTAGTACAATTATCCAAGTAAGTCTTCTTAAATTCTTGAAAATGGATTTTCCTTCCATTCCAACTGCTCCAATATATCCTCAATATCCTAAGTCTCCTAAGGCAATCAATGTGAATTATAGTTCATCCATTTCATCAACTTTAATTAGACTTCCTACCATATTTATTCCTACAACCCCTTTACCATATCATCCAACTTCCACTCTACCCATCTACACATATCATTGAAGCACAAGGATTATCCTACTCCCTCTTAAAATAAAAAAACTAGAAGAGAGGCCATCACTTTCTCTCCCTATTATAAAGGAACTTACTAAAGAAGAAGAAGAGGAAAAGGATGCAAAAGGTACAATGAAGCTTGAAGAATAAGAAGTTGAATAAGTAAAATATTTGGTTGATTATCCTTTTGAGGAGGAAGAATAGGAAATGGTCATTGCATAACTAGAAGATGAAGAAGATGAGCTATAAAAATAAAAATCTTTGAGTTTGGGTGAGCATGAAGTGGAATACACCTTAGTTATCCTAACATAGAAACAAAATCAAATAATTGATGAGGTAGTCTCTTTAATTGTTTCTTCAATTTTTAATGTATAAATTCTAGTTGTGAGTTTACCCTCTTTAATTCATAGGGTTATATTAATATTACTATTGATTATGATACTATTTTTTATCCTAAAGTAATAAAGACTCCTAGGGTAGTCCATTTTGAAAATTTAGTTATTGTTTTTATTTTCAATAAGTCCTTAGTTGCCAAGAAAAAGTTGAACCAAATAGAGATCCCCATGCCCCAGCCATTGGCCATGCTAAAAATAATAATGGCTATGAAATTGACCTTGGGTCTTACTATATTCTTGTTAGAAGTAATGCCTATGAAAGAAACATCTCCATGGGATATGGTTGGCTAGAAACTTCCTCAATTAACTATCTAAATAAGTGTCTCCTTTCCAACCACTTTGATTACATCCCTTCCAATGACCACTCCACCTTCTACATCCTTATACCCTATTCAATAAGTTTAAATAGGAAAACTTATTGTTCCATAATGGGTGATAGAGATGTATAATGTTAGATATGAAAGATAAAGCTTGGTCTTAACTAAGCTTCCCAAAGTTTCCACTCAGTTAGATAAGGAAAGTGGGATTATTCAAAGTGTGAGGAAGAGGAAAATGGTAAATTTGAGAACAAAGGGTGAAGTAGAATTTGAAAAAAGAAATAACTTGTTCTCTTCAGAAAATAATACTAAGATAAATACCAATGACCCTAATGAATATATTGAGTATTTCAACACTTTTGTGGATTCTACTGGGGTGACAATGAAGGAAATGCACTAGAGTAGTGAGGAGGCCTTAAGAAGATGAAATCAAATGCAAATTACATAGGCCCTTTAGGAGTTTATTTTTGATGTTCAGAGTGAAGCTACTAAGTTGTACAATATTATATACAACATCAAGGTTTCCATAGTAGGTAGTTAAGCCAATAAAGAAAATATTATTACACTATTGAATAAGACAAAGGATGTGGAAAGGAGATTTAATTTCTTGGTTTAGTGCTCAATGATTAGTACTTCCATTTAGTTGAATTTCATGACCAACATGGATGTTTCTTGGTGTTTGAGATATGTGATTTCCAAGAAGGATGCTTCCATAAATTATCATAAATAGATGAATAAGTTGTTTATATTTTTTATTAGTCATAAGAGTGAGGTTTTATAGATTTGTTGAGAAATAAGAGTCACATCGATGATCACCCAAGATGGGGATCTTGTCAATAGACCCAATTTTTAAAATCTTCACCACTCAGATGTTGAAAAATTTAGGAAAGAATATGAAGATAATTTTTATAAAACTAATGAGGAAGTATTTTAGTTGTTTATTTTTGCTAAGGATAAGGTAATGAGAGCATAAGCTCTAGTAGCTAATTCTAAGTGCTTAGAGGCAAAAAAAAGAGTTTGATGGTTGATGTTATCATACTATTAAAACATTCATTACTTAGTTTTGAAATTATAGATAAATTGTTTGATTCAGTTTATGCATGAGGTGAAGAGATAAAACCCAAGGAAGTATCTTTTGGATCAGTCCCACGTACACAACTGGCTATCAATGCACCCGCAGCTTTGTAAATCTCTTAGTCTTTCCTTTAGTTAAAAATATAGTTACTCTATTGACTCCTCTAATTAATGGTTCCACATCAACACTTTAATAAAAGAATGATTATGTATTTTAATTTTATCACCAATGTTTGAATTTAATTAAAAATCTATTTATTATACATGCATATTGTATTTTTAGCTTGAGAGTATATTTTAGGCATTATCATTGTGCATTCATATTTGTATGATTTTGAGTGAGGGGTTATATTTTGAACTTGTAATTTTAGGTGAATATTAAAGAGATGAGGCCTTACCCATAACATGATTATAAATATACCATTCTCAAAGGGAGGAGAATTTTGGCTATTCAGATTAAGAGGAAATTTGAAAGAGTTTTGCTTGACTTGGTCTCTATGTTCAAATCTCGATTCTTCTCCAATTATGTGGATTACTTGAGATGTTGCATAATTATGATATATTATTACTTTGATTGTGTATGAGTTATTTATTTTAAATATAATCATTCATTTTTAACTATAGATTATTTGAATGTATTTTTCATGCTTATCATAACCCCCTCTTGGAGATTTGTAATAAAAATCTGATAATTAGGCAACCTTTTATTTTTTCATGTTTGAGTATATTGTGTTATGGTTCCTTTAGTTATTAACTATATTTGATTGTTGGTGTGATACAATAGATTTCAATAAGTATTGGTTTAGATTCATTGTCCTATCTAAGTTTAATTATTAGTCTTGAAAGGCTTTATTCCTAGGTGTCCATAGGCTCTATTTTATGCCTTACCTTTCCCTCTTTTTGAAATTTATTTTGAAAACCTACCTATCTTAGTTAGAGTCATCATCCTTAAATCTAATCTAAGTATATCTAGGTTCACCCATAGCTAGTTCACCCATGGTAAACAATATGCATTACTCACCATTATTCCACCTATAGGTTGTTCTAAAATTGAATACCGTACAAATCCTGCCTTGGAGTGAGTCTATTCACTATTAATAAAACATTAGAGGCTACCTCATAGGAATTTTGGAGTGTGTATAAAATCCACATCAATAGATATCTTGGAGAATGTTCCTAGGTTTTTTTTGGCTGATCCACATGTTAGGTGTGGATCCTTACACTTATCCATCTTGCCACTCTTTTAAAACATATGCCAGTTTAATCCCACATTGATGGTGGGAAGGCAATAAAATGGGTTTAAATACAAAACTATTAACATGGTAATATAAGAATGGTATTAGGGTCCCCCTCCACACAAAAAGCGGTCCCTTCTTGCTAAAGGGGTCCTAACTAGTAAATAGTGTACACCCCACAAATAGGTACACATTATCAAATATTAAAGGATAAAACAAACCAAACCCAGTTTTCATTCTCTACCACATGTCACCATATAATTACTCCACATGTTAGGGTTTAATTAATCTATTATCTACCATATGTCAAGCCTTGATTGGGCCACTTGGTAGGCCATAAAATCTAGTCAACATGATAATGTCACCACTATATGTAAATAATTTTTTCACCTATTTGTTGAAAACATCGATGGGCCATAAATTTTCCATCTAATGTCAAACAAATACATTCAAAATGTGTTAGAAATATCTCAAAGAACTTTATGATTTATAGGTGCTTTTGGAAATTGTATATACCATATGAATGTGTCAAAAGTGGAAATCCTCCCATCTCAGACCCCCCTCACTAAAAATATTTTTGTCTACCAAAAAAATTCTCTCTTATGTCAATAATAACTTCTTCCTAAAACTCATTAAGTGATTCGGGAGCAAAAACATCAAAATAAGTTACTATTATCACCTTGATCCATGATCATAGGAGGTGGATTTGTTTTCTCTCTTAGAGGTTGATTTTACTTCTCTCTCTATGAGGTTGAATTTATAAAATGAAATATACCAAATGACCCTTTTTCACTCTTGGTGTCTTGGTCTCTTCTAACGTACTTTATTATCCACTTTCACTATACTAATTTTAGGCTAAGGTGAATCTCTCTCATTTAGGATATGTTGTTCACGTTATCCTTGATACTCAACATTATTAACAAGGGAAAAATTTACATTTCATATTAATCGATGCTATAACAGGTTATCACTTACCCTTTTTAGGGTATTAAACACAACATACATGTATTACAAACATTTTTAAATCTAGGGTCTTAAAAAAATTAAATACTTATAATTGCATGTGAATACATTGAAAGAAATATATTTTAATGAAATATAATGGGATGAAAACATACATCCATAAAATAGTAGTGATTTAATTAAGTACAATTCACCATGTAATAACCTTTCATGTTGATGCCATTTCATCTCCCTCTTGGAAGAACACCTCAACTCATGTGCATGATAATGATGCTTATCGACATGTATACTACTTTGATACCCCAAAAATTTACTTGGATAACCTTTTCTTGGAGTTCTCTTATAATGGAGAACCTATTAACCCATATTTATAAATGATACAAGAAGTGGTAAGAAAAATAAACATGAGAATGCAAAATAAATAATGATACAACCTATCATAATGGGATACTCATGATGTGATTCCTATTGTAAATGTCTACTCTAATTTTTCTCTCAATGAGTGATATACCTCCATACTTTCTCATAAAAAAATATTAGTTTAATTAATGCTTATTCAATAATGGAAACATAAAAAGTGATTTTGGAGGCGATTTAAGCATGCTAAACACAACTTAGCTATACAAATATGTTATCCATTTCTTACCAATCTAATCTAATGGATAATCCTCTTTGGGTGACTTCCTCTTAATAAGATATTCTTTGAATATGTGGGATTATTAATTGGATGCCTATTATATTTTTGGTACTTGTATAACTCTTTCATTTGCTACCTCTTGCTTTGTTAGTGCTTTCACAACTTCCTCTTTGCTTATGGATGCTTCCTCCTTCTTTGAGTGATCCTTGAAAATCTTTGCATGGATTTGTGGATGAATTTTACAACATTTTTCAATCCAATATCCACTCATGTTACAATGAGTGTAATAATTCTTGTACATTTTCTTGGACAAAAAACCCTTCTTGTCATTCTACATATTTTGACTTGAAGAGTGGTCTTTACCACTTGTTTCCTTCTTCCTAAAAGACATGATTTTTTTTTTATGAAATTTCTCTCCCAATACATTTCCACATAATGGTTATTAAATCCACAAGAAGTACATGGATACATATACCAAAATGTCTATGTTTCAAATCCAATTTATTCATAAATGAATAAAACATTGTAGTACTTATTATTTCCATACATTGTAGGGTTGTCACTTGTGAGAGTATGATAAGAGGAAAATATTTTACCTACTAATTTGGTATATTAATCTCTCTTTGGATATGACTTTAATTCCTCTTGGATTTTTTTCCCATGATTGGAATGTTGTCCCCTTCTAATTATAACTTGCACTTACTCTCAACATCATGGATAAGCTATTTCTATAGTGGCTTGGGATCTTCTCTTTAAGTTTCTCTTTATTTAACTATTTTGGGGCATTCTACAACTTCTTCTCTTCCACTAACATATCCCAAAATTGCATAATAAGGTTTTTACTCAACCTATATGAGATTACTCATTCCTTATCCATTGATGTTAAGGCCCTTTTTACCAAGATCGATCTTGATTAGTAACTTAGAGAAAATACCATGAGTATGCTTCTCAAATTAACCAAAAGAATAATCTACATATTTATAGGAATAAAAAATAATAATATTTATTTTCTTTATCAAAGTAAGAGATAAAAGGTTTATAAGGAGATGTAGGAGCTTTAGGATGTTCATCTCCATTACCCTTATAACTAGTGGAGGGTTATTTATTTTGTTTACCTATATTTTCACCGTCATGCCTCATCTTAATTTTGTGATGCAACTCTTCCACCATGATATTTATCTCAAGAAAGTCTTAATGGAAGTCCATATCTAATTCAAATTATTTCTAGAGAGATCCCATGGCTTGACTTACATAATTTACAACAATGTCTATGTCATACTCATCAAGTGATCCTTCACCATACTTGATTTTAAACCTTTTTAACATAAAAAATGAAACATTTAAAATAAAAAAACCATGTTAAAATATCCTTGAGCAACTGATTTGATACCAAACTGATCCAAAAATGGGCATAACAAAATTGACTCAGTTTTCTCCAAAATTTAGATACTTTATAAATTTTCTCAATTTCTCATTAAATTTGTAAAAATTGGATTAGTAAAAAAAATAGCATTAAAAATGATAATAAATATAAAAAAAGTGTTAAAATTGAGACAAATTCAAACCAACTAATAATAGATTTCATCTCTGATGGACTACATCTTCGAGTCATTTTAATCGATGAACCATTCTATTAATTATCCTTTACAAAGGGAAATAATCTCTCATTAAGGGGCTTAAAATTAATTCTCTCCCAATAAGGGGTTATAAATATTCTCCCAATTAGGGCTGTTCTCCCAAAATGGGGTTACAAAATCTCCCTCCAAGGGTCTATCTCCTTTTCAAAAGTCTTATCCTTCATAAGGCTTAAAATCCTTTTACAAAGGCTATGAAGGGTTAAAAATTAGCATTATAATACAAATTCAACATATTTATAATTTTTTTAGGCTTATTTGTATAATAGTCAAGGCCTTATCCTTTTAATAAAATATGAACGGGTTCAAATCCCTTGGAAAACACCCTCAAATGGCTTTATTTAGGCTTACATACTCCACGAATCAATAATAAATGCAACATCTTCTAATTAGATTTCCAAAACTAGTCTTTCCCCAACAACCAAAAATTCAAAATAGAAATAAGAGGTTGTGGTTTCAAATCCCATGCTCTATGTTTTCCTTTTGGCTAAGTCTTATCTCAAAATTCAAAAGATAAGGACAAAGTCTTGCCAAACAATTTTTAAAGATGAGTGTATCATAGTTGGTAAAGACCTAATATAGGTTGTGTGAGGTAGTGGGGTTGAATACCACTCCTCACCTCTCTCCTTTTGAATATAATTTGTTGCCTCTTTTGTCATAGACTTTACTTTTAGTCCCACATTGGTGGGTGAAGAGATAACTTAAGGCTTTAAATATAATACATTGAACCTTGTGAAGAGGTCAATAGACCATGTATCCCTTGAAACTCACCTTGAATCATTCTTAAAATGTGTGTATTAGGATGTGAAAACCTTAAAGGATGGTCTTGTGGACATTTTTGATGATCTAAATGGAAGCCTTAAACTTGTCCATCTTATCATTATTTGAAAACATGTACATGTTTAATCCCACATTGATGGTGGGAAGGCAATAAAAAGGGTTTATATAAGAAACTGTTATAATAGTAATATGATAATGTTGGTAGGGTCCCCCTCTACACCAAAAGTGGACACTAGTTTAAGGGTATTTAATTGGTATAAATATGATGATCCCCATAAATAGGTATATTCCATCAAAGACCAGAAGCTAAAACAAACCAAACTCATTTGTTATTCTTTGCTACATGCCATCTTTTGGTTGGTCTACATATCAGGATTTAATTAGTCCATTATCTACCATATATCAATCCTTGATTTGGACACTTGGTAGGATATACAATAAAATCATCACGTTGATGTCATCATTGTACCTACATATTTTTTCCCATGTTTGTTAAAAACTTTAGCGGGCCATAACTTTTGAATCTGATGTCAAAAAGAATCCATTCAAAAACTATCAGAAATTTCTTGATGATTATATGTTTTATAAATTATTTTGGAAAGATTACAGACCATATTAATGTGTTAAAAGTGGAGATCCTCTTGGATCATGAATGGAGAAGAGAAACTTTCAACACATGGGACAAAGATTCCCCTTGTTTTTATGACCTGATGGTGATCCAAGGGCAAGAAAATTCCATATGATATAACATGGGTAAGTTGTAATTTTTTTCATCAGATCTTTATATGGTTTTCTTAAATATTTTTAGGTTATAACTATTGATTCCTTCCACAAATGGGTTATTTACAATGTAATGGGTAAGACGTTCTTCACAAATAAAATAAAAAGGAGAGAGAAAATTAGGGCAAAAAAGAGGTAAATCCCTTGATTGATACACGTCTTCCAAAACTCAAAAATTTTATTAGTGTGGGTTGAAATCAAACCATTAAGTATCAAGTCTATCTACTGCACAAACTAGAACATAATAATGAGCAAGACTCAAAGGAAAATCATGTGAACATGAAATCTAGAAATCTATTCAAAAGAAAGCTTTTACACAACCCTATAGCTGTTTATATACCATGAATAATGTAAGCCTAAAAATAACTAGAATGAGCTCTAAAATTCAATTAAATAAATTACTAAAAAATCTAATTATATATCCACTTGCACACCAACAACATCAAAAAACTTCTTTACATAGATTACTTCTCAAATTGAGATCTTTAACAGACAAACAAGATAAAATAAGGAGGAAGAGTAGGTGAATTATTGGCTCAATATCAATAGATTTTTGGTTCTCAAAATGTGTTAACCTTTATAAAGGCAATTAATTTTGTTTATATAAACAATGCTAGTTATTTAATTTATTATTATAGACAACTAATCTTAAATGATCTTGATACAAACATTAAATGAATAACTTACTAGAGATGAATCTTTGGTGATAACACATCAAGAAATGATAATGATATAGTCATGGAATAATTTTTGGTACAAATTTCATGATGAAAGTGTATTCAATCTCCACTACACTCCAATCTCCAATGATCAATAATCACTTTTTGGTATTCAATTTTTCCAGTAACTAATTAGCAACCTAGTGATGAATGACCACATCATTATAGATTAATCCCAATGATGGAGCTATTGGTTCTTATTATAGATTTATCCATTACTAATATGTTATGTTTTTCCCCATGATTAGATCCAAAGCACAATAGGCTAATGCATTTTATGGTCAAAATGATGATTTTTCCTTTTGTGCTTTGGATCACTCTTTTCTTATAATTCATTGGTACATGCCACATAACTTTATTATTTGGTGTTGACAACATCCTAAATGGGAATACAAATCCATTTCATCTAACATCACCTTCTAGTTCCTCTCTATTCAAATTATGACCTAGTCATATGACTTTTTGACCATTTTGATTAATTGAGGGCCAATTTTCAAATAATTGCACAAATGTTGATTAACCTTGTTTAAGTCTAATTAATCCAATTTAAAAGCTTAAGTGGATTTTCCATGAGAGTTGCTGAATATTTATTTATGAAAATTAATTCCTATTAACTGCATCATTAGGTGACCTGATTTCTTGGGAAAACATTTGTAGGCCATAAATGCCACAAATATCAAGATTAGGAGTCACCCATGCCTATTTAATGCCTCCCATGCCTCTTCAATGCCCATTTCTTCCAAGGTCATGATGAATATAATTATTGATTTAATTACAAATATTAGGATTATCCATGGCCACACATCTCAATCTTGAGATGGATGGTCATGGTTGATCCTGACCAATCTCAAAAATCTATAAATAGAGAAGCCATGAACATCATTTCTAAGCTATTTTTTTGCAAGGTTATTATGCTAAAATATCTTCAAAAGCTTAAAGATTTCAAAGTTGTAATGCTAAATTATTTCTACAAGGCTTTGTATTTAATCATATTTTTTGTTTACAATCTCCATTGATAAGCTAGTTTAGTGATTTGGAATCATGAGCCTAGGTTTTATGGAGTGTTCTTGAGGCATTGGAAGAGCTTAACACCTTTGTTGACAAAGACAAGGATGCTTGTTCAAGTGAGAACATGTTTTTGAGCCACATGGGTCTGGTGAATCCATTTGGGAAGGTAGTATGGTGTTGCTTTCTTTCATTTGTTTCTTGTTATCCTTTGTAATTCCCATAGGAATAGATAGGCTTGGTTAGTTAGTTATTTATGCATGTTTCATTATTTATGGAATAATTCTTGACTAAATTGCTTTGTAATCCTCTCTAAATCTTGGCATGCTTGGTGGGATAAGATGTATCTCAAACCTAAAGGAAATCCTTTTAAAACTCTAAATATCCATTTAGATGCTTAAAACTCATGCAAATTGATTTTCTAACTTTATTTTGCCATTTTTATTTGCCACAGTTTTACATAGTAACTGACATCGATAAGTGATACCAACATTAGTGACCTAGCTTAACCAATGTCGGTCAAAAAAATTAACATCAATTAGGTCTCAGTTAGCCAAAGTAACCATCATCAGTTGTAATAACTAACGTCGGTCACTATGTTTTTCAAAAAACACATACCTGAGAGCTAATTTTTCAATTTTCATTGGTTTAAGCTACAAATAACTTCAAATCTAAAGGACATGCTAACATTTTTGTTGTGGGAACAATCTTTTGCTTTGATCAAAACATGTTTAAATCACCTCTTACATGCTTAAAAATAAATTAGGAACTTTGTTTTGGGTGTTTAACCAAGAATTTAGATGTTTTGGTGAATGTTTTCAAAGTTTGCAACTAAGACCAAGGGGTCAAATGAACACCACCAAACATTTCATTTGGGTTTAAAATTGAACACACTTGTCAATTCTTATTTGTAATAATTGTTTACTTAAATTTTTGTTTGAGAAAAAGAGGAATATTGCATGTATGCTCTTCCATTTGTCCCCTATAGGGAACCCTTGGAATCAAAAGTGTCATTCCTATTGTAAATAGCCTAGTCCAAGGCTTATAAAGAATGTCATCTAAAGAACTCCCCAAAAACTCATCAAAGTTTGGGTGATCTTGAAAATGACCCTAAAGTCTTTCTATTTTATGATTTCTTTATTTTCATTGAAACTTGGCTTGTGAGGGGACATCATTACCTCCCATGAGTTATTTAGGGAAGTTTTAACCTAGGTTTTCACCTCCCAGCATTGACTTCATTTGACACCTTTGGAGTTACACACAAGGCATAGTGGCACTTTAGACATCGCACTACACTAAGCAAACAACAAGATGTAGTGGTTACAAAAAGGACTAGACCTTTTTGCAAAAATCCAAGTGATACGGATCTAAATTTTTTTCTTTTCTTTTGCATTTTTTGGCATGAAAGTCATTATGCAATTGATTCCCCTAGAATGATCAAAACCTTGCTAGTTTAGTAGACCCCACTTTGCCATACCTTGTTAGTTTAGACTTGAGACATTTGTTTTTTGTCATTAGCTTCTTAGTCTTGATTTATGTCTAAAACTACTTGTTAACTCAAGGAACTTAACCAAAACACATTGTCCTCAAATTTTTTGAGTAAGGGAGGTGTTATGCTATCCAAATGGAAAATTCATATTTTCCTTATTTAAATTGTTATCAAAAGATTTTGTGTCATGTCATCCACTTTGGCACAGTCATGCTACCCAATTAAGTCTAGATCTTTTACCCAATTTGTTTAAATCCTTCATTTATAATCCACATTCAATATTAAACCTTTTTGAGTTCTAAGGGTTGGTGCTTTAAAGTGGGTTTTCCATGTGTGCACTAAGCTTGTTTTAACTTCGGTTCAATTTTATATTTGGATTGAAGGTTATTTATTAAGACTCAAAATCACTTTATCATCTTGGTGGAATTAATTCATCTTATGTATCACTCATGCTTTGGGTCTGAGAACATAATTTATCCTACTAGAATCATGTGGTGACATTATGCTACCTATTTGGTCCTAAATTTACACTTAGTGATTCATGTATGTTTTTACATCTTGAGTTTCTTAGTTCATTTTGTCTTCTTCATAATTCAGAGAGATTTCCTCTAAAATTCTAGGGTTAACTTGTCAAAGTTGAAGCTAACTTTTGTAATGTGGATGTATCATAAAGATCTAGGCTTTGGTGTACTAGTTTTCAACTTGGGTCTTTGAGTTACCTTAATCTCTTCCAATCTATATGATTTCAACTTTACCAAAGGTTGAGTAAACTTGTAAACTAAATCTTCTAAATTTTGTGTGGTTTTAAACCACCCTCCCTTATAGTCTCATTGGTACCTTGGTTATTTTTTTAAAAGGAGAGCTAAAGAATACATTTATTGGTTAACAAACATTGGTCCAAAGTTAGTAAATACACATAACAACTCTTTTTAGACATGACTCAAAGATTAACTTGAAGTGGGGCTTCTTATGGCCTTAGTTATGAAGATGAGAAATTTTATGATGGTCAAGATAACCTCATTATTTTTGATGATATCCCTGCAATAGTAGGATTTGAAGATGATTACAATGAATATCAACCCCAAGAATATCAAGATGAAGCCCTTCTTAGATTGATAGAATTAGGTGCTAGACTACCTTCTTATTTTCCTACAAAATAATTACATACCTTAGTTAGAGAAGGAGAATAATGATGTCAAGAGCAATATTTTTCACAAATGAACATACCTTCTTCCTCTAACAAAGGAAAGGAAATATAAATAGAATCAGAACCCACAAATATAGATCTTCTAGCTAAGATCAAGATAATTAATCAATGATATGCAAACTAAATTATCACAGACTTAACTAACTCCCTAATTGCCACTTTAATTCAAAATAATGCTTCAAAAGAACATGAAAATATAGTTGAAAATATGCAACAAGTATTGGATGAGAACATTACCATAGTGGATCAAGGAAATATAAATGAATAGTTAAAGACACAAGAGACCTTACAATATATTCCATTTGACATAGAACATACATTTTTCAATCATCAATAACCTCTTGTCACTTTACACAATAAGAAACCTAAAAATTTAGTCTAAATTGAGGAAATCCCTCAAGATAATTTGACCAGTTATTTTCAACCAACCCAAAGATTGATAAATAAACATAGAAATTTCCAAAATCAACAAAGTGTAAAACAACTAGATTTAGGGAACGTTTTACAATCCAAGAATCAACGGCCTATGTTCTCAACTCAAGTAGAAAATTAGAACTAAATCATGGATCAAAAGTTATACGCTCCCTATATATCCACACAAAACTAGGGGCATATTCCACCCTAACATCAACAAAACCAAGGGCGCATTCCACCCTAAAAATACAAAACTAGGGGCACATTCCACCCCAATAGAAATAAAACTAGGGGCACATTCCACCCCAACAACAATAAAACTAGGGGCACATTCTACCCCAAAAACATATTATCCAATCAACAAATGCACCAAACATGCAAGAATGGATTTCTATGAATGATTTTTTTTAAAGATTGGAGATGAATAATAGAGTCAAAAAATACAAATTCAATAAGATATTCCCATATCCATTTGATTTATCTATTCTCCAAAACCCCTTTCCACATCATTTTAAGGCACCCAAATTTGAAAAGTACATAGGGAAAGGAGATCCATGTAAGCACATAAAATCATTCTTCATCTTATGTCAAGAGGTTGCTTATAGTAACGAGTGCTTACTATGATTATTTTTGTGAAGTTTAGCATGACAATCTCTTGATTGGCTACTTAAACTACCCAAGGGATCAGTTTTGGATTACAACAACTAATCAAAACAATTTATTAACCATTTCTCATATAATATAGAACATGAATTGACCATTTTTGACTTATGCAATGCCAAACAGTGTGATGGTGAAAGTCTCACTGCATATCTACAAATGTGGAGAGCATTGGCAGGCCACTTTCAACACAATTTATTAGATAAATAGTTGGTTGATATCTTTGTATAGAATTTTCATCCTAAAGTTGCACATAATCTATGGTTAGCTTGTGCTAACTCATTTGAAGAAATTATTAACAAAGGAGTGTAGATTGATAAGGATCTTATTGCTAGAGGCCTTGTTAAGATTTTTGCATAAGGACAAGCATCTAATCAGACTAAATCACCAGCTCTTCAAACAGTTATGCATGATAAGTCTAAAGGCTTTCACAAAAATAAGAACATGGTTGGAAATGGGGTGATATAAAAAAGACATGTATAAATGGTATAGGTTATGCCTCCTTCAAATGTATAATTAACTCTCCTAAATCCACTACCTAATTTGAAGAGACAACCTCAATGAAGGATGTTTCATAACAATTTTAGAGTCTTTAGCAAGTTATGAGAATCAGTTGAAATAGTGTTACAAAAGTTCATTGTAGATAATTTAATTATATGGCCAGTATCAATGCCATTTCCTCAAGACCAACCAAAACCAGACTAGTATAAAGAGAATGAATGGTGTAAATTTCATCATGTTGCTAGTCACAGTACATATCATTGCATTCAATTATGACATATTAATGAGGACTTTATTGAAAATGGTGAGATGGAAATTAAGTTGGCCCCTAATCAAGACACAAATCAAGATATGGGAATCTATAAAGACTCCTTTCCTTGACATGATCCACCACCACCAAGAAAAAATCAAAATGGTCATAATCAAGGATAGAGGTAAAATCAGAACCAATAATAAGGTCAAAATTGTAATGAGCATAATCAATATCATAATGCCCACACTAATAATGTGGCTTATAAAAATGTACCTTATGACTATAATAATATTGTGGGATGCATTTTTATAACCCACATTGCCACTATTACTGTAACACCCTCATGGCCAATCTCATGTTCCTCATAACATGAGACCCTTCATTATAGGGTCAACACCCTCTCCCCTTAGTAATACCGTGTCAAGTTTGCATCATCATGTTGTTACTCTATTTTCATAGGTTACTAATCTTAAATAGTGGTACCATTCTTCTAATTATAAAGGCTCCTCACTAACCTAAAATTGTTACAATACTGTTAATCACCCATAGGTCACCATATAAGGCCCTTTGGCTCACTATTCTAATTATAATGACTCCTTGCCACCTCTAGGTTGTGCAGTTACAACTAGATGCCCATGAGTTACAATCCAGGGCCCTTTACCCACTTCTTTCCATAAACCCAAAGAGAACATTGTGCCAATGGTTCCAAAGATGAATACTATCCCAACAAAGACTAAACTAGTTCAATCCATAATTCAAAGGCCTTATAATATAACATATCAATTAGATAAAACCCCTACATAAATTTCCATATTAGAAATCTTGTAGACATCTAATGCCCATCAAACCATCTTCAACAAACTTTTACAAGAGTCTATTGTGCCTAATGATATAAACCTTAATCAGTTCCAGAATGTAGTTGGACATTTGTCTTCATTTTGATAAATCACATTTGATCAAAAAAACATGGCCACCCTTGGCCCAAACCACAATAACCCACTATGCATTGAGATAATCATTGCAGATCACAAGATCAATTGGGTCCTTATAGATAATGGTTCAAGGTTGAACATCATGTTTCTTAAATTGGTGAGATGATTGGGATACATGGATAAAGACATTCATCTAGAGACTATTACAATCAAGGCATACAACAATGTTAAAAGGGATTCAATGAGTACAATTTAGTTACCAGTCATGGTTGGGTCTATTCCTCATCACATGTTATTCCATATTATATATATTTATCTTCCTTATAACATACTTCTTAGTCATCCTTAGATCCATTAAGTACAAGCAATTCCATCTAATCTTCACCAATGTCTTAACTTTCCCCATGATGGGATCGAGGTTACTATTCTTACTAATCAGCAGCCATACCAATACTGCAAACATCTTGAAGCAAAGTTTTATAATTATAACTATTGCCCATGTTTTTAATTCATTACAAATAATAATAAAAACATCATTTGTCATCCATCTCCATCTAATTATATAGATCTTGGTGATATAACCTCTAGTTCAACTGATCCATTTCTTGTGGATCTAGCCAAATAGGTTATTATTAAAGATGTAGGCATTTCCATGTACCATCTAAAAGATGTCCTCCATATTGAAAAATTTCCAAAATCCCCTAGAACATTTGGTAAACCTAAAACCTCCCTAACTCCTAACAGACCCAATCAGATTTGGCAACCAAAGAAGAAGCAACCAAAACCTCCTATGGTTTTTGTACCTATAATTACACCAAAGAAAGCTCGAGAGGCTTTTACCGAGGGAGATTGGTTATATTTTGAGGGCATTGAAAATTATTTTTATAATCCAAATTATCTTATCCCTAATAGGATAATGGATCATCTTGAATATATAGGGAAAGGCCTTGGCCCATAGGCATAAGGAATTTTAGAACCCTTATCAGCTAGAGTTGTGAATTGGAATCATGGTCTCAAATTTAAACCACTAAAGGATGACCTCATAAAATTTGGTAGTGAATATTTCAAAGTGACTAGTAACAAGACTCTTAGTAGTGACCCAATGTCCCATTATAGCCTTTTTGATGAGCTTGCTGATTCAGATTTGTTTGATTTAAATGCCATATTGACCATAACACCTATTGGAGCTTCTGATCCTGAAGCAAAAATCCATCCTAGTGGTGTTTCCCTTCCTAAAGCAATACATTATATCTTTACCATTGGTGCTTCCCATCTTGAATCAAACCCTCACTATAACCTATGCCTTTGCCATCCTAAACTCATAGATTGGGATCAACAAAATTTAGTCATATGCCTCGATGAGTTTCAAAATGAAGAATCAATTGAAAAATACATGGGCCTATGAGATGCACTCCCCATTGGTGATCATAAGCAGGGTTTTGATTTTTCATTGAATTCTTCTGCCTACTTTAGAGAGTAAGAAAAAATTCTTGGTCATAATAAAGAACAAACATTGAGATCTTTAGGTGAAAACCTCTTTGAGGTAATTGTTGATTAGGGAAAAAGTAAAGAAAAATACAAGCCTTTGAGTGTAAACCTATTTTAGGCATTCCCAAGTGGGAAAGTTTGCTCATCCCCTCAAGATGTAGAAAGTCCATCTAGCCCAAGTTCCATATCTAGTATAAGCATCTCTTTAGAATAACATCAAATGTTTGAGCATCTTATTCTTGAGTTTCCAGAGGTTTTTACCAATTAGCCTTTGCCTAAGAAGGTAGATTCTAATTCTTCATATTATCTAGATCTTTGGGAAGAACAAAAAGAAGATGAGGTAGAGGATCATGACCATACATTACCTACAATTCTAGAAGATGGATCCACACTCCTTATGGAGAGCATAACCAAAGTGAATTTGGGAACCCATGGGGATCCTAAAATTATTTATCTTAGAGCTTCCCTTATTAAAGTAGAGTGTGAACATATTATATCCATTGTAAAGGATTATATAGACATCTTTGCATGGGAATATTCTAACATACCAGGCCTAGATCCAGATCTAGTTGTGCATCATCTTGTTGTTTACCTTGATGGTAAACCAATCAAGTAAAAGTTGAGAAAGATGCATCCACGCATTGCCATTTTGGTGAAGGCCAAATTAGAAGAGTTATTAGGAGTTAATTTTATCAGACCATTGGACTACTCTGAATGGATTTCTAACATAGTGCTAGTAAGTAAAAATACCCTAGGCATATGTGTTTATCCTAATTTCCATGATATCAATAAAACATGCCCTAAAGATGATTTTCCTTTGCCCAACATCGACATGATTATTGACTCAACTATTGGGTATGAGATGTTATCCTTAATGGATGGATTTTTTGGTTATAATCAAATCAAGATAGCCCCTAAGGATCAACATAATACCACATTCACCAATCTATGGGGGACATCCTATTACCAAGTCATGCCATTTGTTTTAAAGAATGCTAGAGCTACATATCAATGTGATATAATTGTCATCTTCCATGACATGATACATAACATTGTCAAGGACTATGTTGATGATATACTAGCCAAATCAAGAATAAGATCAGGAAATCTTGGCATTCTATGAAGAATATTTGAGAGGATTCATGCATATAAATTCCACGAATCCTAAGAAATGTGTCTTTGGAGTCACATCAAGAAAATTGCTAGGGTTCATTGTGTCACAACAAGGGATTGAAGTTGACCCTACAAAGGTCACCACTATTATGGAAATGCCTCCACCAAACAATCTTAAATAGTTGTGTGGTCTATAAGGTAAGATCTAGTCTATACGCAGGTCTATTTCTCAACTAGTAGATAAGTACCACCCATTTGCCCATCTCTTAAAGAAAGGGGTAACATTTAAGTGGGATGAATATTTTTAGATAGCATTTGTAAAGCTTAAAACATACTTGGCCAATCCACCAATATTATGACCTCCAACATAAGGAAAGCCATTACTTCTTTATATATCATCCATGGAACATGTGCTAGGGTCATTTTTGGCTCAACATGATGATCATGGTAAGAAACACATGGTTTATTATTTAAGCTACACATTGGTAGCATATGAACATAATTATATGCCTATTGAGAAGGCATGTTTAGCTATGGTGTTCACCACTTAGAAATTGTGTCATTATATGCTAAATAAAAAAACTATTTTTATTACCAAGGTAGATCCTCTCAAGTTCCTTTTACCTAAAGTAGCTCTTCAAGGATGCATGGCTACATGGATTATGATTCTCATTGAGTTTGATATTGAGTACTAGAATCATAAGGCCATAAAAGGCCAAGTTCTTGTAGATCAACTTACAAAAGCTCCTATTACGGCCACTCAACCCCTCAAGTTTGACCTTTCAGATGATTTTATCATGACGATAGAACAAGCATCACAAGAACCTAAATATTGGACACTCTATCTTTATGGATCCTTCACATCTTGAGGGTCTAGAGCTAGCATATTTTTGATCATGCCACAAGGGGATTTGATACCCAAAGCATTCCATATATAATTTTAGTGTACAAAAAATATGGCCAAATATGAGGCATTAGTTGTAGGGCTTTATCTTTCCATACAGTGGGATATTCAAAGTTTAAAGGTCTATGGATATTCACAACTAATCATAAATCAAACAATTGATTAGTATAAAATAAGAGATGACAAGCTTGTTCCTTACAATAAAATTGTGGATAACCTTAAATAATATTTTAAATCTTTTTAGTTTGACCAAGTTCCATGAGTCAACAATAGATATACCAAAGCCATGGTGACAATTGGTTTCATGATTCAAATGCATGATAGTGCTAAAGAGTATCAGTTCCTAATATAAAATATTCTTAAGCTATCACATATTCTATCAGATTCAGAGAGGATATGCACCATTGCTACTCCTAATCTCTCACCTGAGTTACCATGGTACCAATATTTTTATAACTATTTCCATAGCCATGTATTTCCTACCAACCTTACCAATAACCAAAAAAAACTATTCCTTCATCATTTAACATGTTATATCCTTCTTATAAATAGATGTATCATAAAGGCTATGATGGAATGCTTCTTTGTTATTTATCTTTGAGAGAATCCAATCTAGCACTAAAGGAGGCTCATGAAGGAATGTGTGGGGCCCATACCAATGGTGTAGTCCTAGCAAAGAAACTTCTCATAATAGGATATTATTGGCTAAAAATAGAGATAGATGATTGTAATTATGTAAATAAGTGTATTCCTTATCAGTAGTATGGTAACTTGATACATACACCTTCCTTACCATTGCAGCGGATTACAACACCATGGCCATTCTCAACATGGGGTCTCGATCTCATTATAAAAATTAACCCCACATCTTTAGATGGCCATAAGCACATTTTGACTCCAATAGATTAATTTACAAAGTGGATTGAGGTCATTCCTCTCACTTATATTACCATGAAACAAATAGCCAAATTCATTCATTACCATATAATCTATCGATATGGCATCCCAGCCTATATTGTATCCAATAATGGCAGATCATTTTTGAGCCAAGATGTGAAATATCTTTGTGAAAAATTTAAGATCAAGTAAAATAAATCCACTCCATATAACCTGTAAGGCAATGGATAAGATGAGGCATCAAATAAAACCATTCTAGCCATTTTAAAAAAGATTATCAATGATGCTAGTTGTAATTGGCATTTGTAATTTTTTCCTACCCTCTAGACTTATAGAACCAATCATCTCGACCCAACTAGAGCTACTCCATACTCCCTTGTCTTTGACACTAAATATATCATCCCAATTGAGATTGAGATCCCATCATTAATAATATCACTAGAGTACATTGAAGATGATGAAGACTATAGAGCCTCATGGCTGTAAGAACTAGAACTTCTGGGTGGTAAGTATTTGGTTTCCCTAGAAAAATTTTAGGCCTATCAAAATAGATTGTAGAGAAGCTAAAACAAACACATTCTCCCTCAAGAATTTGAGATTTTTGACTTAGTTTTGAAAGAGAACCAAAATAACACGAATGTTGACCCAAAAAGAAAGGCAAATTTCAGCCTAATTATTTAGGACTGTATATTGTCATAGTGAACTATGGATTAGGAGCATACCAACTGGCTAAACCTAATGGTGAAGAAATTTTAGAGCCCATGAACATCATACACCTTAAGAGATTATATGCATGAACAACCTTGAACCATTGTCTATAAGAACCTTGACTTGGGGGCAACTTGTGTTGTCATAATTTTATCCTACCCTTTTATCTTACCATGAACACATTTTATACTACCTTGGTCCACTTTTCATGTTTCTTGATAGTAAAGGATTTTGAACCCTTGGCACTCTAAACACATTCTTCATCCCATTCTAGATTACTCTCTTTGAGAAGCATATTATTTATTATGTTTAAGGCATGTTATAAGCTTGAACACTTTTTGTCCCTTGACCAATTGTGATCTCGATTATGTCTCATGAACATTATGAACATCTTCAACATCAGTTCAACTAGGACCATTTGGTGCAATTTTAGACAAGTATTTACTGCTCTTTCTTATTTTATCAAGAACTTCACTCTCACTAATTTGCATGCATGGGCCATTGCAACCAACTTAGCTATCTTATTAGAACCTCTAATCTCAAAATGTGCATCTCCTTGACTAGATGGTCCCACTTTGTGCATATTTTATCCCAAAAATACCAAAAACATCATAACATTATCCACAAAAGAGAAAAAAAATTATCTCACACTTTTGTACATTTGTACATTCTCATTCCACCATCTCACGCTCTCACTATTTTGTGAGCAACTATTAAGTTTGAATGCTCTTGCCATTTTAAAAACATAGAAACACTAGTTCATTTCATCTTATCCCACACACTTATCATTTTTCAAGATCATTCTTTCTCATCTCATTATCTTCTTATTTTCTAGACCATTCTTGTTTATTTGTCTTATCTTCCATTTCTTCTATAAAATTAATCATGATGGTTTGATCGTCATTTTTATTCTATCCCGTTTCTTGGAAGAACTACATTTGGCCTGAAGTTCATGTTGGAACATACATCCATAGAACTATATAGGTAGCATCCACTTGTCTTATAGATCTAGAGTCAGCTCGGCCAACCCCTTCCTTTTCTTCTTTTCACCCATTTCTTTTGTCATTGTTCCTCTTTAATAAGGGAACAATTGTCGTGTCATTGTTATTTGTTATGATATGGTAGAAAGTAACACATTTACCACACATGCACAAACATTTGTCTTTAAACTACACTAGCTTGGTTTTTTGTTTATGTGTATTTATTTGAGTTTTTTTGGTGTTTTTTTTATGTTTCTTGTTGTTTTGTTGTGCTTTCACACCTATACTTTTATTTCTTCTCCTTTTATCTTTTTCTTACTTCTTGTCTCTTCTTGGTTTTGTGTTTCCTTGTTTGTTTTTTATTTTCTCTTTTATGTTCAATAATGCCTTGATGGTCCACATGGATCTTGATTATTCATATCTCAAGTCTCATGTCATTAAGATGTTCTTAATTTTTGTTTTTAAAATAATTTTTGTTCCTACTTAAGTCTTGATAGATCACATATTAATTTCAAGTTAGGTTTATTTATGTTTATCTTTTTCTTTGTCTTTGCTTTTTTATTTAATTGTAAATCTGGTTTTGGTTATTTTTTTACCATTATCCTTAGTTATAGGTATTCACATTTGAACTGGTTCAATGCAGTTAGAATATTATGTCATTATAAGTTATTCATACTTATGATTCCTAAATTATTTTTCTATAGCAAGCACTTTGTAATCAAGTCTCAATGTCTTAATTTCAACATCAGCTCCGATGAATGATTCTTAAGAATACTTTGCAACACCTAGGCTCATGATATGGAATTAGGCTTCTAGGTAGAATGCATTTTAGGCTTCTTTCTCTATGCTTAAATGCGCATCTCCTTGCATACATTGTAAGTCTAATCAATTTTTGGTCATTTTTTTATCATTCTTCATTTTATTCACTCCCAAACTTGGGTGAACTAAATTGGCCTAAAGTTCATGTTGGAACATGAGTCCATGGAACTATGTAGGCAGTGCTCAATTTCTATTGAGGTCAGCTCATCTATCTCTAGTTCTTCTTTTCATATCTCTCATCACTTTGTGCATTCTCATATGCTTGGTTTTATATGGCTTTCTAAGCCATTCCACCATCACATGTACATTTTCTCTTGCTTACTTTAATCTATATTTTTGGTTATATCCTTGATCTATTTTGCTTGCCAATTGCCCATATTGGGGTATAACATCTGAAAAATGTTCAAATAAAATCAGCTCTACAAGGGCAAATCATTATTTATTCTTTATCAATGATCAAGATTTACCCTACTGGGCAAAGCTAATTTATCACGATCAAATCGACTCTACTAGAGTAATTCTTATTATATTCTCTTTAGAGACCCCATTCTAGTGGTGATTTCCTTCCTAAAGTAGAATTTTCTCTCTTTTCCTCTAATTCCAATATCTCCACATTAAATCCCACAATAGAAATATTTTAGTGTGCAACTTGTCTCAAGATTGATCAATGTCATAAGCGTGCAACTTGTATTCTCAAATTGGGTATATTTACAGTGTGTCCCTTACATTTATGGATTGTATCTTTCCCATTTCCCCTATCTCTAGGGCATATTTTACCTCTAATTATATTTTTATCATTGATGGTAATCATGTGTGCAAGTATTAACTCATCTAGATGTGATATATTCCATGGGTTAAACACTCACTTTTTCTCTCTTTTCAAGAGTCCATCATTCTCTTTTATCCTCATATGTCCTCTCAAGGGGGCATCATGTGTCTATTCCAATTTATTCTTGACAACTCTTTTCTTTGAAAAGATGATGCTTCACTTGAATGTCTCACTATGCCTTCTCAAATAGGGGTAAAATGTATACATCCAATTCCTAACACCATTTATGTTAAAATTGTCAATCTTACTTGAATTACACTCAAATACACATTTTAGGTCAAAATCCATAAAATTCCCTATATGGTTAAAGCTTGTCACTTATAAGTGCTAGTTTAGGTTAAAGTATCCCTAAATAGGGTAATGGATTTTATGGGCCAGCTAACTTTGATCAGATCATTTTGAGTCAAAATAATGATTTTGCCTTTTGTGCTCTAGATCACTCTTTTCTTCTAATTCATTTGTACACACTATGTACCTTTATTTTTGTGTGTTGGAAACATCCTAAATGGGAATACAGCTCCAATGCATCTAACATCACCTTCCAGTTCCTCTCAAATCACATTATGACCTAGTAATATGACTTTCTAACCATTTTGATTAATTAAGGGCCAATTTTTAAGTAATTACACAAATGTTGATTAACCTTGTTTAAGGATAATTAATATAAGTCAAGAGCTTAAGTGGATTTTCCATGAGAGTTGTTGAATATTTATTTTTGAAAATTGATTCTTATTAATTGCATCATCAGGTGACCTTATTTCTTGGGAAGACATCTGTAGGCCATAAATGACACAAATATCAAGATTATTTGTCACCCATACCTAGTTAATACCTCCCATGCCTCTTCAATTCCCCTTCTTCCAAAGTCATGATGAAGATAATTATGGATTTAATTCTAAATATTAGGATTATCCATGGCCACACATCTCAATCTTGAGATGGATGGTCATGGTTGATCCTAACCAATCTCAAAAATCTATAAATAGAGAGGCCATGAAAATAATTTATAAGATATTTTGGTTCAAGTTTATTAAGCTCAAATATCTTCAAAAGCTTGAAGATAGCAAAGTTATAATGCTAAATTGTTTGCACAAGGCCTTGTATTTAATCATAGTTTTTATTTACAAGCTTCATTGATAGGCTAGTTTAGTGATTTAGAATCATAAGCCTAGGTTTTATGGAGTGTTCTTGAGGCATTGGAGGAGATTACCACCATTTTTGACAAAGACAAGGATGCTTGATCAAGGGAGAACATGTTTTTGAGCCACATGGCTATGGTGAATCCATTTAGGAAGGTAATATGGTGTTGATTTCTTTCATTTATTTATTTTCTATCCTTTGTATCCCCCATAGGAATAGATAGGCTTGGTTAGTTATTTATTTATTCATGTTTAATTATTTATGGACTAATGCTTGACTAACTTTATTTGTAATCCTCTCTACACTACCTACCTAAATTCTAATAGCCTGATCCAATGACACATGGATGGAAAAGATGATTCATGGAAATTTGAGTGTTTACTATGTAATATTTTTCTTAAAGACTAAAATAAAAATATTGTGTGACATAGCCTATTAATTTTTCCACTTGTCCTATTATTTATCATGTGACATTTTGACTACCACTTATCACTTTAAATGCTTGATCTCTAGATATATGGATGTCTTATATATCTTGGGTCTTTAGGACTATTTAAATATTATCTTTACATACCTATGGGATAAGCTCACAAGATCATGCCATGTGGCATAATCTCAATACTCTAGGAGATATTCTCTTGTTGTCTATAGATTTTTCCTTCACCAATACCAAGCTTTCATGATGTTTCCATGTAGCACCATCATAGATCTTTAGGCTCACAAGGCTATTTTACATGAATATGTGACTTCCTCCAAGCTTTGACCACCCATGATTATGACACTTATATCAAATTAGGAGGTTGGGTTGGCAAGGAACTTGGTGAATTACATGTTTTTCCCCTAAGCCCTAAATTTTTGAGATTATGACACTTGTCATGATCTTGATAAGTTGGGTAGGTGGAGACTTATGAGCTACAAATTTTATAACTATCAAATCTTGAGTGCATGATATTGATCCACATAGACTACTTGTGGATCACTAAGATATCTATATTATCAATTTATATTGTGAGTTTTTGAAGTCTAAAAAATTGATTCATCAAAGACTTGAGCTATGAAACTAAAATAAAATAGATACTTAGGGAAATGATTAATAGATTAGTCAAAATACAAAACCCATCTAAGAATGAATAAAACATGATCAAAATATATAATGATTTAGTCTAAACTAGGTAAAACACAAAGCAAATTTGATCAAATATGAAATTTACCACCTAAGGCCTAGAAATGTTATAAAACCCTAATTTAACCTCTTAGGGTTTAACTATGTAAATCATATGTTTAGATTAAAGGAATGGGACGTTTAAATTAGTTAAATAATATGCAATAATTAGGTACTATTTTTTATGAAATTTGACCTTATTTGACTTTCTAAAAATAAAAATAAATAGGTATAAATATAGAATTATCTAAAAAGTGACTATCATAGATGATTTGGGTTCTGCAAATTGGGGTCTAGATAGTTTTAAGTGGCATCAATAAGATTATGCAATCTATTTGCTCACTAGATAGTAGTGCCCCATATGGATAGTATTTACATGTTAGTATATTATTCTCAAAGTGGCAATAGTGTCCTCTTTATAGGACTATTCTTATTTTTTGGGAGCATCTACACCCATATTTTTAGGTCCTATTCTTATGTGCACTGAAATTAAAACTATGTGTTATTCCTAGAAAACCTAGTTTAGTGTGAAAACCCTAATCCTTTTTATAATTATGGCATGATAAATAATTGTGTGTTCATTTCTAGGATTGGCTGGACATCCTCAACACACCATTATGAAAAGAGTTACCTATATACCAATACTCTGAAGAGGGATCAAGACTGATGTAGTTATCTCACCTAGCATTTGATGCAAGTGCAAGTGAATGCTATAATGAGAGTGGATTGGGATGCCTTAAATGTGCTTGAGATTTGTAATCTTTGAAAACTTGGATTAGGGCTATTGTATATGGTAGTATGAAAAATCAAGTTAGAATATTGATCAAATACCTTAATTTTTCTCAACTTATCTTTGGTTTGAATGTACTTTTACATATATTTTCCATCTATTAAATAAAGGTCAAAAAAATGTATTCATAGAGATCTATAGCTTGTGAGGATAAGAAATTATGTTTAAGATGACCCTAGGAGGGGCAAACATTTAAAAAATTAATCATTCAAGAGAGTTAGGGTAAAGGACAATAGTGCCCAATTGGAAACACTACCACCATATGGTTGTAGTGTCCCAAATGTGGCCCTAATGTCCACCTAGCAAACTACTAGGAAAATTGGGTTGAGATCTAAGAAATTTGTACTGGGATTATGTTTTTTCTAATTGTAACTATCTATAGTTTGTTTAATGATTGAAAAAGTGTCATAAAAACTCTAGGATATGTCTAGGGCTAAGCTAGGAATAGGCTAACTCAAGTGACACTCTTAGCATCCAAATACCACTTTTACGTGAATACATTCCCCCCACTTTATGTTATAAATGTAGAAAAGAAAACTGACTAGTATAAAGTAAAAAGTGTACCTGGACTTACCTTAGAAGTGAAGCTCGTGTAGCTAAGTATGAATATGTGAGTCTAGGCTTGCATATGTGAGGCATGATCAAAAGCAATGACTTGTAATAAAACATGAAAAAATTAGTCCTTACTTAAGATATGATCAAAAGCAAAAGACTATGCATGAAAATTAAGTAACTAAGTAAATATAATTAAAGAGAGAGGAAAGGAATGAATACACCTCATTGAGTACATGAACCAATGCATAAACCTAGTGACAACATGTGTGTGTGTGTGTGTACACAGTGATCATATCATTGAACATATTAGATTGAGGTTATTGATTGCTCAATCCTCATATGGGTGACTTAAGAACTCAATCTATTTTGACTCCATCATTGCCCACCCTTACTCTATGGATCTTGATCTATGAATAACTTAGATAAGACTATAAGTGTGTTTAACCCTATCATGTGGGTGGATCAAGAAATCAAGTAGGCCATGAATCCATTATTTACCACCCTTGTGAAGTAGATGCATCTATAATTTAACTATTTAAAGTGTTGAGATTATCTAATTAAGTAGATCTAACTATGTATGTTAGCTCTATAGGCACTTGGGTATATTAGGCAGCTCTAGGCCACTCAAGAATGCCAACCACTATAGATGGAGTAAGGCACGAATCTTGTGACAACCTAAAATGTGATATAAAGTATATACAACATAGAGAATCACATGTAGTTTGAAATTTTATTTGATTATATGAAAACTATGTGCCACACACATGCCCCCAATCCAATATCTGAGTATACTAAATCTGAATTGAATATGTAATAATTAAATCTATGTAACTAAACTAAATGTGGGAGTGATCATGCCATGCATAATGAACCCAAATCTAAGAAACTGGTATGAATCTAAGTTGTAAGGAGTGTATCTGAGAAAAATCCAAACATAGCTATCAAACTTGTGATTCTATTTATGCAAATATGTATTGTACCTAGTGTACTGATCTGAATAATCCATATTATCTTGAAGCTAGAGCTACTAGATAGTAACACCTATAGTGGATAGTATCTCCCTATGGTTTTAGTGTCCAAATCTAGGCACTAATTTATACCTATTCTAAAATCTACGTGATTTGAATTATTGTCTGAGTCTCTATTTTTTCTTCTATCTGCCTTGTGTCTGATTTATGAAAATGAGCCTGTGTGCTGAAATTTATTTATGAATAACAAAGTAGGAGCCTAATCTCTATGAAAACCCCCTATGAATGACCCATATTTTTAAGGTAGTTATTAAATATATGTAATAACTAACCTCTAAAGAAGTACCCCTATAAAATGTTTTAGTAATAGCATGTGCATGATATTCTAATACAATGTACACACATAACATTAGAATGAAAATAAATCTAGGCATAAGTAGATAATGTAAGATGTATGTTGTCATCTATAATTATAAAAAGGTGTCAAGATATATGTAATCAATGTACAATAAAAAATTTGAGTAATTACCTAGGGGATGGGGCATGATGTCCATCATGACACCCAATTAAGAAGGGTAGATGCATGAGATCCCTCATGGCATCAAAAATTGGTGTGTATATAACAAGAAAATACAAGTGTCATGGTATAGAAACATAGAAGGAAACATACATACAAGCACATGAGGCATGCAAAAGGTAGTCTAAGGGGCCATAATACAAGGGACATGGTCACATGTCACTAAATTTGAGAATGAATACATACAAGAACATGCTCAAATGTCCACATACATAAGTAACAAGCAATTTGGCTTAGAGCCACATAGAAGGACATGTTCAAATGTATGCATATAGAAGTAGTAAATCACACACAAGGGATATGGGCACATGTCCAAGGGATATAAATAGAGAAGTGGCATAGATCCAAAGAACAATGGCATATTCAAATGCTCTCAAATATGGAAGAATCATAGGAACACAATCAAGTCTAATATAGGATAACTAAAAATTAAAATGTGTATAACTATGTAGTACAAATCTATATAGATTCCAAGATCAATATATGCTGAGTCTAATTAGTGATACTTGGAAAAAAATCTGAGTAATGAGGAATAATGATCAATATCAAGATAAATAAATGCATAAACTAGAATGTATAGTATGTAAAGATAAAACTTGGTTATAACAACTATGTAGGAGATGCCTCCAAGTAGGTGGATATATAAAATGTATAAACCTAGATCAATGTAAATGCCCCTAGTGGGTAGATGATAACAATTCTAGATTAGTGTAGTGGACCAAATTCTTATCTGTAATCTTTAAGCACTCAAAAATAATAAGTGAACCATATGTGTATGATAAAACTAACTATACTGAGATATCTAGCAATATCCAATATCTTAAAAGTAGTATAAATTTCAAAAATAATAATGCATAGAATCTATAAAATTTGTGTTTTTGGAATATTTGAATATTTTTTATATTTTGACATGTTATATTATTTTTTTGTTTTTTAAGTATAATCTATGTACAAGCAAATGAAAATAAACTATGTACAAGGAGTGAGAGAGAGAAAAGGAAGTATATACAATAGTAGGAACCATACTGACCTATGAGTCTCGTGAAAGATTCACTATCACTGTGACATGTGTTAAATATGGCAACTATGATCATGTGTGTGGTGTCAAAGGACAACTGTGAGCCCATGATCTATTGTGTTATATAATCTAAGTCTAAACCTACCTATGTGGTGATGTTATGATGTTATGGCAATGAATATGATGTTATGTAAATTGTATGGGTATTAGAGACCCATATGGTAAAATTAGAAGTTGTAGGTGATGTAGGTACCCTATGCTAATAACCCCTAGAACCCAATAAACCTGATCTCAACATAATTATGGAAAAGAAGGTCCTCTAGAATCTATGAAATTTTGGTACGTAAGGATCTCTCTAATAATGGTCTCCTTGGGAGAGTATGTGTACATGTAGATACCATAGGAGTAGACCTGGCCTAATATGATGACCCTTCTAAACACTATGATGCATGCATATGATTTTTACTCTCTACTATAAATGATAATTATGTAATATATGGTAATGGTTTTGGAATTGTAACTAGTGTATATGGTAGAATTGTAGTTGAAAATTGTGTTAGAATTGCCTATGGGATGAGTAGAGGATACTCATATGGGACACCCTCAACCTTAATCACCTGATTAGCATGTATATACTTTAGGAATCTATGTACTATATATGGGATGTCTCAGAGTTACTGTAACCATGGCCTACCCAATAATATATCTAATACACCTACACTAGGTGTTATTAGGAACTGAGTGGCTATGTGTGGTAGTTCAAATTGTAATGGAAGCACACTCCTCGATGGAGATATAAAATTGGCTACTAAAATCACTAATGACTATATCTATGGGGAATATATCCCACTATGTGTATCCAAAGTGATGTGAGAATTTCATGGTGCACATGATTATGCTTGAACCATTATCAACCATAACATTATAAATAGAGTGGTGGTCTATATATAATCATATGAAGAGCACATGTAAATCTATGTCATCATCCACAATATCCTACTCTAAAAATGTGATAAGTGGTCTCGGTGGAAATGTAGTGTGATACATGCCAATAATGTTATGCAGTGGATGTGTCTCCTATATAATTATGTGATAGCAATCTAGTGTTGGATGTGCATGGTATGTATAGTGAACACCTAATGTGCCCTACCTAATTTATTGTATGCTTTGCGAAAGGATATGAAAATATTTTTAGTGCCTTTACCTCTATTTTTTTACTATTTTGGTACTTTTGTGGGTGAACCCAAATCAATCATGTTATCCTTAATGATATATTGTATCTTGTGCTTTAGGTTAATGCATATGTTTATCATGTGGCTTGGTGCCCTATGATACTCATAGAATGCATTTGAATCATAACTCTTTGGAAGAGGCTATGCCATATAAACCTCTTTAATAGGATGGAGAGATATGACATTGCATTTTAATAATTTTTGTAGAACCCATATTGGTAACTCTAGAAGATTAGTGAAGACTTTATGCTGAGAAGTGGATAAAACCAATCTAGGAGATGGACCATAAGCTATGTTGACTATGGCATTTCTATCACTCTTATTTTTTGTGCCCCTTACTTTATATGGAGGTTTGTTGGAACTCTTCGTAGTTGGTTCTGATCCATTTGTATACTTGCATTTGCCCATTGATAAGAAATTAACCTCTCTTTCCTTGATTGTGTGACACATATCGATAAATGTAAGAAACTTATTGAATAAGATATCTTCATGCAATGTTGGTAATAGAATTTTTTTAAATATATATTGAAGCTCTCTATTTTCCATGGGGCTAGTCAATTTGGATAATATTATCTTATATTGTAAAACATAATCAGTGATAGGCTCATTTGAATTTTGCATTAATTGTGCCACTTGTACATATGATATTTTATCACTGATGTGATAGATAAGTTTGCTAAGAACATGTCAATTAAAGGATTGAATGCCATGATAGATTGTTTGGAAAATCATAGAACCATTATAGGCCATAATCCTTGAGAGTGCATTGAAATAACTTTGTAATAAGCCAATCATTAGACACATAGCCCAAATATGTTGCATGAAAGGCTTGAAGGTGATGCTCTAGGTCACCCTTACCATCATATAATGTGAGCTTGGGTGCCATGAAACTGGATGGCAAAGGAGTTACCACTATGTGATGTGCCAAAGGTATATGTAAGAGAATGTTTTAATCCAAAGCATGGGATGGCCTAGTTCCTCCATTCTTGATATGTAACACCTTAGATTACAGAGTATAAATATCATACATAATGGATTGTACATATGGAGTGGAGGAACTAGACACAAGTGGTGTAGCTATCATTGATGGTTTAATAAAAACATGGGTTGTGTTATATGAGTTGGTTGAGTTGGACCCACTGTAGGTATAACAACATTATTAACTAGAGGGGTTGAAAATTGACCATCATTTGTCTTATTATTGATTTCTAAAATGGCCTATAAAATCTATGCATGATCAAGGGTCTATTCTTGAATTCCATTTCTAAAGCCTTGTAATACCTCATCTTTGTTCATATTTATGTCATTATTGTTAGGTGGAGGTAGTATGTCCTAATTATCAATGTGGAACTCATCTTACTCTTGGTTTTATTATTCATATTCAGATGCATTGTCATTGAATTCCTCATAATTAGGGTGTGAAGGATTCATAGCTAAAGTTATAATAGGTTACTTTTCCTTATTATAGGTTTGTATAATAAGAATATGGATATGCTATATAAGATTACCACCTAGTTTAACACTTCTTCTTAATGGAAGAGAAAGCTTTTTTAAATGGCATATAGTAAATAAATTGAAATAGAGCTACTAAAATAGAATATATGAATTCTAAAAAATTAATAGAATGGAATGAAAATAGGAGAACAAAAGGATACATACCCTAAGACAATCTAGGGTTAGGGTTTTTGAATCTAAGGCTTCTTTGCACTAATTTAAATTATATGTAAAATAAATTAAAGCCCTAATATGAAATTGATTTTAGTTAGAAGGGTTATCTAAAAAAATAAAAAAAAATATAAGTAGGCATCCCTAAATTATTGAATTTTCTTTTGGATTAATGTAAGCTAGGGTTTGAAGCAATATTCAAAGTAAGATGGGTTCACAAAATGATTAAACCTTTTATGGTTTAACTATGTAAATCCTATGTTTAGATTAAAGGGATAAAATGTCTAAATTGGTTAAATAATATGCAATAATTAAGTACTAATTTGTTATGGAATTCAACCTTCTTTGACTTTATAAAAATATCAATAAATAGGCATAAATATAGCCTCATCTGAAAAATGACTATTGGAGATGATCTAGATTCTTAAAAATAGGTTCTATATAATTTTGAGTGTCATCAACATGATTCTAGAATATGTTTTCTCACTCGATAGTAATGCCCCATATGAATAGTACCACCATGTTATTGTAAATTCCTTAAAGTGGTGATAGTGTCCCATTTACTTGACTATTCCTATTTTCTAGAAACACTTGTGCTTGTGTTTTTAGGTCTTTTTCTTGTGCATATAAAATCTATAACTCTGTGTTATGCTTGAAAAACCTAATTTTGTGTGAAAACCCTAATCTTCCTTGCAAGTATGGCATGATAAATAATTGTGTTTGTTGATAGGATAGGATAGACATCCTCAACACCTTGTTTTAAAGAGAGTTTCCTACATACCAATACTCCAAAGGATCAAGCCTAATGTAGTTATCCCACCTAGTGTTTGATAAAATTGCAAGTGAATACTATAATGAAAGTGAACATGGATAACTTAAAAATTCTTGAGATTTGGAATCTTTGAAAACTTGGCTTAGGGCTGTTATATATGGTAGTATGTAGAAGTAGGGTAGAATAGTGATCAAATACTTTGATTTTGCTCAACTTGTCTCTGGTTTGTATGTGTTTTTACATCTAGTTTCTATCTAGTGAATAAAGGTCAAACAAAAGTATATTCATAGAGATTTTTAAGTTATGTGGATAAAAAAATGTGCTTAAGACAACCTTAGGAGGGGCACACATTTAAAAAATTATATGTTTAGGAGAATTAGGGAAAATGACAGTAGTGCCCAATTAGGGATACTAGAACCATATGGCTATAGTGTCCCAAATTTGATGTTAATGTCCACCTGGTAGACTGCTAGGCAAACTATGTTGGTATCTAAGAAAGCTATCCTGGGACTGTGTTTTGGCTAACTGTAACTATCTATGGTGTGCTCAATGATTAAAATAGTGTGGAAAAGGATCTAAGATAGGTCTAGTGCTAAGCTAGGAAAAGTCTAACTCAAGCAACACTCTTAGCATCCAAATGCCACTTTTACATGATTATAAATCCCAATTTTTATGAAGATGTGAATAAACAAACACCAATTTAATTGAAATTAATTGATTTAAAAGTTAAACAAACATTCTAAATCAATAAATATGATCATTTAGTAGAATTTTGAACAAAATTATGGATGAATAAAGATCATAATCAAATAAAATTAGACCTTTTCAATTTAAATATCAAGGAGATCAAAGCTCAAAATTTAAAGAATAACATTTTAAATATATAATGAATCAAGACAAAACAATAATGACAAATATAATGAACCAAAGAAACTACTTCTAGGCTAGGCCAATAGATAATGAAATGATTATCTAAGAGCTTCAAATTTTACTTTACATTTTAAAATATATATATATATATATATATATATATATATATATATATATACATACATATATATATACATATATATATATATATACATATATATATATATATATACATATATATATATGTATATATGTATATATATATACACATACATATATATATATATATATATGTATATACATATATATATATATATATATCCATACATACATACATATACATATATATATATATATATATATATATATACATACATATATATATATATATATACATATATATATATATATATATATATATATATATATACACATACATACATACATATATATATATATATATATATATATATATATATATATATATATATATATATATATATATATATGATACGTACATAAACCTGTATCACTTTAAAAACCTTCAAAAGGTCAATTTCTATTGTTTACCATCTCAATAAGGATTGTCTATTGATTTTGAATGAATGATCAAGTGAAGTTATGAAAAATTTATAAAAATAGATTTGGATCTTGAGTTAAAGACTAAAATGGAAACCTTATTTAACAACTTAAATTTCATTCATAAATAAAGTCATACTAGTATACATGAACATGAAAAAAATAGCCATACTAAAGAAATAGGGTCCCTATAATCACCTAAAAGTGGTAATTGGATGCTAAGAGTATCATTTGATTTAACCTATCCCTATGCTAGCCATAGACCTATCCTTGAGAATTAGACTTACTTTTCTAGTCATTCAATAGACCACAATCACCTATAGCTAGTCAAAACACAATCCCATAACTATCATCTCAGATCCCAATCCAAATTTCTTAGTAGCCTACAAAGAGAACATTAGTACCACATTTGGGACACTATAGAGACATGACGCTAGTCTCCCCAACTGGGTGTTATTGTCCTTATCCCAATCTCTTCCCAAAGGATACTTTTTCAAATGTATGCCCCTCCTAAGATTGACCTAAGAATATTTTATTATATACACAAGCAATAAAACTCTATAAATACAAGTTTAATTCAACTCTATTCATTAGATGGAAAATATATTAAAAAACTATTCAAACCAAAGACAAAGTTAAGCAAGATCAAAATATTTGATTCATATTCTTCTCTACTTTTGCCTACTACCCTATACAATAGCCTTAAGCCCAATTTTCAAACATTTCAAATCTCAAGCACATTCAAGACATCAAAGCCCATTTTAATTTTATAATCCACTTGCACTTGCATCAAACATTAGGTGGGAGAACAACATTGGGATTGATCCCTCTTTAAAGTATTGTTATGTAGAACACTCTCTTCATAGTGGGATGTTGAATATGTCCAATCCATCCTACTAATAGACACACAAATATTTATCATTCTATATTTTCAAGTAGGATTAGGGTTTGGACACTAAATTAGGTTCCCTAAGCACAACACAGAGCTCCAAGTTTCATGCATGCAATAATGAGACATTCAAACATAGGTGGAGGTGCTCCTAGAAAATAGGAACAATCCCACAAAGGGGACACTATTTCCACCTAAAAGACACTACACAAACATAACACTAATATACATACTAGTCTCTACTATTTAGTGAGTAGACGAACACTATAATCCTATTAACAACACTCACAACTACTTAAATCTCAACTTTCAAAACCCAGATTATCCATAATAGTCATTTTTTAGATAAATATTTATTTAAGCCTATGTATTGCTATTTTGGAAAGTAAAAATAATTCACTTGATAAAAAAATCATTAATTAATTATTACATATTTATTTGGCTGATTTCGACATCTCGTCCCTTTAATATAAACATAATATTTCCATAGTAAAACCCTAAAAAGTTAAATCATTTGGTGAACATGACTTACTTCGAATATTACTTCAAACCCTAGCATGCATTCATCTAAATTTTATGAAATATATTTAGGGATGTCTACTTTTGATTTTCTGATTATTTTAGACAACCTAGCTAAATTAAATCAATTTCATATTAGGATTTCAATTTATTTAAATATAATTTAAATTTGTTACAAAAAACCCTAGTTCAATAAAACCCTAACCTAGACACATTTAGGGTTTGTATCTTTTTTATATATAAATTTATATTTCATATCCATATATCTTCTAATTCATATCATCATTATCATAATAATAGAATAAATTAATCAATTTTTTTTCTAAGTTTCATACTATCATTTACATGCGTGTTCCCTTTAATTCAGAATGAGCTCAAAAAAGACATCAACTCATGTATAGATGATGTTTATATCAATTTCAATATATGTCATATCGCATAGCATGTATCTTTATCCTATGTAGAATTCCATTAGCAAGCAAACCCATATACACATAAAGGATTTAACACATAAGCTAATGATTATGTTCCAGGTTTTAGTGTTATATCTTATCCAGATGAAATAATCTCCTTTTCCTCATCATCTCCATGAGGGTGATAACTATTTCCATCTAACTAGGTCTATGCTATCACTCCTCCAAGATATTAAGTAGCCTATACCAATGTCATTTCCCCCCATACTCAGTCTATTCAAACTTATTCTCTATAGGGTGTGTGCTTACATGTTCAATCAAAATCATCTAGGGTTTGCACTTGTTAGACTCTACGTGATCAAGTTATCAGTATGAGTAAGACAGTTATAGTTTTAAAAAATTAGAATCAACTATTACATGAAAATATTAACATTGGAAAATAAATTTACAAGGTAAAGGCCTCTAGTGCACAATATTGTAGATCATGTATATGCATCTTCACATAGTCAATTTATGGAAAATAATGTGACATATCAAAACACAAAATCATAACAAAGTACATCTACAATTAGTGATTTAAAAAGTATACAAAGGTCAAAAAATAGTTCAAGTGAAATTCTAAGGGTCACGATTAAATATAAGTTGATCAACCTACCTCCTCTACACCCAATGAGGAGATCCATATCTTTTTGTGCATATCATAGAATGCATAAACACCACACCAATTCATGTTTATATTTTAGAAGGAAAACACAATATATCATGGATACATAAGACTCACACACTATCACTTCATCCACACAACATACAATGTCACATCTACCAATTTAAAAAGGATTAAATTCAAAAATAGTACAAAAATGGTTACCAAAGCATCACTTAAAACAACACAAGGTTCACAAATTACAATCATGAAAATAAATAATACATCAAACATAGATAAATCAAGCAAAGCTACCTCTCCAAAAGGATTCCCAACATTCAATATGGTATAATTTTGGTCACAAATATTGACAACAGTCTGATAATCAAAGTCAAGGTTTGGGCAAATAGGCCCAAGGCATCACTTATCTTATTCTAACAGTTGATAATATTAGTTAATAAGGTTTGGGATTTATTTAACATCCTGAGGCACATTAGTCACATATATATTTTATCAAGGTGAAACATCCAGATACGCAAGAAATGTTACATAAAGAGTAAGATCCTAAGTTTCATAGTCAAAATCATGTTCAACCAACAATCATTCTCAAAATAGAGTTTTATATCAAAAGAACCTCCAAAATACCACATGTCTACAACAAGTACAATATTAAAGGGTAAAATCGCAATCATTCTTCTCAAAAAGGTCAACTCCATAGTATGAGGAAATTCCCTCTAGCATTCCAAGTTATCATGATTCTGATGTTGAACAATATTATGAATCTAATCAGGAACAATACTTAGATTACCACTACAATAATATCTAACTATAACATATCAATCAAAATAAACAAGAGATTTTCATTCTTATTTTAGACACAAGACATGGTGATACTGAGTCTCCCATGAGACTTATTGGTTAGTATGGTTCTTACTCTTGTACATGTTTCCTTCTCTCTTGCTTCTTTTACATAGTTTATTTTTATTTACTTATACATCGATTATATCCAAAAATACAAATTACAATATAACATGTCAAAATACAAAAAAAATTCAAATATTTTAAAAACACCAAAATTTACAAATTGCATGCATTGCTTAGTTTACATTTCTACTACTAGTTAGATATTGCATATTGCTAAATATCCTAGTATAGTCAGTTTTATCATACACATATGCTTTGCTTGTTCTTGTTGAGTGCTTATAGATTCTAGATAGGATTTTGGTCTGCTACACTAATTCAGACCAACTATCATCTACTCATTATAGGCATTTACACCATTTCATGTTGATACATCTATCCATTGAGGGCATCTCCTACATAGTTGCTATAACCAAGTTTTATGTTTACATAATATATATTCAAGTTTATGCATTGATTTATATTAATATTGATCAATGATACTCATTTATCAGATTTTTCCACCTATCATTAGTTAAACTCAATATATATGCATCTATCTACATGGATTTGTAATACATAATTATACATGTTTTCATTTCTAGTTCCTAGATTAGATTTGATTACATTTCCTATGCTTCTCCCATCTTTAAGGGTATTTGAATATGCCATTATTCTTTGGATCTTCTCCACTTATCTAATTATATGCCTTTTATGTGTGCCCATGCCCCTATATGTGTTCTTTCTTACTTCTATATGCATACATTTGAACATGTCCTTCTATGTAGCTCTATACCAAATTATTTGTTGCTTGTGTATGTGGACATTTGAACATGTCCTTATACTTATTCATTCTCAAATTTAGTGACATGTGCTCATGTCCTTTATAATGTGTCTTCTTGGCCTACCTTTGTGTGCCTCATGTGTTTGTATGTTTACTTCCTTATATGCTTTTACACCATGACACTTGTATTTTTTTGTTACACACACACCAATTTTCAATGCCATGAGGGACCTCATGCATCTACCCTTCCTAATTGGTTTTTTTTATGGACATCATGCCCTATCCCCTTAGGTAGTTCATCAAATTTGTTTTTATACATTAATTACATCTATCTTGACACTTTGTGAAATACTATATTACAACATACATCTTATATTACCTACTTATACTAAGATATATTTACATTATGATGTTATGTTTTTAGATTATAATAGAATATCATGCACATGTTATGGCTAATATATTTTGTAAAACTACTTATTTAGAGGATAATTCTTACACTAGTTTCACAACTACCCTAAAAAGAGGGGCATTAATAGGGGTTTGTCACAAAGATCAAGATAATAAATTATTTTTCACAAATACATTTTAGCACATAGGCTCAGTTTTAGATATCAGATAGGGAAGACATATAATAGAATAGAGATTCAAAATTCAATCCATATCACTCAAAAATTAGACCAAATACTCATTAGTGCCCAGATTGGGACACTAGCACCATAGGGTGCTACTTTCCACTAGAGGGATCTATTATCTAGTATCCCTAGATTTAGGGTCATCTAAATCATTTAGACTAGTACACCAAGTATAGTATATATTTTCATAGATATAGTCATAGATTTGGTATTTATGTTCATATTTAGATCATATTTCATTCATTTTAGCTAATATTCATACCATTTATTCATATGTGGGGGCATCATGCATGACATGATCACTCCCACATTCAGTCCCTTTATAGATATTTAGATATTACATTCTCAATTTAGATTTAGTATACTTAGATATAATATTTGGGGCACGTGTGTGGCACATTAGTTTCCACATACTCATCTTCAAACATGTTGATTAGATGGAATGGAAAAATCCATGTCATATTATATGTTATATATACTTTCTATCACATTCTTGGTTATCACTAGATTCATGCCTTCCTCCATCTATAGTGGTTGGCATTCTTGAGTTGCCCAAAGCTTCCTAATATACATGAGTATCCATGGAGCTAAATACATAGTTAGATTCACTAAATTAGATACTTTTAGAACTTTTCATAGTATATTTATAGATGCATCTACTTCACATAGGTGGGAAATGATGGAGTCATGGACTACTTGAGTTATTGAGCCACTTACATGAGAGAACTAGAGACACTAATAGTCTTATCCAAGCTATTCACAAAGATCGAGATCCATCGAGCATGGTTGGGCAATGATGGAGTAAAAACTAGATTGAGTTCTTGAGCCACCCATATGAGGATTGAGAAAAATATCAACTTAGTCCAAGTTATTCAATAATATGAATAATATCCACACTTACACACAGTTTTTCACCAGGTTCATGCATTGGTTCACATACCCAATGAGGTGTATTCATTCCTTTCCTCTCTCTTTACTCAACTTTACTCAGTTACATTTTTTTAGCATAGTCTTTTACTTTTGATCATATCTTAATTAAGGACTAATTTTTAAAAGTTTCATTGTAGGACATTGATTTGGATCATGTTCCACATACATATACCTAGAATCACATATTTAAAATCAATTATGTGGGCTTCACTTCCAAGGTAAGTCTAGGTATGCTTATTTTTCCTTTATACTAGTCATTTCACTTTGTTGCATTACTAGCATAAAGGGGGGGGGGGAATATAATCACCTAAAAGTGTTAATTGGATGATAAGAGTGTTTCTTGAGTTAACATATACCTAGGATATCCATAAGCCTATCCTTGAGCATTAGACTTCCTTTTCTATTCATTCAACAAACCACAGTCACCAACAACTAGTCAAAATAGAGTCCTAGAATTGTCATCTCATATCCCAATCCAAATTTCTTAGTAGACTATAAATAGGACATTAGGCCACATTTGGGACACTACAACCACATGTCACTAGAGTCCCCAATTGGGTGCTACTCTCCTTAGCCCTAGCTCTTCCCCATGGATACTTTTGAAAATGTGTACCCCTCCTAAAGTAATCCTAAGCATATTTTATTATCTACACAAGAAACATAACTCTATAAATACAAGTCCAATTAACCTTTATTCACTAGATGTAAAATAGATGCAAAAGCTATTCAAACCAAATATAAAGTTAAACAAAATCAAGGTATTGAATCCCTATTCTGCCTTACTTATGCCTACTACCATCTACAATAGACTTAATATTAATTTTTAATCATTTCAAAGCTCAATCACACTCAAGTCATCCAATCCCACTTTCATTATAGCATTAACTTGCACTTGCATCAAATACTAGATGGGAGAACTACATCGGGCTTGATCCCTCTTCAGAGTATTAGTATATAGGGAAATTTCTTCACAACGGTGTGTTGAGGATGTCCAGTCCATCCTAATAATCAACACAAAAATATTTCTCATGCCATAATTTCAAGGAGGATTATGGTTTTCACACTAAATCAATTTTTCTAGGCACAACACAAATCTCCAAGTTTTATGCACATAGGAATAAGACATTTAAACACAGACAAAGGTGCTCCCAAAAAATAGGAATAATATTATAAAGGGGACACTATTACCACCTAAAGGACACCACACAAACATAATGCTATTTCCCAAATTTGACACTACTATATAGTGACTATAAAAACACCAAAATTCTATTTATGACACTTAGAACTACTCATAACTCAACTTTCAGAACCTAGATCATCTGTGACAGTCAATTTTTTTTTAGACAAGTATTTATTTAAGCTTATTTATTTATATATTTAGAAATTCAAAATAATTAAATTTACTTAAAAAATTAATACTTAATTATTACATATTTATTTGAATGATTTAGACATCTTAGCCCTTTAATCTAAACATAGGATTTTTATAGTAAAACCCTAAAAGGTTAAATCAGTCCCAATGTTGAAAATCCTTAGTAATGGGGTATGTTGAACCTAATGAATGGTGAATTACATGGGGATAATTTATTTAAACATTATGAATGTAAATTATAAATCATCAAACAAAATAAGCACCAAACCATAAATAAATCCTTCAAATAAAATGAAAAGAATGAAAACACTAAAATATGCCTCAATATGTGACATACTAAGTTTTAGATATGCCTAAGACCATCAGTGTGTGTTATAAGTGATTGATTATTTTATAGCTCTTACATTCATGTAAAAAAAAAATTAAAAATTTAACATTTTTGAGAGGAAAAATTTGGATGTTTGGTTTTGGGGGATGGAATGAGCATTTCTATGATACCATCTAGGTGTTTATAACCCTGATAGAGATACATGTGGTCCTACTCAAGGTCTTGATCCATTGCCAACTAGGATAAGAATCTTGTGATGAGATTTCCTAAATCACCTTTTGAATAAAAGAATTTAGTTTTTTTCATCTTATTCAATTATTTATTTATTTTGAAAATATTTCCATGTTTAATCCATTAAGGTTTGGGGACCAATCCATGGGTATAATGATAGACTCAAAAAATTAATAAATAATGTTTCTCTAAATTTTGTCTATTTTAAGTCTAAATGATAACAAAAAGAAGGATGGGGATAAGTGATTAGAATGAACCTATATTTAGTTTGTGCACCGTATCCAGACATTGTGAGAACTCCTCTTTGGCTAGGGAGGACTACCTGCAAGTGAGAAATCACTACCACAAGATGTTTGTTAGCAGATAAATGAGTGGGCTGCCAAGCTACACGCTTGTTATAGGAAGTGTGAAACTTCCCTAGAGATGACAGTCCACTTTTGAGAGATAAAAGAATAATAAATAATTGAAAGAGAGGTAAAGAGAGAGTGAAAAAGAGATAAGATTACTGTTATTAACAACCTATATGCAGTAGAGAGTGATAAGGTACAAGTGAGGTATTATATTTGTATTTTAGAAGTTGTCTAGGTAGGTTTTAAGGAGGCTAGTGAATCCATAGTCACCTACATCAGTAGGGGAGTGGCTGATATTACTTATTATACTACAGTCGGTAATGAGGTCATCGATGTTAGTTAGGTTGTTGAGGTTAGTAGGGGCAATAGTTTTCTAGGATCTTACAAAAGTTTTTTTCAAGTTTGGGAAATGGTTTAAATCAGGTTAGGGAGGTTGAGAGAGTTATGAGAGAGAGATTATGGCTTGGGTAGGTTTGGTTAGAGGTTTGGTATTATTAGGTTAAGGGGAAACAAGTGAAAAAGCTTTGTACCTCCCTCATGGGGCATGGTTAGAAGTGTGTAAAGTAATGTAGAGTAAATATAAAGAAGAATAGAAAAATAAATGTTAAAATGACCTACATTATAAGTGATGTACCTATATTTAGTGGTCATTGAATGATAAGTGCTAGGTTGATGTTCCCTAGCGGGGAGTCTAAACCTGAATGCTTGAACATAGAGAACAAGTGGGTATTGTTGGTCCTCAAGAGATTAGTTGTTGATTATGATTGGCTTATGTAAGGTGATTATAAGCTAGAATGTCAAAAATATAATTCCAAGATCCTAGATTTTGTAAGAATCAATTTTCTTAATTTTTGCTAAACTTTAGGTTAGGGCTTGGATATTACTGATGTCAGTGATCATGTCGATGTCGATCATGGGTTGACTAATGTTGGTGGCCCTAGAATAGGTAAACCTTACAATTTTTGGCCTATTTTCTATTATTATTTATGCCAAGTGTGACACCCATTATAAAATAGTAAAAATAAGAGGTTAGGAAGGAAGTAGTTATTTAGGAATTTAGTTTGGAAGTGGGAATAAGTCTTGGGTAGTTAGGATGAGGGGACTAGGTCTTGAGGTGACTCATCAAGTGGGAATTAGTCATAGGGAGAGGTGGCCAAGTAAGGTGGCAACATGGATTTTTAATTAACTTAATTAAGTATTTTAAATTAATTAAATATGTCAGGGGTAAAAGTATGGATTAGGGAGATTAATTGTTATTATTAAAATGGGCTTAGGGGGGGTTTTGACATAGGGAGTTATGAATGTGTGTGTGATGTAATTTTAGTGTATACAATTGCCCCTTTTTTTCTTGTAATTTTTACTGACATGTTATAAGACAAAAATAGGAGTTAGATGCTCTAAGTAGTGGATGAGGTATCCCCCCTCAAAAAGAGAATCGATGGAGGAGAAATCAAAATAAGGTATCAGTTTGATAAAAAGATAATTATGTTAATGGTAGAGAATTGAGTATCACTCCATATGCATATACCAAAATGAGCTATAGTTTTTAAATTCAATAATAGGCAAGGTTAAGGAGGACTCAAATATAAGTAACCAAAGCATAACTTGTAAGTGATAGCTGATAGGTTAAAATAATCAAAGTTATAGCTCTAAGGGTCAATGTGTCCTAGGTATCCAAGGTAGGAAGTGACCCTGGGAAACATATAAGGGTTGAGGGTCATATAATGGGTGTGGTTGCCATCCAAAACACTTAATATACATGCATGTGCATAATAGCCAACTATAGCAGAATAACATAAGTGGTCAGGACAAACAATGCAATGTTGGTGTAAAAGGGTAAATGAGTGAGGAAATATTCATGATCTCCAATAAAAGTCATTATGGGTGAATATTTAAGTGATCTTTCATGTCATTTTGTCATGGTTTAGGGAGATATATGTGATTTTTAGTTACCCCAGTGTATGGGTAAATATTGAAAAGTTAGGAGTGCTTGGTTGGTAAAAAAATTATAGGAATGGTGTTGATGTTGGTTTCATTTGATGATATCAGTAATAGAAAGTGTCGACATTAGTAAACTTAGGGAAACATTGCTAATGTTAGTATGTGTAAGCACTGATGTCAACATATTATGTTAAGAATGCCAATGTTGGTGGCCAGCCAAACCTAACAAAAGGGGGGTTTGGTAGCTAACTAAACTCATTTGTAATATTGTGATTGGAGAGAAGAAATAGATCTTGAGAGCGATTTGAGATGGTAGCTCAAGGAAGGGACCCAATGGGAGGCACACAACCATAAGAGCCAACGGTGCTAGCTAGGAGGAGATGAAGAGATGAGGTAAGAGCCTAAATTAGTTTGATTTGGTATCTATAATTTTTAGGCTAAATGAGAGGTGGGGGTGTGGAAAATGTTAGTGGGGGGTAGAAAGTAGGTTAGGGTAGTTATAGGATAAGTTAGGGGGTTTTGTGGGTAGGTTTTTAAGAGAAATGGGTAAGGTTGTATTTGGGTTGTTCGACCCTAGGGCTGAACTAATCACTAAAATTGATGAAGTTGATTGAGGTCGATAATTTCCTACCAACATTAGTCATTACATAGGCTGATAAAGCATTGATGTTGGCATTAATGTTGACATTGGTGACTGATGAAAAGTAGCAAAATAGGAGAAAGGGTGGGTTTTAGATCTTTAGTGGAAGTAATCAACTAGCCTAATGGCTAAGCTAGCCTCAAAAAACCCCATGTCATCTAAATGTTGCCTACATATCCTAGGTTAGGGCCTTAGGTTGATGTAGTTCTCCTAGAACCTAGGAAAAAGATCTAAAAATGTGTGTTTAGGGAAAAGGGTAAGTTTAGATAGGTTGAGAGGTCTAAGGATTAAAATATAGGTCATAGTGTCAAGAGTCAAGAATATAGGATGTGAAGCCTAGAGTTGGAATAGGTAGGTAGGCCTAGGGTAGAGAGATAGAGGTAGTTAAGCCTAAGGTAGAGAGAAAGAGGTAGTTAAGCCTAGGGTAGAGAAAAAGAGGTAATGAAGCCTAGGGTAGTTAGTGAGGTGGGTATATGGTCGATCTAACCTTAGAAGACCCTATATCATTTGATTTCAATCTACATAGCCCAATTTAGGTCTTTAGAATAATGTAGTTATCCTAGTGGGAAGGGAAAAAGGCTATGATAGAGTAGATTTAAAGGTATGTGACCTGAGTTTTTTATGTGTATGGATGCAGATGAGGATAGAGTTGACACTATGAGATTGTCTATCAAGGCTATTAACATGTATGAGGAGGGATGTAACTCCAAATAAGTGGGAGAATATGGTGTTTGTGGGATTAGGAGTGTGATAGTACTATCGAGTCACATGGGATGTGTCTCTAATGACAACATTGATTAAGAGATGGGATCATACCACCAACACTTTCCATCTATCAATCAGAGAGTTGATAGTGACATAGAAGGATGTGTATAGGACTCTACAACTACCACTCTAAGGTGAGGAGATTTTTTCATGCTCGAGAGAGGAGCATGATATACACATGGTCACTTTATATGGAGAGCATGCCAGTGAGGTGACTTACCAATCTATGAGTTTTGCATATGAGCCATTGTATATGGCTGATGAGGAGTAGCATTGTCTAAGCATTATGATGATGATCAAGATCATGGTGTATGAATTACTAAATGTAGATGGAGGGAGATTTCTGATTTCTTTGACAGGTGTGCTTACATAGATGGTTGAGTAGTGGACCATTTTTTCTTTGGGACTAGTATTTTTGGCACAGTTATACAAAGAGCTATGGAGTTTGAGGCTATGATGGTGATACAATTTATGTGTTGGTCATCTACTACACTATTGGGCATATGAGAAAATCATGGTGACATGACCATTGGGGTTACCTACCACTATCGTAATCAACTTTAGGGTTGGTTTTAGATGATGGAGAGAGGGAATGACATAGACCTAAGTGGATGGTGTGGTGTGAGACATTACCTACTATATGTGAATGATCAAGGGCTTAATCCCTAAAGATATTTTGTGGAGATCATATTTGACATACCCAATTTTTAAAGGGTAGGTAGAATAGCTTGTTGGGTTACAGAGTTCACTATGGGTTAGGGGGAGATAGGCCGATGAGTTAGAGATGGTACCCATGGCATGGGTCAGGGGGAAATTTAGGATAATATAGGATATTCCACCTACCTTCCCTCAATATAAGTGGGAAGAAATAGAGCCACCCCTACCATTTCCCCAAGAGACAGATGGGCTATATTTTGAAGAGCTACTAGTAGGGCTAGGTGTTGGGGACCCAAGGTGTACAATGATATATATAGCTTGGTGGGTAAGATTACATCTAGTGGTAGAGGTTAGGAGGCCACCACTAGATTTATAAGGGTTAGTTAGAGAGAAGGATGCAATGATACAAGCTAAAGATATAATATTAGAGGCTTGAGGTACAGTAGTACATGCTCAAGAGATAACTTAGGCACAATTTTTAGACTTATAGGGGTAGGTGGTGACATTGTAAGGTCAGATTGGGGATCTATAAGGTCAAGTTGTAGTACTACATGACAAAGTGATTATTTTACAAGGTCAGGTGACTGTAGTGACAGTAAAGAGAGACAGTCTGAGAGTAGTAGGCTAGGTTAATCCTCCTCCACCACTATAGGGACCAGTATAGGATAAGCCATCATAAGGTGCTATGGGTCCTCCATAGAGTGTATATATGGTGATATATTCAACTAACCTAGATGATATTACCTACTATGAGAGGGTGATTAGAGAATTATCATAAATATAGAGATATTTAGAGTTCAGAGACTAGGAGAGGTTGATGTCATGTGTGATGGCTTCTAACTCATGTAGATGTAGAAAAGAAGAGAATGGTGATGACACTGCTTCCTCACAACCATGCAGAGAGCCTTAAGGACCTTGAGTGTCAGAGGTTTCTAGTTTTGATTATATATGTTACATGTATACTGGCTTGTGAGCTGAAGATGTGAGATGTACATTTTGAGAGAGAGCTATGATGTTATGATGATGTAGATGATGAACATGTATTTTGATCACATATTATATATATGAGATGTTCATTTTTTTCCATGTGTTTATTTGAGATGTATTCCTTGTGATTATGATGATGATATAGATGATGATTATGATATGCTATGTTAATTTGGATGCTAATATTGATCATGTTATTTGAGTTAGACTAGCCTTTCCCATTTATGTGATGGTATATGCATAGTTAACTGGTTACTTTCATCTTAGCATTTTTATATATTTTTGACGGTGTATGCTTTAAATTAATATATTGTTTAAGTTAGTTTACTTCAACATTTTTCCATATTTTTGATGGTGTATGCATAAGATAAATAGACTGGTTATGTTAGTTTATTTCAGTATTTTACATATTTATGATGGTGCATGCATAAAATAAATATATTGGTTATGTTAGTGCTGGTATGACATTATTTCTTCATCTCAAATAGAGATATTGACATGTGATGTGGATGGGAATAAAAAAGAGGTAGAATGCTCATGCATTGGCAAAGACTGTAATTTAGAACATAAATAGGCTCAGGAAAATGAGCCTCTTTCATGCCTTATATCTTTGAACCATTGTTTTTATTAGAGAAGCATCATGTTTACCTTATGTTAAGTGAGATTCATAGTCCCTTGAAAGAGTATGAGGGGAAAAAGGGTAAAATGAGGGGAAAAAAGGTTTAGGTAGCATAACCTACCAAGTAGAAATGATATGTCCCTTTTGTGGGTGACCCATGAGCTAATATAGGCAAGTCCATGACTTAAAGATTTTTTTTTTTTGGGTGTGTAAGCTGATCAATGTAGGAAGCCTATAATGGGATTTTATATGGGGTAAGGTTGTTTAAAGCTATGAGGATCCCTTTGTATCTATTTTTCCCTTTAAGAATAAATCCTGACTTAGCCATCCTTCAAGGGAGTAGTCTACATTGAAAAGCATTACTTGAGATTTTATAACTTTTTCAAATATCCCATTTTATTTTTATTTTTATTTTTGCTTTTAGTCATGGACAAGACTATAGAGGCTTAGGATTTTTTCACTGTGAGGACAAAATCATACCACTATGTAAGTTAACTAAGTATATAGGAGTAAGGGTGAAGAGGAAGGGAAATGAATGTAATAGGAATGCTCAAGGGATGAACTCAAGTTGAACATGAAGTGATGCTTTTTTAATAAAAGAATGGTCATAGGTGTAAGGCATTTAAAGGATCAAGTTCTGTCCTTCTTTCAAGAGAAGACAAATGATAAGTTCCTGAGCCATACTTGTGAGTTATGATATAAGGTCCAAACCAATTAAGAGCAAACTTACCCCATTTGCTTCTTTCCATGTTCATCACATGTTGATTTTCTTTTAAGATGAGATCTCCTATATTTAAATCTCACTCTTTAATGTTTTTGTTATAAGCACATTTGATACACTTTTGATAGATTTGGAGGTGATTGAGGGCTATGAGATGGCACTCATCAATCAATTCAATTTGGGCCAAACTTTCTTGGAAAAATTCATCATTAGTAATTATGTTATGTAGAGAAATACAAAGAGAAGGAATATAGACCTCAAGAGAAGAAACAACCTCCATCCCATATACAAATGAAAAAGGTGTATCACCCATAGGGGTTTGAATGCTAGTGTGGTAAGCCCATTAAGTAAAAGGAATGTGTGTGTGCCAATCCTTGCCCATAGTGTTGACTACCTTCATGAGAATTTTAGTCAATGTTTTGTTAGAAGATTTTACCTCTACATTAGCTTGGGGATAGTATGGTGATGAGAACTTAATTTGATTCCAAATGCATCAAAAAGACTTCAAACAATCTTATTTTGAAAGACTTTCCATTATCTACTATAATCTTATGAGGTAAACCAAAATGACAAATGATGTGATGGTTAATGAAGTCAACAATTTTGTCAGCTTTAGTGGAAATGAGAGGGATGGCCTCAACCCACTTGGTGAAGTATGTAGTGGTAGTAATGATAAAATGATGACATAGTAATGAATGAGGGTTAATCTCTTTGATTAGATCTAAGCCCCATTGGGAGAAGGGCCAAAAGTATTTGGAAACTTATAATGCATGATTGGGAATGTGAAGGAGGTTAGTGTGTTGTTGACACTTGATGCAACATCGAACGTAATCAACACAGTCATGATGAAGAGTGGGCCAATAATAGCCAAGTTGAAAGATATGTTTGGCAACTGTATGACCATTGAAATCTCCACCACAAATCCCATCATGGACTTCCTTAATAGCAAAGGGAGTCTCAGTAATAGTTAGGAATATAAGTAGAAGACCATCAAAACTTCACTTGTAAAGAAGTCCCTCAAGTATAGTGTAATGAGCAACACATTTTATGAAGACCCATTTCCCATTATTAGAGAGATCAAGAGGCATAATAGAGAAGCAAAGATAATCTCTGAATTGTTTGTATCATAAGTCTTGTGGGTTGGTTGTTACATTTTTTACAAAGAGGATGTTGGCTGAGACATAGGAGGGTAATGTCAAATGATGCATGGTGGCATAGATTATTGAATTAGAGGATGAAGAGGGTATGTGTGAAGAAAGTAAAGCCATTATGTCAACAAACTTGTTTATAGATAGAGGAATAGTTTGCAAGAGATAAGAGTCAAATGATCCCAAGAGTGTATCTACATGATATTTATACCATTGTAGAATTTTGTTTCTACATAGGTAGGAATGATTAACTTGGTTAACCACTAGCTGAGAATCACCAAAAATGGTTATGGATTTGATACTCAAGAAGAGAGTTGTTTGAAGTCCTATAATCAAAGCCTCATATTCATCCCTATTATTAGTGCATTCAAAATATATTTTAAATGACAAAGGCATAGGCTCACCATCTAGAGGAATAATAATGACCCCCACACCCACACCATGTTGGCATTTAGATCCATTAAAGAACATCATCATTTGATAGGAGATGTCATCAGTGGAGAGCATTGCAATAGATTCATTAGGGAATCCAAGGTTTGAAGGTTGATTATCAGGTAAAGGGGTGGCAGCTAATTGGTCAATGATTGTTTGCCCTTTAATAGATTTTTACTAAATAAAATCTAAGTCAAATTCAACAAGAAGCATGAGCCATCAAGCTACACATTGGTTGTGATATGGTTTGGAATGCATGTATTTGAGGGGATCAGTATGAGTGACCACATAGGTTTTGTGATTTAGGAGATAATGGTGAAGCTTAGATGCAGAAAAGACTAATACAAGGCAAATTTTTTTAGTGTGGGTATATCGAGTCTCATAATCAATAAGTGTGTGGCTTATGTAAGAAACCACCTACTCTCGATGTTGGTCATCTCAATGTGCAATCATAACACCTAGAGAATGGTCTATTATAGAGATGTATAGGTAGAAAGGTTGATTTTCCTTAGGTGGAATAAGAACCAATGGGGAAAAGAGGTATTGTTTAAGTGCATCAAATTCTTCTTGGCAATCTGTACTGTAATTAAAGGAGACATCCTTTTTGAGGAAATGGTGAAAGGGTTGGCAGTAATCTGACAACTGGGAAATGAATAGATGAATGGACTGAAGTTTGCCTTGTAGGTTATGGAGTTGTTTGATATTAGTAGGTGGAGGCATTTCTAGGATTGTTCTAACCTTAGTAGGATTGACCTAGATACCACAAAGAGAAATGATAAAGCCTAAGAGTTTACCGAAAAGAATACTAAAGACACATTTCTTTGGGTTTAGTAAAATGTTATATTAGAGGAGATGAGTGAATATGGTTTTGAGAAATGTCAAGTGTTCTTGATGAAGTTTATAATTTTTGAATAAGTCATCCATGTAATCTTCCATAATTTTGTGTAGGAGATCATGGAAAATGTAGGTCATAGTGCATTGGTAAGTTACACCAGTGTTTTTCTAGCCAAAAGGCATGACTCAATATTAGAAAGTCCCCCGTGGGGTAATAAATGTTGTTTTAAGTTGATCCTCAAGAGTGACCAAGATTTGATTATATCTATAAAATCCATCTATAAATGATATTATTTCATGGCCAACTATTAGATCAACAAGTTGGTCGATACTAGGTAATGGGAAATCATCTTTTAGATAGGAAAGATTTAAATCGTGATAGTCAATGCAAATGTGGATTCCCCTAGTTGATTTTGTGAAAAGAACAATATTTGAAATCCATTATGGGTAGTCAATGGGTTGGATAAATTTAACAAAAAGGAAGCATTGGATCTCTTCTTTGACAAGGAAAGAAATACAAGGATGCATTTTACGAAGCTTCTAATTAATAGGTTTAGCATCTTGATTGGTGATAATGTTATGGGTGATGATAGAGGGGTCAATACTAGGCATGTTATTGTAAGACCAATTTAAGGCTTGGCTATGGTCATTAATAAATGTGGCATAATTAGTTTGCTCATAAGAATCTAAAGATTGGCCAATCTTGAGGATGTGAGGGTTATCATGGGAGGGCAGGTTGATGTCAATAGTTGATTCATTTAACATAGCTTACATTTTGGATGGGAGTGATCTTTGGATATAGGAATCATCTGTACCCATGTAGGTGATAATTACATCATCATCTTGACATTAAATAGTGTTAATAGTGGGAGAGTCTTCATCAATTATTTCGAGATGAATGAGAGGAAGGGACATTGTTTCCTTACACTGATGATAGGTGAGAGGCCCCAAATGGATGGTATTTATTGAAAAAAAAAATAGGAGGTATAGATACCTCTAATTATATAGGTAATGGTGGAGAATAAGGTGGAGAAGGAGATACTAGTTCTTCAACAATTAGTTCACAGGAGGTTTTAGTGAGTTTATTTGATTCATCATATCCCACCCCATGCCTCTTTTTGGCATTTTCAATGGTGTTGCTAATAGGATATTCAATAGGCATATGGAAACCTTATTCATAATGACCCAAACCAAATCCTTTCTAGGCACACATATATAGATAGGTGTGAGTGAATCTAGGGTTACTTAAGAAAAAGAAGTCACAGGTAAATGGTTATGGTGAAGAAGATGGATTGCTAACAGTGGGAACTTGATCAATTCCCCCATATGTGAAATTAGTTTGAAGTTTAGGGGGGGCATAAGGGATGACCATATCAATACAAGGATCATAATTTAGGTACATGTAAATCCTTCCATACTCTTGTGGACTATAGAACATGTTGAGTGTCAACACATGATATTCATCGAGTGACAAACATTGAAAGGTCTCCTCCATAGGATCTTTATTAGGAATTTGTGTTGACAATATTTATGTAATCATGGGAGTGGAGATTGTGGATGATTAATAATAATCATGCAAGGAAGATGATTTTTTCAATGGGATGAGAACATCATTATGAATATAGGTCATATTACATGTTTTAAATGGAGGTGGGTCAACATGTATAACATGTACTTGTCCAGCATGTTCAAACTTGACACAACAGTGAAAAATTGAGGGAGCACATGACATAGCACATATCCAAGGTCATCCAAGTAGTATGTTATAATATAAATCTACTTCCACAACATAGAATATCTTAGGAATTGTGTGGGGACTTACACAAATATGTAAGACAACAGTGCCCACCGTAGTAGTTTTAGTATCATTAAAGGAATGGAGTACTGCATCAATTTAAGACATTAAATTATTAAGAAGGGTTAGTTATCTATAGGCATGGGTGGAAATAATATTAATAATAGCTCCCCCATTGATCATAACTCTCTTGATATGAGTTTGATCAATATATGTAGTAATAAAAAGGGTAGAACCCTGATCTTTAGGGTGTTGAAGTGGAATTTCTGAATCACTAAAAGAAATCAGGGAGATAGAATTAAGGGAGCCAACCAAAGCTACAAGAGGTTGGGGATAATCCAATTATACCTTAATCACTTGCAAATCACTAATAAAATCTTGACAGTGTTGGGATGAGTTTTGGATTAACTCATACAAAGACATTTTCACAAGAGTTTGGTGAAGTTGTTTCACCATTGAGCTTTGAATAATGTCTGAAGATGTTGTTTTAGGAACACCCAAGATCAAAATATTAGGATTATTAGGGGGAGTGTCTTTGGTGAAGGGATGGTTCCAAGGAGTAGTGACCTTTTCCTTAGCTTTATCTTTTTGGTTTTGTGACCATGTGGCCACATTAACATTGTTGATTTGAAAAGTTGGTGAAGGAAGTGGTAAAGGGGTTACGATGACATATTTTGGTTTAAATTTAGGTGAAATAGTAGGAGGCACTATAGATACCAAAGGTAAAATAATAATAAAATTAATGGTAGTATCATTTAAGAGAGTGTCAACATTGAAGTGTTGTTGAATAACCATTGTGAGGGCTTTATAATTCTCAATATCGTGTCTAGATGAATGATGATATAAACACACTTGTGTATCATCAAACCAAGATGGATTCATTTCAAGAGGAATATAAGGATTAATGGGAGGAATATTTATTAATAAATATTTCAATAACTAACATAAGAAAAATCTTTGAGAGCCTGCAAGTGGGCTCATGCTTATTATGTTAATAGGAGTGGACACCTTCTATTTTTGTGTTGAAAAGGCAATTTTACATCGTGTCTTGTTTGGTGATGGTAGAGTTACATGTTTTACTATCACTTTCTTAGTGTCAGATGTAAGAGGCCTACCAAATAGCAAAGATAGGAGTGGAGGTAGCTTAACCTTTTTTTGGCTTAGTTAAAAGATATTCTAACTAAAGTAGAAGGGTGTGGCCTCAAAATGGATGATAAAGTTGAGGGTTAAAGATGGGATCGATGAGATATAAGAAGCTTAACATTATTATATATTTTAGGGTGAGAAACTCCAACTTGTGGTTGAGGAGTTAAATATAATTTCACTTATAGATGAATTAAATTAGAAATGGGGCATACACCTAAGGTTTTGATCTAGTTTAATGTAACATATTCCTATGAGGATGAGGGTTCTAACATAGATGGTTGAACTTCAAGTGATTTTCGTGAAGAAGTTCTAGCTTTGTCAAATACCTTAGGGTAAAGGGTAGTAATGGGATTGGTGGTAAAGGTTGACATTCATTTTGTTGGATATAAAGTTTTAAGCTGGTCCCAAAATGTCGCATGGTCAAGCTTTGTGGAGTCAAAAAAATTTAGACTTTTCACCAAACATGAGAAAGGTTTTGACAAAGTTGATGTAGGCCTTACAATTGTGTTTTTAGAAGGCTACAGTATTTTGGAAAGAGGGAAATTATGTTAGGACCCAGAAGCACAATTGATTACCATGTACAAGCAACTAAACACAGAATTAAACCAGAAGCAAAATATAACTAGAATTTAGAAATAACATAGAATATGAGAGACAATACCCAATTGTATTAATACTCTTCCAAAAAATAATTACAATGAAGAGATGCCACACTCTTCCACACCTTTCAGGCTTCCCACACCAAGTGTACAGTAATTCACCTTCAAGAGTTCACTCTCTCAATTATGGTCCCAACACACAACTCAAACACAGAGTTGGTGTTCACCTCCAACCAATCAGTATCACTACTACCAGTACACAAGTACTCCACATACTCCATGACTGAGTACACACCGTACTCCAAGTAGATCTCCCCTAATCTTGCTACTTGTTGTGTTGCTGATCACCTTGATCTTGCTGCCACCTGCAGATCAACCTAGTTCTGCACACCTACAAACCTTGACCTCACACACACACACACACCTGCAAATCAATGATCTTACTTACCATGTAGATATCACTACACCTTAAATAACCCTTGTCTTTGCCTCACTAAGTCCTTATGATTCTCCAAACCAGTACCCCAGTGGATCTTCTACCAGATCTTGCTATCCCGCAGATCTACCTAATCATACACACTCGGCACTCCTATGGAACTAGGAGGAGCTACCCTTTCTCTCTTCACACTGAAGGAGCTAACCAAGCTCTCTCAAACTAGCACATATTATAATACAACCCATGAGTCTATTATATATATCTCATGTAAACAATAATTAGACATCCAATTACAATAATTAGATCTGCAGCTCAAGACTAAAAATAGTCCTTTAACATGCAAACAATTGGTTTGTTAACAAACTATTCATGAAATTGACAGTTTCAAAACTGCACAAGTGACCAATGTCAGTCCTTATCTAGCTAGAGATGACCAACGTCAGCTGATACTTGACCGATGTCAGTTGCTCTTCTCACTGTATATGACTGGCGTCAGTTGATCAGACCAACATCAGTTGCTCTACAACTCAGCAACCTCTCATTAACCTCCTCCATGTTTGCATTAGTGAAGCTTTTATCTCCACAACCTAACAATCTCCCACTTAGAGATAAATATTTGCATTGTACCTATACCTATACATCATCTAATTTGTTTCCTAGCTTGTATTCCTCTTTAAGATCAATCCTGAAGACCAACCACCACACATCCTATGGTGCAACTCCTGTCATCCAAGTAACTTGTTACATCCACATCTACAAACCCATGTAGAAAAGAACTTGACCCTACATAGCATGTGCACCTACTGTTGGTCCCTCTCAGATACCTGAGAATCCACTAAATTGCCCTCCAGTGCTTCTTTCTCGAATTGGCCACAAACCTACTGACAACTCCCACTACTGGGGCAATATCAGGGAGTACACATTTACTCAACATCATCATGTGATTGGGGACCCTGTTCTATGAACTGTCCATCCATAGGTGTGCTACCTAGTTCTGCATCCTGCACTACCTTCACACAATCATCCTGTGACAACATCAACTTGTGATCTTCCCTGTCTCTAGGATTACTCATGCCAAAGAATTTTTCTCCTTCAAATTCTTCATGACACACCTCTAAACTAACTTTACCTTTAGCTCAAAAAAACCCTACATGTGTGAACCTACAACAAGCATACACAAAACATACAGTAACAAGATGATGTTGCAATCATCACCCAACTTGGTAAATAAACCACAATGGTTACAATGACATTGACTAAAGCCATGCTTTATCATCCACCTATCAAACCTGTACCACTGTCCTGGAGCTTCCTCAAGACCATATGACTTGGCCTTCCATCTCACGTGTCCATTCTCTCTATTCTTTAACCAAAGAATCCATTTGTCTTTCATTGCTTTCATACTGGCTGACAACCCTACCAAATCTCTCATTTAGTTCTACATCCTAGGAATCAAATTCCTCATTCATGCCATGCTCCCACTATTTCCTGGATCCTTCCTGCTCTATAGTGAGCAACGAGTATAAAGAAGAGGAATAATGAATTTGAGGCTTACTTACCCTTTCAGTCCTCCATATGGGTGTTTGAGACTCCTTGATAGCTTGTTGTCTACCCAAAATCTATTCCAATGATCAACCTCGATCACCACACAGTCTACATCTGATCAACATCAATTCCATGTAACTATCTTGATTATCAATGCTAGTTTCCTAATTGATGTTAGTGTCTACCTGTAGTTGATGTCAATTTTCTGACTGATGTTGGTCTCACCCTACCTGACACCATCAGCTCTAGTCTACACATGACTGACATCGACACCTGTCTATTTGATGCCAGTTCCTCTTGATCAACATCGATACCTGTGTTCTCCTATGAGTGATGACTTTTTACCCATGAGCTCTCTTTGGATCAAAACCCTATCCAAACTTCCCTACTCAAAGTCACTCAGCCTTCTCCACTGATCTTTATCCATCATCTCCTCCATGAACACCAAGGCTTTCCAGTTCTTAAGTCTGTCAAAGACATCTAACTTCCTCTTAAGAACATGCATCTCTTTCTTGCTCATGTGACCAAGCCTACAAAGCCACATCTTCACAATAGAAGAAGAATCAGTAATATAAGTAGATAGATAAAGGATACCTACTTTCTTACCACTTGCTAATTCAAGTGCATCCACTATGAGAGTTTCTTTGCATCTCTCATCACCCAACTTTCCTAAAGAAATTAGCCACATCTTCAAGACTGGGACCTGCATGACCTCCTTCAACACCCATGTGTTGGTCATCTACAATTTTAGCTACACTTCCCCTTTGCCAAAACTTTGACAAGGCACACCAGCCCCTAAATAAATCTTTCCAAGGTCTTCAAGGACCTTAACATGGAAAAATACTTTATTTCGGGCTGCATGGAAAGAGGCAACAGAATCACAAGATTCTACTTTATCTAAGGAACATACCAGAGCATCCTGTGCAACAACACCTACAACATCTACTTCTTCAGTTCCTTCATGCTGATCTTCTACCAACCAACAATATTTCTTTACCTGCTCTTTCTTTTCATAACACCGTAATTGACTATTCTTGCTTTTGAATTCCTCCATACTTTCTTCTACCATTGCTCTACTCCCACTCAATCAAAAACCCCTAAGAGTGACATATAATCAAACACAAACCCTGCTCCCTGCAACCTTAGCTCTGATACCACTTTGTTAGGACGCAGAAGCACAATTGATTACCATGTACAAGCAACTAAATGTGGAATTAAACCAAAAGCAAAATATAACTAGAATTCAGAAATAACACAAAATATGAGATACAATACCCAATTGTATTAATACTCTTCCAAAAAAGAATTACAATGAAGAGACACCACACTCTTCCACACCTTTCAAGCTTCCCACACCAAGTGTATAGTAATTCACCTTCAAGAGTTCACTCTCTCAATTATGGTCCCAACACACAACTCAAACACAGAGTTGGTGTTCACCTCAAACTAGTCAATATCACTACTACTAGTACCACTAATCAGTATCACTACTGCAAGTACACAAGTACTCCACATACTCCATGACTGAGTACACACCGTACTCCAAGTAGATCTCCCCTGATCTTGCTACCTATTATGTTGATGATCACCTTGATTTGCTGCCACCTACAGATCAACCTAGTTTTGCACACCTACAAACCTAGACCTTGAACACACACCTACAAATAAATGATCTTACTTACCATGTAGATCTCACTACACCCTAAAATTCCCTTGTCCTTGCCTCACCAAGTCCTTATGATTCTCCAAACCAGTACCATGATGGATCTTATACCATATCTTGCTATCCCACAGATCTACTTGATCATACACACTCGACACCCCTATGGAACTAGGAGGAGCTACCCCTGCTCTCTTCACACTGAAGGAGCTAACCAAGCTCTCTCAAACTAGCACACATTACAATATAACCCATGATTCTATTATATAGATCCCATGCAAACAATAATTAGACATCCAATTACAATAATTAGATCCACAGCTCAAGACTAAAAATAGTCCTTTAACATGCAAACAACTGGTTTGTTAACAAACTATTCATGAAATTGACAGTTCCAAAACCACACAGGTGATCGACATCAGTCCCTGTCTGGCTGGAGATGACCGACATCAGCTGATACCTAATCGATGTCGGTTGCTCTTCTCAATGTATATGACTGACATCAATTGATTAGAACAACATTGATTGCTCTATAACTCAGCAACCTCCTCCATGTTTGCATTAGTGAAGCTTTTAGCTCCACAACCTAACAAATTACTGGTCTCTACTACTTCAGGCCAAAGATGAGAAAAAACTACAACAGGGTCCTTTTCGATAGAGACAAGAGAAGAGACTTAGTCTACCATGGGTGGAGGGGAGTTAGGCAAAGTAGGTTCCTCAAGAGGGTAAAGCATAGGTATTATGGATCCCTCAAAATGTGGGTGATGCATGGGTAAATTATGATCCTCCATAGGTAAATGAAGGGGTAAGAGTGGTATAATTGGAGTAGGCACAATATTTCTCTCATCTATTATGGGAGTAGATCATATGGACTCTTTTAGGTGTAAAGGTGAAGTGGGTGGGGTACCACTCTCTATTGGTGGAGGAGAAGTAGGTGAAAAAGGTTCCTCAAGAGGGTATAATGTAGGGATGATGTTCCCTTCAACATGTGGTTGAGGAATAGGTAGGGTGTGTTCTTCAAGCAGTAAGAGTATAGGTAATATTGGTGCAAATAAAATTGGCATTATCAGCTCCTGAGGTGGTAAAGGAGGCTCTTCCTCTTGATGGAGTGGAATAGGTGAAATAGGCTCTTCTACCTGAGGAGAAAGAATGGGAAAAATAGATTTCACTGAATGTAGGGGAGGATTTGATAAAATAGATGTCTCTTGTTAAGGGTCAGGTTAAACTAAAGATAAAGGAAAGACCATATTAATCGTATGGATATTATGATCATCTAAGTTAGTTGTGGACTAGACAATATTTTGATTTGGTGAATGGTTAGGAAAAGGGTGTTTAAACACATCCATACTTTGATTAGGAGGTGCATTAGTATTATCCAAGATGAGATCACCTCTATCAAGCATATCTTGAATAATGTTCTTGATTGTCTTGAAATTATTAGAGTTGTGGCCTTTAACTCGATGGTAATCACAAAACTCATCTTATCTGTACCAAGTTGGGATAGGATACGAAGGGTCAAACTTTATAGGAGGTTTAATCTTAGGAAGGGTTATGACACCTTGTTATAATAGTTTCTCTAATATGGATGTATAATATTCCCTTATGGGAGTGTATTGTCTTTGTTCATACCATTGTTGGAATTGCTTGGTCAGATTTTGAGAAGTCAAAGAATTTGATTGGTTTATGGTTGTGGAAGAGGCTGACTTAATGAACACAGCATCGGTGGATACTTTAGCCTTTTGGTTAGAGGGAGAAGTTTTAGAGGAGGAGGATCCATTTGACTTGTTATTGGGATTCTTACTGTGCAACTTGACTTTGCCTTAATCTATAGTGTGAACCTTGAGTTTTTGTGCCATTGTAAAAGCTTCATCAAATGTGTGGAAAGTTTATACCTAGAGTGTGGATGAGATTTTATTAGCACATACCCTTGAGAAAATCTCAATAAGCTCAGGTTGGGGTAAGGAGAAGGAGATTTGATTGATCAAGCTTCTCCAATGAGTGACAAAATCTACAATAGACTCATCATCAAATTGTCTAATAGAATAAAGGTATGTTTTAGAAACCTTCTTATAAATGTTAATAGAGAAATGGTCTAGGAATATTTTTACAAGTTGGGTAAATGGGAAAATAGAGTGTTAAGGTATAGATCTATACCAATCCAAGGTAGCACCTAAAAGAGACATAGGGAAAGTGTGAAGTAGTAATGCATCATCATGCCTTATTAAATAATAAACATGTCTAAATTCTTGCAAGTGTTATTTTGGGTCCTCTTTACTTTTTTAAATGAGTAAATTTAGGGAGTTCCCATTGACTTGGATAAGGACGAATAGGTATAGAAATATGGATTGGTTCATTACATATATGATCATAAGATAATACATTATTTGAACTAGAAACAAATGTCTCTAGATTAGACATATTGTCCATTAGCATCTTAATGAGGTCTAGAGGTGGATTAATTTAGGGAATACCTCCTAACTTATAGGGAAACTGATAAGAAATAGAGGGAGTGTATGACAAATCTTGATGACGTTATGTCAGGGTAACATAAGGATAATGAGTCATAGGCTGAGGTACAAAAAGAAAAGGGAGTTGTCCCATTGGGTTAGAGATGCCTTGGTTGGTTGTTGTTACTATAGGTTGGATTATTGGCATGGTTAGACTGGATGAAGGATTAGTCATAACTTAGGTAATTATAGACACGAGGGTGGATGGAATAGGTACCACTAAATTCTATAATGGGGTGTGACTTGGTTAAACTGGTTGTGGTTGTGAAAGTAGGGAATTTACACGAGGATTTAGTTGGGATTGGGTAGTTGGAGATGCTATATTTTGAACATTGCTTATAGTTGGGATACTCATCAAAGTGGTGGTTTGGGTAACCATGGGAAAAATAGTGGAGGCAACTAAACCTAAGGTTATCTCCATTAAAGAGGTTGGCATAGCATAGATTAGGTCACCCAAAGAATTATGGGTTTGGCTCATAAGAGGGTAATGTTAAAGGGCTGCCACATTGTGATCAAGAAATTTAGTAAAATCTTGATCTCCCTCAGGTATAATGGGAATTTGGTTAGGGTTAGGAGTATGCCCTGTATCTAAAGTATGCTTCATGAAAGAATCAAAAGTGAGAGGGGAAGGTGGAAGTGGTTTCTAACTTGCATAATTGGTAAGAATTTTGGCTTGAGCTCGTGTCAATACCATGTAAGAGGAGGTTTAAATAGTCTTGCTACCATATTTTTGAAATAGAATAAATTAAAAATAAGTTTGAGTGCAGGTAATGGGTTATTTTAGCCTCTTTTTTTAGTAAATGAAATTACATAGTCATCAATGTCAGTAGGGAAGTGACCAATATTGATAGGAATAGTTCACCAATGTCAATGTAATAACTGATGTCGATAGGTAAAGTCTATCGATACTAGTAGGTTTAACTGATGTCAATCACTTAAAAATCTTGGGATATAGAAAATCTGATGTTATAAGAAATAAGAGGTTAAAACTAGTTAAAATAGTGGATGTAAAAGTTCTGTGTAAGAAGGAATAACACTTAGAAAACCTAAGATAACAAGTTATAGAAACTAAGTTTTAGAAATAGTGTTGATTTTGTGAATCAATAGAAAAGCATACTTACCAACTCAAAAATATAGAGGGTAATTAAAAAGCAAAAAAAGAGCATCCAGCCAACAACTATTAAGTCCTAGAGATTAATTTTTTGTCTCGTGTTGGCTTATGCCTTAATTAGATAGTGAGAAGAGAATTTGGTTATCAAAGGTACTAGAAAGTAATCTAGAGCTAGTTTCAAGTTAGTTTTGGTGCTCAAGAGGAAATTTGTGTTAGACTAGGTACGTGGCTTGTTATAGGAGATTTCTCTTTGCACTTCATAAAATTGGAGCTGAGCTAGGCTACTTAGCCAAAATATACCTTTTATCTAGAGATTATACTCCACCATAGAATGGAGTGGGTTCTCCCTTTGGTGATGAAATCCAAGTAGGATAGTCGGGTAGGGTAAGGTGATCCACTAGGTGATGAAATCTTGATGGACCTTTTCTTAGGTGAGTTTAGATTCTTGTTTATGTGATGTGATTTGGTTGTGTAACATAGGTGTACTACAATTTATTCAAAAATCTCATAATTAAATAGGTGAGTTAATACATAACAAGCAAACTATGAAATGTAGTAATTTGTAAACCCAAATCTGAAATGTTTAGATTTGAATGAAAATAGAGAGGAAATAGGAATAGAGTATGAATTTCACTATCCTAATTTACATGCAAGAGGAAGTAAAGAAGGGATTCTCTTTTTTTTTGTAAAATAAAATGAGAAATTGCTTTTAGAGGCAAGGAGAAAAGAAAGAAAAATTTAGTTTAATGTTTTATAAATAGAGAATAAGATAATGAATTTTTTGTTTTTAAGAGAAAAGAGGAGGAAGTGAAAGAAATGAAATTTTCACTATAATGCACCTATATGAATGTTTAAAACAAGAAATGAACCTAAGGAAAACTCTAGAGTCCAATTGGGTATGCCAAAAATGTTTCTCTAAATTTTGTCTATTTTAATTCTAAAAGAAAATAGAAAGAAGGATGGGGATAACTGATTAGAATGAACCCAAATTTAGTTTGTGCACCATATCCAGACATTGTGATCACTCATTTTTGTCTAGGGAGGACTACCTACAAGTAAGAAAACACTACCACAAGATGTTTTTTAGTAGATAAGTGAGTGGGATTTCAAGCTACGTGCTTTTTCTAAGAAGTGTGAAACTTCCATAGAGATGATATTCTACTTTTGAGAGACAAAAGAATAATAAATAACTAAAAGAGAGGTAAAGAGAGTGAAAAATAAATAATATTATTGTTATTAACAACCTGTATGTAGTAGAGAGTGATAGGGTCTAGGTGAGGTATTCTATTTGTATTTTAGAAGTTATCTAGGTAGGTTTTGAAGAGGCTAGTGAATCCATAGTCGTCAACATCAGTAGGGGAGTGGCTGATATAAGTTATACTACTAAGGTCAGTAATGAGGTGACTGATGTTAGTTAGGTTACCGAGGTCAATAGGGTAAATAATTATTTAAGAGCTTATAGAACATTTTTTTGAGTTTTGGAAATGGTTTGGATCAGGTCAGGGAGGTTGGGAGAGTTATGAGAGAGAGATTATGGCTTGGGTAGGTTTGGTCAGAGGTTTGGTATTGTCAAGTTAAGGGGAAATAAGTGAGTAAAATTTGTACCTCCCTCACAAGGCATGGCCAGAAGTGTGTAAAGTAATGCAGAGTAGATATAAAGAAGAATAGTAGAATAAATGTTAAAATGACCTATAGTAGAAGTGATGTACTTAGCTTTAGTGGTCGCTTAATGATAAGTGTCAGGTTGATGGTCCCTGGCAAGGATTCTAAACCTGAATGCCTAAACAAAGAGAATAAGTAGATGTTGTTGGTCCTCAAGAGCTTAGTTGTTGATTGTGATTGACTTACACAAGGTGATTGTAAGCTAGGATGTCAAAAATAGAATGTTGAGAGCCTGGATGTCGTAATAATCAATTTTATTAATTTATACTAACTTGAACTTTAGGTTGGGGCTTGGCTTATATTATTGACATCGATGATCCCACCAATGTCAACCATGGGTTGATCGATGTCAATGGCCTTATAAAAGGTAAACCTTACTATTTTTGGCCTATTTTTTATTATTGTTCATGCCATGTGTGACACCCATTATAAAACAATATAAATAAGAGGTTAGGAAGGAATTAGTTGTTTAGGAATTTAGATTGGAAGTGGGAATAAGTCTTGGGTAGTTAGGATGAGGGGACTAGGTCTTGAGGTGACTCATTAGGTGAGAATTAGTTATAGGGCGAGGTGAACAGGTAAGGTGGAAATAGGGATTTTTAATTAACTTAATTAATTATTCTAAATTAATTTAATGTGTGAGGGGTAAAAGTATAGGTTAGGGAGATTAATTATTATTCTTAAAATGGGCTTAAGGGGGGTTTCGACACAGGGAGTTACACACATGTGTGTGACCTAATTTTGGTGTCTACAAATGATAATATAAAGATAAATCAATCTAATGTCTACATTTTTATTCAAATGTTATATTAAGTGTAGTTTGATGGCTTCAACAAGAACATGAAACATTTCTAGAATTCACACATTCTATTTTGAATTATATGCCTCCAAATTTTTGAAATGCATAAATAAAATTATAGCAACCTATGTGATTGTTCAATGATGATTCACCTTTTTATTTCCAAAATAATTAAAATTTTCATACTTTAACATCAACCACTTGAATTTCATAGCTTATAGGATCATGAGGACACAACATTGATTTAACATACTATCGTCTAGAATTTTGTTGTTTATTTTTTTGAAGTATGATTGTTTTGAATTATTGATGGTAAGCAAAAATTAATTTTTAGGACTATATCATGACAAAGAATGTAAGGGAATATTACAAAAAATATGCCATGGGAGTTAATTATGATAGAGTAAATTTATGATACAATAAATGATTATCTATCCATCAATCTTTGACAAGCTCACATCGATCAATAATAAGATAAACCAACTTAAACAAATTGGGGGGAAACAACAAAAAACACAACTATACTAAAGCAAATAGAAAAGCAAGTAAACACTATCTATGAACAAAATTATATACATAAAGTAACCTCGGTATCTTTACTCAGAAATGATATTAGATGGAGAATCCACGAATTAATTCTTTAAGTACTATTTGTTAACCAATAGTGGTCAGTCCTTGCCCTAAAGATATCTCAATCTAAATACATTCTATCCCAAATGCTCAAATACTTTGTAAGGACCAATCCACAAAGGAAAAAACTTATCATGCTAACCCTTTCTCTCATGGGATTTATCCCATAACAAGACCAAGTCTAAAAAATGAAAGGCTTTCACTTATGATTTTTTATCAAACCATCTCCACAATAGCCTAAGATTTTCTAAAATTTTAGAAATATCATTTTGTGTGTCTTCTAATTGTATTAGTTCCAACAATCTATAATGGCTTCTTGGATATGCTTTTATGTATTCTTGTACAAAATGATAAGTGGGTTTCTTGTGTTACATTAGGAAAATTGGCTCTACTCCATAAACAAGTAAGAAATGTGAAATTTTCAATCTTTATTTGTTCCTTGTTCTATCAGTCCATATCACTTATTTAAAAAACACATGTCAATTGCATGGGTTTTGATCAATTAATTTATTTATGGAATTTAAAAAATTCTTGTTTGTTGACTCTACCAAACCATTGCCTATGGGTAATAGTTTGAGGAGAACTTCAGTGTAATTCCATTATGGTATGCCTACTTAGTCATCTTTATTGATTGGAAGGTAGGTCATTTGTAAAAAACAAGTGATAGAGGAGTCCCAAATTGGGTTACATTTTACTCTTCCAAAAGTTTAATTCCTTATTTAGGTATATTATTCTTGATTGATTTAGCTTTAGTCCATCTCATGCAATAGTCAGTTGTATTGAGAATGAACTTATGAAAAATTGATGAGTTTGGATTTATGATTCCAATAAAGTCTAAAACCTATTAAGTGAAGGGGCATTCCTATATCACTATTTATAGAAACATGGGTACATGAATCTCTCTTTTTACAAAGATCTAGCATGAATGACAGTTCTTCACATGTACATAATCATCCTTGAATAACATTGGCTAATAATAGTCAGCTCTAAGAATAATGTGTGTTATTACATTACTAGAAGAATGACCACTTATAAATTTATCATGAAATTAATTAATCACCTCTCATGCTTCTTATTTAAATAGACATCTGAAATAAATTCCCACATGATTTCTATGGTACAACACTCCTCCTTTCAACATATAATGTGCAACCTTCAGCCTCAATGATCTTCTTTGTGTTCTATAAAAATGAGTTAGTGGTTTTACATAAAGCAAATAATGGAGAATTGAATCATACCATCAATAAAATTGAACCTCATACTAATTAAATTACACAATATAGATGTTATGATAAACTTTCAAAATTAGCTTGGAGAAACCTTAACCACGCACCAATTTTTAAATTTTCACTTTGATGTCACATTTTTGAAGCATATTAACCCAACATTATCTTCTTTCAACCAACTCATTTTATCTTGTCATTTTCTTGACTATAGGATTTGGACTATGGCATGCACTTTGTTTTGTAATATGTAATGATTAAACTTTAGAACTACCTTCACCAATGTGTAGGCTTGTTTATTTAGAACATGGTAGCTCAGTTATGTCTCATTAAAATTTTTTATTCATAAAGGCTATGGGGTTATCTCCATATTCAAATTAGTATGTCAAAATAGCTACAATCATATGATCAGATGCAAAAAAGTAGAGATAGAAATATTTAACATAAATCTGGGCTAACCAACATAGGAGTTTACATAATTGCTTTCTTGAAATGATTTCTTGAAGAAGGATCCCATTATACCTTAGCTCTCTATTTTAACATGGATTTCATAGATTTAGTTATCTTAGTGAAACCAAAAATAAAATTTTGTACAAAGTTAATTTTTCCAAAAAATTATTAAGCTCTTTCTTATTGTTTAGTAGTTGAATTCTATAATGGCACTATCTCACTCTAGATTGATTTACATACCTAATTTGGTGATAATAGGACCTAAAATATTACCTTGTATTACAAAAAAGTTACATTTTTGGGGGTTAATTGATATGACACATCTTATAAACCATTCAAAGACTTTCTCTAGATGACTCAAGTGATCTAATATGCATTTGGAAAATACATTTAGGTCATCCATGTATCCTACTATGCAATTATTGATTAGGCCTTTGAAATAAATGTCCATCACTCATTGAAATGTGGTACCAAAATCAAGAAAATTGAATGACATTTTCTTGTAGGCATAAATTCCCCACATGGTGGTGAATATTATTTTGGATTTATCTTATTTTTTCACTTAGATATGATTATAACATGAGAATCCATCCAAAAAGGACATCACATTAGAATTATTGACTTGTTGAATGACCTTTATCTTTTTCTAATGCACGATTGAAATTTATAAAATCTACGTAGAGATGGAGTTATCCACTTTTGTTCCTCATACGTACTAAGTTCTCCACTCATGTTGAATTATGCATAAGGAAGATAATGCTAGGTAATAACATATTTTGGACTTCTTTCAAGATGAGAGGTTCCAAGACTAGATTTACTAGATTTTAACACTACTTAAAGGGCCTCTGATCAAGATTCAAAGGAATGTTATGGGTCATAACATGAGGTTCAAACATTTTTAGGTCATTGTAGCTCCATGATATGATATCTTGATAGCACAATAACATCTTATTTAATGTTTACATCTCTTCATCATTGAATTTAGGTTTAATTACCATGTTTTTGAGCTTGTCTAAAGTTCCCATGTTGAGAATTTGTGACTCTTTACTCAGTCAAGGCTGATTTCTATTTTATTTGCTATATTTTCCAAATCAAACAATCTCTTTAGTGATAACATGCCTTTTGAAATATGGTTATCATTTTGGTGAAGCACTTCATCAGGATTATGTCATTATTCTTCAAAATTGAGTCTTTTTTCTTTGTCAAATAGTTATGCATTGAAAGCATTAGAGATATATAAGAAATCAATAATTTGCTTGTCATCATCAAAAACTTAGGAATGTTTAAAATTACTAGCCATAAAGGGACACAAAATTAGTTTGAATGTTTTTTTTTGTAGGTCAATCTTGTCTAATGATGTGAGGTTAGTACCTAAGATAGAAAATGAATCTACCATGACATTTTGTACTCTAGGGATGACTAAATTATTAAAATCATTAAAAGACTCAATCAAGTCCCAAGTTTGTTGTTTGTATTTATTTTAATAGGAAATATTTCACTAAATTTTTTTTACATACCTAGTTAACTACCAATTCAAAATCATTAAAAACTCTTAATTGATGTACATCAAACCTAATTACAAAATGTATACCCCAGATCAAGGTTTAATATTCTATCATGTTGTTAGTACAAAGAAACTACAATTTAAAAGATGAAATATAACTTTGACCATTAGGATCAATAAGTAAAATAATAGCCCCAACTCCTCACTTGGAGTGTGCTCCATATAAATACAGTGATGACATACCTAAATCTTGGTCTTTATCATACATTTTCTTTTTTGCTAGTTTGGTTGATAGAGTATAGATAATTGCATCAATAGAAGTAAAATTAAATTTCTCATTGATCACATTATACAATGTGATTATAAATTTCATGTGTGGATCTTTATCAATTATATTTGATTTGTTACTCTTCTCCATGGTAGCCACATATGGTAAAATTCAATTACCGTATAGTCATTGAGTGATTTTGACCAATATATGTTTAATAGCATACCATATACTTCTGGGATATCAACTACCAAAATGTATATAAACTATTGTACTCTTGGTTTAGCTTGTAATTGCATATGGACATTTAATAATTATCTTAAAACCTTGAATTTAGACTTGTCTAATTGAACTACCACTTTGTTTTATTTCACAAAAACTGGTCCTAATTTTTTGAAAATATCAGCAGGCATAACATTTACTAATGCACCAAAATCTACAAGATAATTTTGGATATTCTTACCCAAAATCTTGATTATAAGCAAGAATGCTATAATTTCAATCCTAATCTTATGAATTGTAACATTGGTATTGGTAGGGTTATTTTGTTTGGGCTGACTACTCTTGTCTATAAGAGACTTAGAAAGTTTTCCTCTTTGTTCAATTATTTGTGCTAATTCATGGATGGTTATGTTAGATTTTATTCTTTTCATATCTTCCAAAATATTATAACTCATTTTAATACTAAAGGTTTGATTGTTGCTTAATTCTATGGAGGTGGATCATTTCTCACCTTAGGATCAAGAGGTGTAGTAGGAGTGTTTTATGGAGTTGAAGTAGTCAAAGGTCGATGTGTTATATTCCTAATACTATAATTTCCTCTCTATTAATATTTGAAATACTTAATGTCATTGGTGTTATCTTCAAGTTCATTATATTTTACATTATGAAAATCTAAAAGTTTTAAGACCATTATTGTATTAGGTGACTTCCATGAACTAGAAGTATCTAAATTACTTGAAGTATTTTGATCATTCAGGATAACCTCATATTCATGAATTTCCCTTTGTAGAATGACAAAGGATTTAAAAAACTCAACATAGTCATGTTCTCCATGTTGAATTGTGTTGTGTAAATAAAACTAATTAGGAAAAGTAATCTCCATGATGTTGATCTCAGTCAATTTTTTGGATGAAGACTCAGTCTATTTACCAACTTTATGGAAAAAACTGTAATTACATTAGTAAGTAAAATTTGGGAAAAAATTTACACTGCTTGAGCTACCTAATTATTTTTTCAAGTTCAATAAATCATTTCTCAATCTTTGGACCATTATTTGGATTTCTCAATCTTATATAGTCCTTCTAGATTTTGGAATTAACTATGGAATATAACACTCAGGGTTTCTAGGTAAATCATGCACATCACTAGGAACATTCATGGATAACCAACCAGTCAAGCTGCAATCATTTGGAATGGTATATTGGTGACATATTGTGGGGATGTTTTAGTTGGGTAAACTAATATTATGGATTTAGCTTTATTAGTCCTAATATGTCTAAGATATTGAAGAGTAGAAACAATTAATCTCTTATGACCCAACCTGACTCCAGATCATGTGATCCTTGAAGAAGACTCTAGAGTGGTAGACACTAATCTTTGTTGGTATGGATTTTAATAACGTAAAAAATGAAAAATCATATGGATGAACTACTTTGTCTATAATATATGACAACCTCAAAGTATGAAAATATTTAAGATAAAAAATCCATAAGATAAGAAATAAAATATAGTAGTTCAAGATTGGAAACACTACAAGATAGGAAATATGGTGAGTCCTCTTTCTAGCACCAATTTCTATTAGACTAAAATTATGACCCAATCAAATAAATTATTGAATTAATTATTATTAGTGGATAGTATTAGCTTAAAACACATGGGATAAATAGTTTCCTCATATTCAAGACCTGTTGGTGATCTAAGGGCCAAGAAATTCCATATGATATAAGATAGGTAAGCCATGATTATTCCCATAAGAGGTTCAGATAGTTATTTTAAATGTCTTTGGGCTCCCACTATTGATTCCTTCCACAAATGGGATATTTACAATGTAATGGGTAATATGTTCATCATAAACAAAATAAAAATGAGAGAGAAAAGTATGGTAGAAAAGAGGTAAATCCCTTTATTAATAAAAGTCTTCTAATACTCAAAAAATTGACTAATGTGGGCTGAAATCAAATCATTGAGCATCAAGTCTAGCTACTGCACAAAATAGAACACCATAATGAGTAAGACTCAAAGGAAAATTTTGTGAACATGAAATATAAATCTCTATTCAAAAGAAATATTATATATAAGCTTATAGGTATTTGCACACCATGACTAATGTAATTCTTAAAATAACAAGAATGAGCTCTCAAATACAATTAAATCATCTACTACACAATCTAATTATATATCCACTTGCACACTAATAACATCAAAAAAACTTTTTATAAATTACTTCTCAAATCAAGATCTTTGGCAAATAAATGAGACAAAATAAGGAGGAAGGGTAGGTGAAATCCTAGCTCAATATCAACAGTGTTTTGGTACTCAAAATGTGTTAACCTTCAAAAAGAAAAGAAATGATACTTATATAGACAATGCTATTAATTTAATTTATTGTGATGGGCAACCAATATTAACTACTCTTTATACAAACATTAAATGAATAACTAATTATAGATAGTATTTGGTGATAACACATCAAGAAAGGATAAAGATATAGTCATGGCACAATTTTAGGTACAATTTTTAGGATGAAAATGGATTCAATATCCAATTCAGTCCAAGCTCAAATGATAAATAATAACTCTTTGGTATTTAATTTCTTCCACTGACTGATTAACAACCCAATGATAAACAACCACATCATTCTATATTAATACCAATGATGGATTTGTCGATTCCTATTATAGATTCATCCATTACAAATCTATTATGATTATCCCCATGATAACATAATATTTTACATATACACCATTTCTACTAGCTTGATTATCGATCCAAATAAGAAGAAATACCTCATTACAAGTCAATCCCAAAGATAAATCTATTATAAATATTGATGACCAGGCAATATTGGGATAATGAATTGATCTAATTCTATAAGTAGATGCATTCAATTTTATTGATAAACCTAATGATATCCTTATCCTTTGGGTTGATTTTACCTTGGATCTATAAATAACCTTCTCAATTTTGGTCTCTATCTTAACCTAGATCTTTTTCAATGCTCCTCTCATAGATTCCTTCATGTAATCCTTGTGATTAAATCTCAAAATATTCAATGTAGACCTTAAAAAGTTACAACATGATCAGGTTTGATATCCACATCTTGGCCACTCAACCTTCAATATATATAATCGACCCAATAACTCATATCTACATTTGATTGTGCCTAGCTATTTCACTTAGAGAATACAATCAAATTATCATCTACCCAAATTTTTCTTCACCTAACCATCAAATTTGGGCTCATTGTCTATTGACATCATCTACCATCTCCAAATATTTTCACCTGTCATTCATCTATTATGTATTTTTTATCATGTTTCTAACAGCATGTTTTTTTATTATTCCCTTTCAGCTCTGAATACATAGGATATCACCACATGGTGACATATTGAGCCTTTAGGGCTTAGAAGCCATTAGCTATACTCAAATATCAAGATCCCAAAACTCTAACTAGCCAAGATGTGACCATGTGTTGCGATCATAAAAGTTGAAGAAGTCTACAAACTTTAAACTATACAACTACCTCCCTAGATTTTGAGTACATGTTATAATGACACATGGATGTCAGAGATTCTCTAGGGAATTATAAGTGTGCATTATGTGATATCTTTCTAAAAAACCAAATTCATGAGCTTGTGCCACACATCCTATTGACTCTACCACTTGTCCCATTGAATGTTGCCTAGAATTTTGACTATCAGTTGACACTCTAACTACTTGATATCTAGATACATGGAAGATCTATGGATCTTAGTTATTTATGAATATTTAAATCTTAGATTTACATACCCATAGGCTGAGCTCATGAGATTACATCACATGGAATGATCTTGAGACTCTAGGAGATATTTTCTTATTGACTATGTATTGTATGTTCATCAAGCTTGAGCTTCTATGATATTTCCACATGATACCATCATAGATATTTGGGACCATAGGTTTTTCTACATGATTTTTTGAGTTCCTCTAGGATATGACCACACATGATTATGATACTTGTCATGAATTCAAAGGTCAAGCCAATGAGGAACTTGGTGAAATGCATGTTAATCCTCCTAGTCCTTGAATGCCTAAGATTGTGATACTTATCATGATCTTGGTAAGTCAAGTAGGTGGAGACTTATTAGTTTTACACTTTGTAATTATCAAATCTTGAGTGCATGATATTGATCCATGTAGACTGCCTACATCTCACTAAGATATCTAGATGATAAATCTACATTTAAAGTTTTCTAAGGTTGAAGACTTGGTTTGCTAAAGACTTAAGCTATAAAAATTAAGAAAAATGATTACTTCAGGAAATGATTAATAGATTAATCAAAATTTAAAACCTGACTAAGCATGACCTAATCAAAGGATATAATGAGTAAGTCTAAACCATGTAAAATTCAAACCATATTCAATCAAATATGAAATTTACCACTTAAGTAAGGCTTAGAAACATAAGAAAATAATTATTATAATAAATACATAAATAAACAAATGCAAATATAAATGAAATGAATTGATTAAATATTCAAATAAACATTCCAAATTGATAAATATGATCATTTGGCAAAAATTTGAATAGAATTATGAATGAATAGAGATCATAATCAAATCAAAATAGACATTTTCAATTCAACTCTTAAGGAGATCAAAGCTCAAATATTTAAAGAATAATAATTTAAATATATAATTAATTGAGGTAAAATAAGAATGAAAAATATAATGAACTAAAGAAAATGCTTCTGGGCTAAGCCAATAGACAATGAAATGATCATTTAAGAGCTTCACATTTTACTTGACATTTGAAATTACCTGATGTATATATATTGATGATGCATACATAAACCTAAATAACTTTAGAAAACTTTAAAAGTTTAAATCTATTTTGTTTAACCTCTCGACAAGGATTGTCTAATCATTGTGAATGAACGATCAAGTGAAGTTATGCCAAAGTTATCAAAATAGATTTGGCTCTTGAGTTAGAGACTAAAATGAAACCCTTGTTTAAAAATTTGAATGGCATTCATAAATGAATTCATACCAATATGCATGAACATGAAAATAAAATAACCATGCTAAAGTAAGAGGGTCCTCATGTTAAACAATATGAGTAATGGGGTCGATTAAACCTAATCAATACATAGGTGGGTTGTATTTATGATTTATAAAACAAATAATAATATCTAAAATAAAGAACTACCCCTAATACTCCTACACCAGCTCATGCCTCTCTTATTCCTATCTGAGCATTGATTCATTAACTATTATAACAAAAAATGTATACACTCCCACCACAAAAAGAACATATTCCTCCACTAAGCTATTCTTGTAATAAACCCCTCAAGGACATCCTTACTTACAAAGTTCCTAACCTAGAGACCTCAAAAATTATTCCACCCTACCAAGCTCCTACCCAAATATTGATGGGAAGTGTATGCACCTAAAATCTACCCTCATAAACCAATGTGGTCACCAATAATATACTACTCTTTACATCTCTAAGTTATATTCCTCCCACGTATAATCCTCTTCCATAAACTAGTAATGGGCTACCCTTTGTTCATGATATGTGAAAATTGCTTATGCCCCTCCTCAATAAATCACCAATCCTTATACATCTAACAATATTATTCCCTATTTCCATATGTTCTCCAAGACTACCTAGATGGATAACTATTTTCTAACCTATTCTACTTTAACCTATTAAGACTCTTTCATTCCTCCTAGTGGTTATCCAAGAAACCCTTATGTGATCACACCTTTGTAATCAAGTTTGGCTATGAATAATACTAAATTCAATAACATATAGACCTATGTGGAGTATTTTAAGGAAATCATTGATCTTAAAATATGAGGATTATTTCTTCCCTACCCCTTACCAGACCTTCCAAAGTTAAAAGGGGAATGATATCCCAATGCACATGTCAAGGCTTATGCCACAACTGTCAAATAATTTTTTATATGAGATGAAGTTATTTCTAATATTTTCCCTTAAAAACTAGAATGAATCACTCTTGATTGGTATAACCACCTACCTAAGGGGTCCATTCATTCATTTAGACTTGATGGTTGAATCCATTGAGGCCTTCTAAATGAAAAATATTATCAAGACTAGAATTCAAGAATTATTTTGTATGAAATAAGAATGTAATGAATTAGACGTCCATTTCATCATGAGATGGAGATAGGTTCTATATTCATCTACCAATGCACCTCACATGGACTAAAGGGAGTTATGTGACCTTTTCCTCCACTCTCTTAGTAAGGAGACTAGGGAAGACATCCAAAATTTTCCTTATTAATCTTATAAAGAAGCCCATGAAAGTGATTTAAGGATCAATCAAGTGACTATTAATAGTGGTTAATGAACCTATGGGGATAATGGGTATATTTTCACATTGAACCAAAATAATGGGGTATTTAAAAATTCAAGCAAAAATAATGTCAATAATCAAGGCACTAAAATCCATAACTAAAATAGGAATGTCACTATTGATGTCATGACTGACCAGCGTAAGAATCCAAATCTAATGAATAGTAATCAGTATTTGACCATGAATAACACCAAAATTAATAACAATATAGGTATTAGGAACTAAATATACTCATCTAAATTTAATGTGGTTGACTTCAACTGAACCCTACCCTAAAACATGTAGTATCAAAAACAAAATAAGAATGAATTACATCATGTTGATCATTTTTCATAGTTCCAAAATTGATCCTATTACCAAAGGAATAATCAACAAGGGTTTGGTCAACAAGGACAAAATTAGTGTCACATCCAATTTTCCCTATGAATTATTTAAATTATTAATTAGTGGATTATGTGTTTAATGATTAGCATATCTATTGTTTATTTTTGAGTTGGATTAGTATATGATATTGTTTATCAAATATATCACTTAGTTCATGTTTAGTATCTAGATATATAGTTATTGCATAAGTTTTACTATGCTTGTGATCATGATTTTTGTAGATTAATTGCATTCAATAATTTATTATGGATATATGTTGATTATTATCATGATTCAGGATAACTACTAGTTTATTTGATGAGGTGGATGTAGGACTATTTTACCCTCATGGTAATTTTAGTAGAAGATTATCATCAAATAGGGTGTGTAGATACCGATAATGGGGATTGAGAAAGAAAGATTTAGGGACCCATGCACACACCACCTCAACTATTTGAATGTTATAAATAATACTTACAATGATTGTTCTAAATCTTATTTGCTTTGATTTAATTTTGAGTTATAACTTGCATGTGTGATAATTCTTTGATGTGATATGATGTTTCTCTCTGAATTATACCTAGTAGAAACATAAGTGCATTAATCTAGTTTATTTGCTTGTGAATTATGTTTTGTTGATCATATTATGTTTTCAATATAACTTAAGAAATTAATTGGCTATGTTTTGGATGTCAAATATTGAGAAGTATTTATCTTGATTAAGTTGTATGGTTGTCTTTATTTAATCATCAAATATCATTATTGATGATAAAAACATAAAAAGAGTAAATAGAGTCAAAATACCCCCACCAAAGTAAGTTGCTATACTAGGCACATTCAAAGATTTATACATGATTTAGTAAATAGATATATCATGATTTAAAAAAGGAAATAAAAATAATTTGGATTTTTATTGGAAGCTTCAAGAGTTATTATGATGATGTTTTTTGGTCAATTGACAAAAAGCAACAAATTAGGTTTATTGATTTTGTTCTTGCCATGATTAAGAAGGGTTGAATTGGTTATCACCATGCCCATATTTCAATATATGAATGATGATTTTAATAAAAAGAGATGAAGTGGTGCTTTAATTATGAGAGTTACATGATGAGTAAGGGGTAGAGAAGGAGGAAATATGGCATGTCATGAAAAATCATGCACAAATGGTGGGAAAAAATAAGTAAGAAGATGAGGAGGAGGAAAAAACATCATAATCACCATAATATAAGGAATAAATAAAGGAGGAATCTTAGATATTATAAAAAGAGGAGATTAATTCAAGCTCTCCTTAAGTTTCAGGTTGGTTGTGTTTTCTTAATCTTGACAGAAAAAAGATTATGGGGTTTTGAATAAGAGTTTTGTTTTAATGTAATAATTAATGTATTGATAGAGCTCTCATTAAAAACCCTATATTTTCAATTTTAAAGACCCAAGGATAGGTTTCAAGTCCCATCCTTAGGCCTATAAAGTTGAGGGCCAATCTAAATTTATTAAAGACCTAATCTATTTTATTTCTAATAAGATTTCATACCTGACTACTTTGGTATCGACTTGAATATATTTAGAGTTGCATTCCTAAGAAATGCCATTTTTAGATTTGGGTTTTTATTAGGAATATTTTCTAAATTCATATGCATGTATCAACTATCTAATATAAGTGTTTTTCATGAATTTTATAAAAGGGAATCCAAAATCCTAGTTATGTTTTAGGGCCTGTGCTCAAATTCAGATCACTTCTCCCCTGGGTATAAGTATGTAAATATTTTTATTTTACAAAAGAGGTATTTATTACAAGTTAAAACTAGGATTAAAATAATACACCAACTATAGTGGGTAGGACTTGATGGATTTATTTGTTTATAAAAATCCTTGTCCACCTTTAGAGAGTCTTATAACTTGGGACAATATCAAGTATTATATCTATACTATAAGTCATGAACAAATTTTAATGAGAATATATCTAAAAGTTAAGAAAATTATTTTGAGTATTATAAAATTTTATATAAATACATTAGTCATCATATAGGTTGATTTGGGAAATTGAAAGAGATGAAATTAAAGAATACTAAGATATTGATCATTCATTCATGTGTGTGTGTGTGTGTGTGTGTGTGTGTGTGTGTGTGTGTGTGTGTGTGTGTGTGTGTGTGTGTGTGTGTGTGTGTGTGTGTGTGTGTGTGTGTGTGTGTGTGTGTGTGTGTGTGTGTGTGTAGTATAACTTATAGATATATGTTTCCAATCAGGAGCATTAACTTGACTGAGTAGGATTCCTTTGTAAAATTGAATCCCATGTAGGTATATTTAAATATTATATGAGCTTAAGTTATAAGTAAAACTTGAGTTATTTTATTTATTTCTAGGTGGAAGTATAACATAATAATTTTATAATGAGAACTGCAATTATTGGATTGAAGATTAGTTACATGATTTTAAATATAGACACTTGATGTCTATTCAAGTTATACCAGTTGTGTTTGAATGAATATAAGGTATAGGTGTTAGTACAGAATTATGTGTGCTTCATTCTCAAGTTAATAGTAGATAATGTATATAAGGAGTAGACTTATAAATATACATGTCTAATATTAGATTTTATAGTATTTATTATTATGGAAAGAGGGCAGTCAGGGAGTTATGTGTATGCATTATAGACTATATTCACATATGGTTTACTTTTATATTAGACCTTGTTATAATAGATTTTATTATGAGGTATATCTGGTAATATAGAATATGACCATAATATAGTCATATTATGGAGAACCTTTCTTCTTTAATAAAACATGATTAAAAAAAATGGTTAGAATTGTATTGGATTATCATATTGTCGTAGACTTTGGTTGAAGATTCATGGATTCTACATAATGTTTTAGAGTAGACACTATATTGATATGCATAAATTGAATGGGATGTTAGCTATAGATTGTTTTCAGCTATGCATATTTACAAAAATGAGAAATAGGCAGAGAACAACTTGATTCTTATTCTAGTCTAATGAACATATTTGGCATGGAATTAAGTGTTTTGATAAATCTATGTTACATCTTGTAAATTTGGTAATTGGAATTATTTAGATTCTTGTTTGATGATTGTTTATCTCATTTTATTATTACATGGTATTGTACTGTTCTACTGTTGAATCTTTATGTTAGACAATAACTAGATAACAGGAGATACATTTATGATTGTGCCAATGGGTAACTCATATACCTATCCCATGATATCTTATTATGTCTCGATTCAATAACAAAGAGTTATATGTGAGTGAAAATGAGTTATATCTTTAAATTTGAATTCTATAATGAAAACTTTGGCCAAAGTAATGTTATAGTTGTGACATTGTCATTTCATTGTACTTCTAGTTTACATGTGTTACTTATATCAATTAGATAGAGCAATGGATTCCATGTTTATTTGATTTTTTCATGTAATAATATTAGTACATACATGAGTTTTAGTTGTTTCTTGATATTCACATTATTATTATCTACCCATTTGTGAAGGGTAGGGCCACATCTAGTAAGGAGGTGTATGGGAGACCATTGGTTTGTGGTTGGAGGTAAACAACTCAAATGATGTTTTCCCTCTATTAGCTAACTCAAACTTTGGTATTTTAATCAATCTATGGATGAATCATGGAGCTATTTATTTGATATTTTGCACTATTATACTTATATTTATACATATTTGACATTGTACTACATTGTACCTTATTATTGGATGGATATTCAACATAATAGTGGTTGTGTATTTATATATTATTCCAAAAATGTAAACAATAGTTGATGCAAGTAGATTTATGTTTGATATATGGAATATATAAATAATCATTATACTTGATTCATTTTATTGTACTTGATTGATAATTATTCAACTTATAGAGTGGTTTATTACTTGAGTACTAAATGGGTTTGATTTAGCTAGTGGGTTAAAATTATTACAACATGTATTCCTTAGATATATTTAGTTGTCAAGTCATAAACAAATAGCTACAAATAAGTTTATAATTACTTTCATGTGATTAAAAAAATAGTGTTTTTGTTAGTTAGCCTAGTGGGGTCTAACATTCAAAAGCCTAAGGAATATGATATGAATGAATACTATCTCTTTCACTAATTTATTAGTCATGATAATCAAAGGTAGATGGTGTATAAAAAATTCATCCAAAAAATCCCTAAGGATCAGAGGGAAAATTTCATAGACATGTTCTAAAGGAATGTAGGTAAAAACCCTCAAGTTTTCTAGAATGGTCATGTTATGTCACATAACCAAAATATCTAGATTTATCAGAACCCTTTTTCTAATCCATTAGATGTGAGATAACCCAAAAAAGACTTAGGATAACTTAAATAATCATGAAGTTCAACATAATGATCCTATGAAATTATGTAACAATGATGTTGAGGCCTCCACTTCTGGAATTGCCAATGCTAATGTCTCCCTTAAGTTGGGAGTCGAAGGAAAAACAAGATTGATAGGGGTTATGGAGTTGGAATTTGAAGAGGATCCAATATAATTACTTACACCAAGGAATATCAATGCATGACTCTTCACCAGTCAAATATTATGGCTAATGATATCATTCATAATCATGTGGGAAATTACAAATTGATTTTATATCTTATGAAAACTTTCTCCCACATTTCTTTTATTGATTTGCTTAAGAACACAGGTACCCATCATTTGACATTTCTTAATTCTATAGGTTTGGGGTATTTATCTAGCATAAATCCCCTAACACAATATCAAATCAATTACATTGATCTATATATTTTTTAACCTTGATAATATTCTTGAGATGGATATTCATTCAACCTTATTAGTCTCCATCCTAATTCTAAATTGGAAAGGGGGGATCCATCCTTGTTATTTCAAGTATGGATCTCTAATAACTATGTGAATAGATCCATGGTTGATGATGAAGCAACCATGAACAATGTCTCCTTCTATTTACTACACAAACTTGGTTATAAAGAGACCAACTATTCCACAACTTGTAATATCATGTGAGACTATGATATCCTCAAGTCTACCTCTAGAGGAACCATTATTCTTCTAATCACTCTAGGTCCCAAAAATATGTTAATATAATTTTACATGATTTACATAGATAAAAATTATAACATGATCTGGGGAAGACCTTAGATTCACAAGATGAAAGCCATCCCTTCAAATTTATTCCAATAAATCAGGGTGCTCCATCTAGGTAAGGTTTTTTTGGCCCAAAGGGATCCCAAGCCTTTGGCATTCTTCAAATGACCATGTGAAATCAACCATGTTTGTATATTGACTAATACTTACCTACTAATGGGGTCATAAAATCCACATAGTTGGCTATTGTTATAAAGATTGCAAATTTGAAGGTGGTTGTCTTGAAGAAAGCAACAAAAATCCCTCAAGACTTATTAATAGATAAACTAGAGGAAAAAGAGGTAGTAGGTACAAAAATTATCAGTGATTTATATCTAACAACCATGATGGTACTTTTAACTATGTCAATGGATGAGATTATTGATATATTAGAAAAATAATCACCACTTGTTCTCCTTTTTGACCCTAGAGGGGTAGGGACTTACAATTTATTTGAATTTAATAACTAAGAACCCAATGAGGAGTTAGTTATTATACTTGACATCCAAATGGTAGAGATATTAGAAGGCCATAAAACCCTCCCCAATGATGATTCTTCCCCTATACATAGTATATGGTTCCTTCATTATAATCGGGCCAAATGTTATTTTAGTGTAGGATAAGGAATGATCTTGGTCTCTATAAATGGAAGGGTCCTACCTTTTAGTTTTAAGCTTGACTTTGAGTGAACCAATAATGGGGATAATTATGAAGATTTATTGCTTGGGATGCTCATTGCTAAATGATTAGGAATTCAAAACCTGAAAATCCAATGTGATTCATATAAAGTGACCAATCAATTATTATAAATATATCAAACCAAAGATAAGCACTTACAATTTTATAAGGATACAATATAAGAAGTTGTCAAGGGTTTTAACTTTATTTCTATAGAAGTAGTGTTGACCAATTTTGATCCTCAAGTCTAAATGGTCAACCCTACATTCAAAAATTGACATTATCATGGGTTTTAGATTCATGTTATGCCTTGATTTGTCCTTCATTATTCCATTTTATTCCTTTTAGCATCATTTAAGGATCACTTAAGAAGTCTAAGGTAAAAGACTTTTGAAAACCTAATGTTATTTAATGCCTTATCACCCTAGTCAATAAAGTTCAAGTGTTTTAATTGGTAAAATGGGATAAATTTAGTCATTTAATGTGGTGTTAATGTTATATTCCCCCTTCACCAAGTTTGTACCACTCCTCAAAATGGTAAAAGGTCAAACTATAACAAACACTCCACTTTCCCTTTATTTTATTACTTTTTATGACTCTAAAATATGATTTTTGAGTGATATAACATGTTTAACGGAAAATAAAATGTTTTAAAATACCATTAAAGGTCTATACATGCCCTCACTAGATATATGATCACCTAGAATTCAATCTCCAAACTAGATGTGGCTTTTTCAATCCAAAATCATGTGTTTTTAGCAAATCCATATAGGTGTACTTGCAAGAAAATCCTTTCAAATGGTTCTAAAAGTGTCTTGGTAACCCCCAACTCAAAATATATTATTTTAAGGAGTTTTAGATCCCTAATATTGTATAAACCTATCACATTTCTCCATCTCTCTCTTTGGGTATCTTGAACAACATCTCAGATTTTCATTTAGTACAGAGAGGAAACATAAATTTATTACCTAAGATTTTGGGGGGTGAAATTATGTATCTTCACTATCTCATCCATTTCTTGTGTTTTTAAATCCATCTCTTATGATTTATGAACAAATCCTAATAATATGGCCACTCCCATGAGCTTATCTATTTGTGAAGGTGTTACGGTGTACAATGATTTTGGTCTATTGTTCAAGTTTTTCTAAAAATAGGTGTTTTTTAAATGTTCAAAAAGACCATATGGACCAACTCCATCACCTAAACCCCTTACACACATGTGTGGGAGTGTCAAAATCTCATAAACACTAATATTTATTTTATTTTTAGGGTATAGGTTGAGTTCCTTGAAATTGTTGAGTTTTGGTGTATTTAGGCAAAAATATTGATGATGATTGAAGTGATTTATTAGAATATTACCCTATTTCATGTTTTTTTTAATATCAAATTGATCAATCCATTCATATTCATCCAAAACCATCTCTACAAGCTCCTATGAGGTTAAATCTATAGTCTTTTTGTACTCATCATCATGAGCAGAGATTAAACTATGTATAAAGATCTAAGTGATTCCAAAAATGATGGTTTATTACCACTTCATGTGGAAGGCCTTCAAATTATACATAAAATATTTAATAATGAGGACTAAAGGAGATATTTTCAACAAAAAGGATTTCTCACTTGGTTAAGTACTCCATCAAGTCTCTTGAGAACTTAGACAAGAGGCAAGTTCTAATGGTGAAGGGCAGTTTGAGACAAGTAAGAAGGAATTCAAGATAATATAAGGATGGAGGGATTTGAAAGACACATAAATGATATTATAATTTAATGGGTTCCCTTTATATATTTCTAAAGGTGTAATATTGCAATGAATGCCTATTTGAGAAAGGAATCTCATATACAATCATCCCTTAAACCTACTATAGCAAGGGTTTGAGAGGGAGATATCATCCTATGACACCCCAATTTAAGGTTCAAAACACTTTATTTAAGTGATACATGGTTAATCATGAAAGTCCCATTCCCTAAACAATATCTTAAGTGCTTGATGAGGCAGTTGATAGCTTAGTAGATGAGACAAGAATTGAAACTCAGTCTAAAGTCACCTATAGTAGTCACTACTACTGTCACAAAGTAAAAGATAGCTAAGTGGTTTTAGGATCCCACATGAGTGAGATGAAAGGAACATTAGGTGGGGTCATTAACTAAGCTAATAATCCATATAAACTCAAGAAAATATAACCATTGAGATTAAGTTGAATGATTAATAGTAGTCTCAATATTATCTTGTTTGCAAAAATTAAAGTAATTTTGGAAATTTTAAGGTCATTTTTGCCTTATAGTGAATCAACCTCACAATGGTGGAAAATTATTCCTCAATTTCCATATGTGTATCAAATACAATTAATAAAGTTAGGAGACAACCACCATGACACCTTAATATCACTACCATGCTCATCCTTTGTCTGTACAAATGTTTGACATAGTCAACAGTCACCATGGAGTGTTTCAAATGATGCGATAATGGGTAAAGATGGCCTCAAGTACATGTATGAGATTCCTCAAGGTTAATTTAGTTAATCCTAGAAAGGATATTCACCTCTATTTCATAACCTTTCTATTATAATATTATCCCACCATTCTCACTACCACCCTACTATGTTTCACCCTATTTTGATGCTATCATACCCTTATCACTCCATTCCCATCATTATCCATCTATCCACCCTCTTTCCTAAGCTTGAAGCATGAGAATAATCCTCCATAAACCCCTAATAACCTTTGAGGACATGAGAACATGAATATGTGGGTTCATATTGGTTTGATACCTTGTTAAGGAGGTAGAACACAAAGCTACATCCACTTGAGTTAGTCCATCCATGGCATGAGGTAGAAGTTGAATGAAAATGGTACTTCATGAGATTTTCAATTCCATTAAATAATATCCAATGTGTTATTAATTATCAAGGAAGTAGAGCATCCATTCGAGGATCCTCAGTACCCTCAATAAGGCTCAAAATAAGAAGTTGACCTAAAGCAAACCTATTGTAGCAAGACCTTACAAGAAGATACTATGTATGTCATAAAAAAGTATGGAAATTAATGATATCATGAGAATATATGCATTATAAAAAGGTGAGTTAATGTATAGAGATATTTATAAGATCTAAAATATGGTTAATCACTAACAATCATAAAACTCAAGTCTGCACATAGTCAGGTTAGGCTAAGTACTCATCTATAGCCACCTAGTTAGCCTAAACACTCTATGTCAATAAAGTTGAGTTAAGAGGATGGGAAAAGTTTCAAGCATGCTTACAGAATATCCATCACAAGGATGACACCTAAGGGGAATAGAGTACCATTGAGGGATCTTTCATGATCCAATCCAAGACACTTGCAACCAATGTCAAGGATAAGACAAGATAGGTTGCATGGGTTCTAATGTCTTAGAGACAAACCTAAGTAAGGGATCTAATAAAATAATTAGGTCTAAGTTTAAAAAACAAAAATTAGATAAAAAAAACTATATCTTATGCAAAACTAAAACACTCTCAGTAAATCCATGGATAAAGGGGAGACTCCATGTTTCAAAGAATAAGCTACCCTATTCAAGGTATAAAGATTACTATGATTCTCATGGAGTGTGCATTATAAGGGTAATGAATGGTAATTTGGGATTATTAATCCATGAATTTAAAACACCCTACACGTCACCTTCCTCCTATACATTCATGTTGACACTAGAAAAATATACATAGGTTTGTGAAGAGAAAATCCAGTCAATAGGCCTTAAGAGAGCACACATCTCCATTGGGAGCACCAAGAAAAATTTAGATAGAGGATGGAATAAAAGTGGTAAGGAAAAATAAAGAATAATTTATATATATATATATATATATATATATATATATATATATATATATATATATATATATATATATATATATATATATATATATCACTCAATGGGTTGGAATTAAAATTAATTCAAGGTGTATGATGGCAAACTTCTAGGGTCAAATGGGTACAGTGAACCAAGAACCCTAAGTAGGCCAAGATGGTAGAGTATGCAAAGGAAAGAGTGTTGATAGACTATAAAATGGGTATGATAATTAATTAAATCACATTAAAATAATAATAATGATGACATAAAATTCTATAGATAGTGTTGGGGCTACACTCAAGGTAGTCACTCCTAGCACACAATCTATAAGCTTTTAGACTGTTAATTTGAGCTAAAATAGTTGGTTGAAGCCCTTATAGGCATAATAAAGTGTTGAAATTCAGAATATATGGTAGTTATGACCTAATAAAACTATTAATGGATTATATATGATAAATTGAATAGGGCATATGGACTATATTTTTTCTTAGAGGTAGGGCACTCTAGGGACTAAACACCCTACAAACTTGTTAAATATTGCAAGAAAGACCAAAATGCATGGTGAGAAGCTTTGGAGACATGAAGATATGATGAGAGATATGTGTTTAAATTTAAATAAGGTTTTAATATAATTTATACATGATCATACCTCTTAAAGTGTTCAAGAAGGCATCAAGGACATAGTTAGGCCTTTTAGGCCTAGACTAGGCCTAATTGCTCAAAAGGCCTAATTTCACTTTCTGATATTAGTGAATCATTCCAACCTCATGGATGAAATTTTGGGGAAATAAAAAGGTTTATAATAGATAATGGATGGTTGATAACCACTCAATAATTTTCATTTTGGACTTAATTTGTCTTAGAGCCTCTTAGAAGATAAGAACAAGCCAAATAGGCCATTTTCTTTCACATGGAACTATATAGACATCTAGCATGGGAAGCCAAGGAGATTATAATAGTTAGGGGGTACTATAGCTCCAATTTGTGTAATTTAATCAAGGGTTTTATGTAACATATTTATGAATCATCCTTAAGGGTTCAAACTAGTTAAAACCCTCCCAAACCCTCAATTTTAACCTGATGGAGAAAATCTAGTTGGAGATGCTTCCAAAATAGATAGTTTGGCCTAGATGATGATTGGATAATGTGTGGGAATCCTATAGGATCATCCCCACCCAATTATGTGATAAAATACTATATATAATATTACAATTCAGGTGTTTTTTTCATGATTTTGTGCATTTTATAGGTACTAAAGGGTTTGGAGTGATTCCAAAGCATGGAGGAGGAATCTTAGCACTTGTTTCCCCCCCATGTCTATAGAGGTGACCTAATAAAATAATAAAGAAAATATGTAGAGGTTTATTGATTAAGGAGACCTATTTCATGATGATATGGGTTGATCTAGGTCTAAAACTCATCCACATATATATTTTTAAAGTCTCATGCTAGCCTTTCATGGCCAACAAATGTAAACAATCAAGATACTAGGCCTAATTGGCCTATTTATCCTACTTAGTGAAAAAAATAGAGATGGTGGTCCAAAATTGGAATAGGAATATAATGGATGGAGTGGTCAAAATTATCAAATCCACATCATGAAGGTAGTTAGGTATATTTCATGGAAATCAAAGAAGAATGGAGCAGTTACAAGGCCTCATGAGCATGTAAAAGGGAGTTACATCACATAATGGCTCATGGAGAATACCCATATTTGACCCCATTCAATGTTATTAATTTATGGAAGGAGGAAAAATGGACAAAAGGTGGCATACAAGGGCTCTTAATGATTTATTATTTTCCAAATTTGGACCTCAAAACCTCAAGGTGCTCATTGAAGATAGCATACACTTAGCTCAAGTGTGGAGATGCAAGTGGGGGGCTACCAAGGTCAATGTAACTATAGAAAAATGGTCAATTATGACCCCTTTTCCACCCTTATATTCCATTATTCCCTTCTCTCTCATCCCATTCTTATATATATTTAGGTTTTTAAGCCTTAATTTGTATCCCTCAGGCTGGCATGAGGAGACTCTACCAGCATTTGTACTCATGCACCTCTTGAATTTTGAATAGAGAATATTGAAACTTCTTCATAGTTTATACTTTGTGTGTTTATGCTTATCTAATATGTAATATTGATATAGCATGCCCTCTTATAGGTCCAAGTTATACCTAAGTGTTATCAATATTCTTGGTAGTTTGTCTAGTGTGTTGTAAGATGGGTAGCTTAGGTTTGAAGTGTCAATCATATTTCAAGTGCCTTAAACTAGACCTTCTCACTTTAGCCATTCAACTAACCTATATATGAAATATTTATGCTTGAAAGTGTTAGAAATTAGTCTCTTAGCTCTATGCATTACTTATAAGTGTGTTGAGAGTCCAAATTGAATGAGTGGATAGCATGATTATCAGGTGCATCACCACACTTTAGAGTAGGTTTTCATTCCTACATAATCTCCTTCACCCTTTTCAACCAAATAGATTAGGTCTTAAGAAAATAAAATCAAATTGAGAAATCAAGGGAGCTAGCCCCTTAAAATAGATAGGTTTGGCATAATATTAGGTGACACACAACTTAATTCCATTCTAATGTTGGACTAGGCTTAAGGATAGGACCTAAACACTTATCTCCTTAGCTAGGGTACAACCTATAACTCCAATAATTATGGCATGCTTGATGGGAATATCTTCATGTTCATTGAAGCATGCTTTGACAATGTATAATGGCACCTTGTAGCCATCTTTGAAGGCTTAAAGCACTGCATCAGTAGAGTTGTATTAAAAAGGATACATCAGTCATAATAAGTCTTCACTTCAAGGGTAAGAAAGATTATCATTCCATATTTCATTCTTTCCCTTGTGCTTGATGATGAAGTATGGATGGTTATGGGGTAGAATCATGTTTTACATCATCTTATGAGTAGGTATTTGATCCTTTTTGACTCCATAATTATCTCTAACCATTATCCTAACCCTTATTAGATCCATACTTACCCTTACCAATCCCATGATGAGTTTTCCTATTACCAATACTATCAACCTTGTTATGAGCCTCATCTATCCCCTCTACAGTGTGATTACCAAAATGATTAGTCATGGTAGAAGCATGACACCCTTAACATTCCTAATCATGCCACAAGTCAGTCTATATCTAGCCTTAAACAAACCTTATTGGACCATGAGAAACACATGATGCACGTTGATACATTTAAAAGATATGGGAAAGAGATCCCAAAACATGTCATTAGGGGGGTTAGAACTTCCGTGTAGTAGCAAAAGTAAAATTGGGTGTCCTTAATAATGGAATTTTATTATATAAATAGTAGTGACATGCTTGAGATAGATGGGATAATCTCCAAGATTAAGGAGAATTTAGCAGCCCATGAAGATCAATAAACACCCCCTCACCCATCTTTTCTTCCCTCATTCACCCCATGTTAATACATGTTAAGCTTCCCATAAACCCTCATAATCTCCCATAAAATGAGTTTCAAATTCATAAAGGTTCCTCCCAACTCATCTCAACCTTCCCCTTATGTAAATCTATCCAAGGGAGAGTCTAAAAAGAAAGAAAATTTGTGTTGAAAGAGCTAGTCATCATGAGTAATCAAGATCTAATTTTGAAGCCTCCCTTGCTAGGTAAATTTAAGATACATATAAACATTTGTATTAGATAGTATTAGTTACAAAAATTAATCAAACTTAGCTACACATTCCTCCTTCCATGGGTCAAAATACACTACAATCTATGAAAGAAAATCATAAGCCCAAATTTCCATCTTGGAGTCAAGTCATGCAGTCAAGAAAATCCAAAGTAATTCAATCCCCACCCTCCCATCTTAAATATTATAAGTCATTTCCATCTTGAAAATACATCTATAATAATATGCAGAAGGAAGATAGCATGGTTGTTGAAGATAAGAAATTGGATGAAGGAGATGTCACATATATCTCACCTCTCTTGGAGTCAATCCAATACTATCCTATGCCACTCCTTGAAGAGGTAATTAGTGAAATCCATGTTGAAATCATAGATAATGATGATGAAATTTTAGAGTTAAAAGAGGAGCTCATAATAGGGACACCACTTGGTAAAGAGGAAAAAAATTCAATTTTCAAAAGTGTAGAAGATGATAGTTGCAAGAACTTGATGAGTCACATGAGGGAGATACTTCCATTAGACATGATAAGGATGACCTTTAGGACCTTCTTGATGATATGGAAGCTTTTCTTCATCATGATCACCCTCAGACACTTGCATCAAAGGTGGAATAAATTTGTAGTTTAGTTAAGGAGATTGGAGATCAAAATAACACTAAAGGTTTACAAGGTCATCAAATGGTTGTTGAGGATGATAGAGTATCAAAGGATCATCCAAGTGATTTGTTTGACACTATAAGATAATTTTACTACCTCATTAAAGTATTTTATGATCTGGTCTAGATTGGATAAGATGATTTCATCAAGCAAGGGAAAGGTAGGACTATGAACATGCCATCTCAAGAGGTTTCTCTATTAGAAGAAAACCTATTTTAGATCCTCAAACAATGTTACCAACCTATTTTTCCTATTGTAGTTTCCTATTGTAGTAGTCCCTTTCCCTAATGATTAGTGTGTAAATATTGAAAAACATGAAGAAGATAGGCTTGATATGTTTGTTGTAACTAGTCATCCATGTGAAGGTATTCAAGGTGTCAAGATGGTGAGTCTAGAGCTATAAGGACTATTTGAGATAAAAATGAAGCTTAAATATGAATTTTTAGCAGTGTTTGAGGTTCTTGAGATTCATCCTAGTTATTTAATTCAAAGTGAAATCCTAACAACACCTGATCTCATTGAGCTAGGAGACAACCACCATGATGAATTCCCAAAGTATACTAGTTCCCCTCAAGATGTCAAAAGTAACCAAGAGAAGTAGGAGGTAAACCTTGAGGCACCAAATGAGTATGTGTTCATAGTCCATATATTTTTAGCTAATTTGGTGTTTGAAATCATCATAAGTGGGTTGGTCAACAAGGGGATTTCTCCACCAAGTCTCATATTCACTGAGCTACCTACTTCATGCCATTGCCCACCCTATAGGAAGAAAGTCCAAGGAAAATTTCCCTTCAATCTAGGAGGGAGAAGGTACACTAAGGTTAATTTTATATATTATTTATTTGAGTTGTTTGTCTTCCTTTCAATAAGTGTGGTACACAAGTTTGTTGTTTGTCTCTTTGTTGGTTATGTGTCTTATCTGGTGTTTCTCTTATAAGAAGTTGTTAGTTTGTTTCCCTTATCTATATTGTGTGTCTTGTTTTGATGTAGTCCAATAAGTATCATAAAGTGAAAAATAGTTGTTCAAACCATGTTTATAATGCTTCAAGTCATGTCATACTTGAGCCACTAGGTTTTCATGACTAGTAGGTAGGTCATCCATAGGAATCACTAGAAATGTTGACCAATTTTGACCCTCAGGTCAAAATGGTCAACCTTAAATTCAAAAATTGACATTGTCATAGGTTTTTGAGTCATTTTATGAATTTATTTTCCTTAATGAGTCCATTTATTCCTTTTAGCATCATTTAAGGATCATTTGAGAACTTTAAGTTAAAAGACTTTTGGAAACCTAATGTTATTTTAAACTTTGTCACCCTAGTCAAGAAAGTTAAAGTGTTTTAAGTGGTAAAAGGGGGTCATTTTAATCATGTCATGTGGTGTTAATATAATATTCCCCCTTCTCCAAATTCATACCACTCCTCAAAATAGTAAAAAGGTCAAACTATATTGTACACTCCACTTTACTTATGTTTTATTACTTTTTTATGACTCCAAAAGATGGTTTTTGAGTGATATATCATGTTTAAGGGAAGATAAAATGTTTGAAAATGGAATTATATGTCATTACATGCCTTCACCAGCTATAGGAGCACCTATAATTCACTATCCATTAGTTTCCAAATTAGATGTGGCTTTTTCAAGCCAAAATCATGTGTTTTTAGCAAATTTGTATAGGTGTACTTGCAATAAAATCATAACAAATGGTTCCATAGGTTTATATGTACACCCCAAGTCCAAATCTAGGCTTTTGAGGAGTTATATATCCCTAATAATTTATAAACCTATCACATTTCTCCATCACTCTCTTTGGGTAGCTTGCACAACATCTCAGGTTTTCACTCAGTATAAAGAGGAGAGAAATTCATGACCTAAGATTTTGGGGATAAAATTATGTCTATTGAATATCTCATCCATGTCTTATGTTTTAAAATCCATCTCTTGTGCTTTATGAACAAATCCTAACAATCTGGCGACTCCCATGAGCTCATTTATTTGTGAAGGGGTTAAGGTTTGCAATGATTTCAGTTTGATGTTTAAGTTTTTTTTTTTAATTTTTTGTTTTGTGTTTAAAAATATCCCATATACCACCTATATCACCTATACCCATGACCCACATGTGTGGGAGTGTAAAAACCTCATTAACTCCAAGATTTATTCTATTTGTAGGGTATAGGTTGAGTTCCTTGAAAATATTGAGTTTTAGTGTACTTCGGTGAAAATCCTTATGATGATTAAAGATATTTATTATCCTATTTACCTATTTCATGTTTTATTTGACTATTATAGCCATAAATCCATGCATCTTTATCTAAAAGCATCTCCATAAGCTCCTATGAGGTCAAATCCATAGTCTTGTTGCACTCATCATCATGAGTAGAGCTTGAACTATGTATAAAGATATGAGTGATTCCAAAAATTATGGTTTGTTTCCAATTAATGTGTAAGGCCTTAAAATTATACATTAGATATTCAAAATTATTCTTAAAGGATATATGGTCAGCAAAAATGACTTCTCACCTTGTTAAGGACTCCATCAAGTCTCATGAGAACTTAGATGAGAGGTAAGTTCTAATGGTGAAGGGCAGTTTGAGAAAAGTAAGAAGGCACTCAAGATACTATAAGGATGGAGGTATTTGAGATACAAATAAATGATAGTATGATTAAATGGGTACCCTTAATAGATCTCTAAATGTGTAAGATTGTAATGAATGCCTATTTGAGAAAGGAATCGCGTACATAGTCAACCCTTAAACCTACTATAGTAGAGGTTTGAGAGGGAGATATCATCCTATGACACCCCAATTAAAGGTTTAAAACACTTTAATTGAGTGATACATGGTCAATCATGTAGGTCTCATTCCCCAAAAAATGTCTTAATTGCTTGAGGAGGCAGTTGATAGCTTAGTGGATGAGACAAGAATTGAAACTCAGTATAAAGTCACCAAAAGTAGTCATTACTATTGTCAAAAAGTATAAGACAATTGAGTGGTTTGAGGATCCCATATGAGTGATATGCAATGATAATTATGTGGGTGCATTCACTAAGATAATATTCCAAAGAAAATTAATCAAATGCAATCATTGAGAGCAAGTTGAAGGCCTAGTAGTAGTCTCAATATTATCTTATTTGCAATTATTTAGGTAAGTTTGGAAATTTTAAGGTAATCTATTGCCTTATATTCAATTAAATTCACAATGGTTATAAATGCTTATTTAAGTTGTGTATGTGTGTCAAATATAGTCAAACAAGTTAGGATACAACCACCATGACACCTTAAGATCACTACTATGCCCCTCCTTTATCCATACAGAGGTCTGACACAGTCAACAATCACCATGGAGTGTTTCAAAAGATGTGATAATGGGTATATATGGCCTCCAAAATTTCATGTTTATTTAGGTATATTTATGATATTACTCAAGGTTAATGTAGTTGATCCTAGAAAGGATATTCACCTCCATTTCATGACCTTTATGTACTACTATTGTCCCACCATTCTCAGTGCCACCCTATTGTGTTTCACCTTGTTTTGATGTTCTCATACCATCATCACTCCATTACCATCCTTATCCACCCATACACCCTCATTCCCAAGCCTTAATCAGGCCAATAATCCTCCTTACACCCTTAATAACCTCTGAGTCCATGAGAACATGAATATGTGGGTTCATATTAGTTTTATACCCTATTAAGAAGGTAGAACACATAGTTATAGCCACCTAAGTTAGTCCATCCATGGCATGAGGTGGAAGTTAAATTATAATGTTACTTCATGACACTTTCAATCCCCTTATATAAGATATAATGTGTTAGTAATGCTCAAGGAATCAAATCATCCATTGGAAGAGCCTCAATACCCTCAAGAAGGCCCAAAATAAGAAATTTACCTACAACAAACCTATTGTAGTAGGACCTTATAAAAAGATACTATGTATGTCATAAAAAGGTATGGAAATTTATGATATAATGAGAATACATTAATTATAAAAATTTGAGTGAATTTATGGATATATTTCTAAGATCCAAACAATGATTGATCACTAACAAATATAACACTCAAGTTTGCACATAGTTAGGTTAGGCTAAGTACTCATCTACAACCACCTAGTTGGCCTAAATTATTTGTGTCAATAAATTTGAGTTAATAATATGGGAAATTTTTTAATCATATTTATATAAGATCAATCCCAAGGATGACACCTAAGGGTAATAGAATACCATTGAGGGATCATTCATGATCCATGCCAATACACCTACAACCAATGTCAAAGATAAGACAAGATAGGTTGCAAGGGTTATAATGGATTCGATGAAAAATTAAGGTAAATAATAAAATATTTATTTATAAGTTTAAAAAATAAAAAGTATATCTAAACAACTACATCCTATGTAAAAATAAAACACTCTCAATCAAGCCATAGATAAAGGGGAGACACGTGGTTTTAAAGAACAAGCTACCCTATTCAAGGTATAAAGATTAATGTGATTATCATGTAGTGTGAATTATAATGGGAATTAATGGTAATGTGGGATTCATAATACATGAATTTAAAACACACTACAACTCACATTCCTCCTATACAGGCCTGTTGATACTATAAAAATATACACAGGTCTATGAAGAGAAAATCCAGTCAATGGGCCCTAAGAGAACACACATCTCCATTAAGAGAAACAATAAATATTTAGATAGATGATGAAATAAAAGTTGTGATTCCTAGGATAGGATAATTAATATATCTCTATATCACTCAATGGGTTGGACTTGAAAGTACTTCAAGGTGTATGATTGTAAACTTCTAGGTTCATATGGTTACAATGAACCAAGAACCCTAAGCAAGCCTATATGGCAGAGTATGCAAAGGAAAGAGTGTTGATAGACTATAATATGTGTATTATAATGACTTAAATAACATTAAAATTATTTTCATTATCACATAAACTTCTAGATATAGTGTTGGGGATACACTCTAGGCAGTCACTCCTAGCACAAAGTCTGCAGGCTTCTATACTGCTAGTTTGAGCCAAAATGATTGGTTAAAGCCCTTATAGGCATAATAAAGTGTCAAAATTTTGAATATATGGTACTTGTGACATAATAAAAATCTTCATGTATTCCATATTTCCAAGTTAATAGGGCAGATATCCTCTATTTTATCTCATAGGTGGGCCACTCGAGGGACTAAAGACCCTACAAACTTGTCAAATAGTGCAAGAAAGACCAAAATGCATGGTTAGAAGATTTGGATACATTAATATATGATTAGGGAGGTGTGTTTCAATTTTAATAAGTTTTTAATAGAATTCATACATTCACATATTTCTCAAAGTGGTCAAGAAGGCATTAAGGACATAGTTAGGACTTTTAGGCCTAGACTAGGCCTAATTGCTCAAAGGGCTTAATTTCACTTTTTGAGACTAGTAAATTGTTAAAACTTCATGTATGGCCTTTGGGGTAAAGTACAAGGTTGATCATAGCTACTGGATGGTAGAGAACCACTCAAGAATGGTCATTTTGGCCTTAATTCATCTTAGATCCTCATAGAAGACAAGAACAAGCCAAATAGGCCATTTTATTTCACTTGGAATAGTACAAACATCTAGCATGGGAAGCCAAGGAGCTTAAAATAGTTAGGGGTTCCTACAGATCCAATTTGTGAAATTTAATTAGGGGTTGTATGTCACATCTTTATGAATCATCCTTAAGGGTTCAAATTATTTAAAACCCTCCCAAACACTTAGTTTTAACCTAATGGAGAAACTCCAGTTATAAATGCTTCAAAAATAGATATTTTGGCTTGCATGATGATTGGATCATGTTTGGGACTCCTTCAGGATCCTCCCCACCCAATTGGGTCATATGGTACTATATGGAATAGTAAAATTTAGTTTTTTGCATGTTTTTTTGCATTTTATAGGTATTGAAGGGTTTGGAGTCCAAAGAATGGAGGAATAATATTGGAAATTGTTTCACCCCCCCCCCCATGGAACCTAATTATAAAAAATTCACCTATAAATTCTCTTACCAACATATGCAAAATAGCCAGTCTGCATAAATGGAAGAAAAGGTGACCTAGTCAACTAATAAAGAAAAGATGCATAGGTTTCTTGATCAAGGATACCTATTTCATGATGGGAGGGGTTAATATAGGCTTGAAAATCATCCACACATAGGTTTTCAAGGTCTCATGCTGGCATTTCATGGCCACCAAAGGAAAAAAATCAAGATACTAGGCCTAATTGACCTATTTAGCCTACTTAGTCGATAAAAGAGAGATGGTGGTTCAAAATTGACATATAAGGCTAATGGATGGAATGTTTAACATCATAAAATCCACTTCATGAAGTTATTTATGTATATTTCATGGAAAATAAATAATAATGGATTAGTTACAAGGCCTCATGAGCATGCAAAATGGAGTTACATCACTTAATGGCTCATGAAGAAGACCCCTATTTGACCCCAGTCAATGTTAGTAAATGATGGAAGGAGGATAAATGGATAAAATGTGGCATATAAGGGATATTAATGAGTCATAATTTTCCAAATTTGGACATCAACACCTCATGGGGCTCATTGAAGATACCATATACTCAACTCAAGCATGGAAATGCAAGTGGGGGGCTACCAAGGTCAATATAACTACAAGAAAATGGTCAATTATGGTCAATTATGACCCCTTCTCCACCCTTATATGACATTATCCACTTATCTCTCATCCCATTTTTATATATATTTAGGTTTCTGATCCTTAATTTGTATCCCTCAAGCTAGTATGAGGAGACTCTGCTAGTGTTTGTACTCATGCACCTCTTAAATGATCAATAGAGCAATACATCTTCTTCATGGTTTATACTTTGTATGTTTATGCTTGTTTAGTATGTAAAAATGGTATAACATTCCCTCTTCTAGGTCTAAGTTACACATACGTGTTATAAATCTTCTTGGTAGATTGTCTAGTGTGTTGTAAGATGGTTAGCTCAGGTTTGAAGTGCCAATTAGATTGCAAGTGCCTTGAACCATGCCTTCTTCTCTTGACCTTCTCACTTTAGACATTAAACTAACCTTTAGATGAAATAATGATGCTTGGAATCCATAAAAGGTAGTCTCTCAGCTCTATGCATTACTTATAAGTGTGTTGAGAGTCCAAATTGAATGAGTAGATAACATGATTATCAAGTGTATCACCACACTTTAGAGTAGGTTTTCATTCCTATGCAAAATCCTTCACCCTTTTCATCCCAATATATTAGGTCTTTGGAAAAGAGATTAAAATTAATAAATTAGGGGAGATATCCCCTTAAAATCTATAGGTTTGGCCTAATATTAGGTGACCCATAACCTAAGGCCATTTTGATGTTGGACTAGGTTTGAAGATAGGACCTGAACATGTCTCTCCTCAATTAGGGTGCAACCTAGAACTCCAACAAGTAGTGTTGAGTGAAAGTAATCAAATTTCCTATCTATGGTTGCTTCCTCTTCTCATTTTAGTCCCCACCTAGTGGCACCTAAGTCAAATTTCATAATGTCTATTAGGACAAAGCCTTTCATGTAGAAAATGTCTAATGATCCAACCCTCACTTGTATAGGGAGGGATGCTAGCCCACTAGTCCTTAGTTAGGGTGATAATTATGAAGCTATCTTAGAGATCCTTAAATATTATGATGATATCCCATTTTTTCACCATAAGAGAGGTTTTTCTATGATGTGATGTCCTATGTTATCTCTTGGGAGAGATTATTATGACTCTTATTAAAATGTTAAGGATTATTTATATTTTGATGAGGAGCTTGGAATTTTTAGTACAAATGGTGAGGAGATTGACCTCCCACTAACTCTTGATCAGTTTGAGGAGAGGAATTATTTTTTCATCAAATATAATATTTTTATAAACAAAGGAATTGAGGAGAATCCCAGAATCCTCAAGATCGAGTCTTCTCTTTCCTCAAAAGGGATGGAATGCCACAAGTATCTTCTCATTGAGTTGTCTAAGTCCTTCACCTTATCATAGGTGGACATGGTAGGAATCAAGCCTAAATTAGTTATCCACTTTCATTAATCCAAGACCAAACACTAATCAGTGAAATTACATGGATAATCCTTCTTTGACCTAGGAATTCATACAGGCAAACCAACAAACTATGACTTCCCCTTTTGGACCTTATATTGACAACACATTCTTTCCATGTGACCACATGCAAGTGCATCAGCAACTAAGACTTTTCCTATCTAGTCCCACACCATTTCCAACATTGGTTAACAATAATGGTCTAATATTTAATCTTGATTGTGCAATCACAACTTAGAGGTAAAAAATTACTATCCTAGGCCCACAACCATCCACCACTTTGCCTATCATCCAACCAACCATTCAACCTTGAAATAAACCATTCACTACTGACCAAGACAAAAAGTTTGATATTGTGAAATAATTGTAGAAGACACCAGCACAAATTTCTATTTTAGATTTGCTATGAACACTAAAAATCTATAAGAATATCTTGAATGATTTTTTGACCTAATCCACTATTTCTAGTGACATATCCCCTGATAAATTCCAAGCTTTGGTTAGACACCTAGCTCTAGCCCAACAAGTCACATTCAACCATAGTGATATGTCTTCCCTTGGCCTGCTCCATAATAATCCATTATACATAGAGGTTTATATAAAGATGGTATAAATTGAAATGTGTCCTTATAGATAATGGATCAAGCCTCAACATAGTGTCTCTAAATCTCATCAAGCTTCTTGGGTACACAATAGTAGATCTCTAACTAAAAACAATAACTACCAAAGCCTATGATAATTAGGAAAGAGAATCACAAGGCACCATTAATTTTCCAGTTATCATTGGGCTTTGACACATTATTCACTTTACCATGTACTTAATCTTGAGTTATCATACAATATGCTTCTAAGTAGGCCTTGGTTACATGAGATTGATGCACTCCTAGCAACACTACACCAATGTATCAAGTTTTCCCACTCAGGTATGGAAGTGAATATTCTAGGAGATTTACATCCATATGAACATTGAAAGCATCTTGAGGCCAAATTTCAAAGCTATTTTTATCAGTATGGCATGAATCCAAGTTCCAAGCAAGAGAAAGGAAAGGCCGTACTTATTGATCCTTCACCAGATAATTGCATAGATCTTATTACCTTGGATTCCCTTTCCCACATGCCACCTCCTAAAGCTTCTAATCATTTCACCATTTGAAATAATAGATTGGGAGAGTATGTGACCCATGATACATTTCATATTGCCAATCTTCCTCAGAATCCCAAAACCTTTGGGTGACCTAAAGTCACCCCACATATGCATTGGCAATAAAAGAATAAAGATAAGAGACTTGTCATATTTATATTAGCATTTGGCTAGGACCTAACCCTCTTAAAGGGGATGAATCATGGTTATACAATGAAAACCAAATAGATTGCTATAAAAATGCAAAGTATCCTACTCCCAATATGAAAGAAGAGGCCTAAGACCAAATCAATAAGGAACCATCAAGCCAATTTCCATGAATAGGTATGAAAGACCTTATGGACTTGGATTTAAATTGCTCGAGTGTGACCCCACATATCTTATTCAAACTCCATCACCAGTGACTAGTGATGATGATGTCGATAGTAAAGTATAGTCTGATCATAGCCTCACCTTTGATAACCTAGCTGAAACCAACTTGTTTAATAATAATGCCATTTGTACCCTTATCCTAGCCATTCATCACAACCCTTTACCATTATATTATCCCCAACTGATATATTGAGACCAACAAGAATTTAGTCTATTGATTGATGAGTTCTAAAATGATGAGGCATTTTGTGATTTCTTAGGCCTTAAATACAATGTTCTCTTGGGATATCACAAATTAGGATTCTCAATCACATTGGATCTTGCAACCTATTTTGGAGAGCAAGTGAACACCCTTAGCCAAAAACAATTAAGTAAAACATTGAGGTCTCAAAGTAAAAACCTCTTTGAGGTGCTTTTTGACTAGGGAAAAAGTAAAGATAAAGGCTAGTCTAGTGGTGAAAACCTATTTCAAGTGTCATTAGAAGGGGGTGTTCATTCTTATTTGAATTTAGAATAGGAGACCAATGATGAACTTGCCTATGGATCTGAGTTTAACTTTGAGCAACAACAAGTATTTGATCAAATTCTTCAAGAATTTCCAACTATTTTTATCACATGGCCATTTCTCCAATTAGGGGACTCAGATTAATCATGCCTAGGAGAAGTTGAAGATCAAGTCCTAATAGAGGACCCTGACATAATTCAATAGTTCAAGTCATTGCCTACTATCCTAAAAGATGGTTCGACCCTTCTAGTTGAAGATATGATAGAGGTAAATATCAAGACTCTATTAGACCTAAAATGGATAAAATTAGGAGTGTCCCTCACTGAGGAGGAACATGGCATCTTTACAGCTTTGTTAAGAGAATTTGTAGATATCTTTATATGGGCCTATTCTAACATGCCAGGTTTAGACCCCGCCTTGGTTCTACACCACCTTGTGGTTAATCCTAATGCCAAACTAGTAAAATGAAAGTTACATAAGATGCATTCTCACATTATTGTATTGGTAAAGAAAGAGTTATAAAAACTCTTAGAATAAAGATGTATCTGATCCATTGACTACTTCAAATGGATCTCTAATGTGGTACTTGTTAGTAAAAAGCTTGAAGAGATCAGAATTTGTACTAATTTTTGAGACATCAACAAAGCTTGTCCTAAAGACTATTTTCCATTGTCTAATATCTACATGATAATCGACTCCATGTTAGGATATGAAATTCTTTCACTCATGGATGGATTTTTAAGATACAACCAGATCAAAATAGCACCAGAAGACCAACATAAAACAACATTCACCACTCCATAGTGAATATTTTATTATTAGATAATGCCATTTGGCCTTAATAATGTAGAAGATACATATCAAAGAGCCATGACTATCATATTTCATGATATGATGCATGATATTGTTGAAGACTATGTCGATGACATATTAGGAAAATTTAAAACTAGGCTTGACCATCTAATAGTGTTGTGTAAGATATTTGAAAGATTACAAGAGTAAAAATTTAGACTCAATCCAAAGAAATATGTGTTTGGTGTAACTTCAAGCAAATTACTTGGCTTCATCATGTCTCATAGAGGTATTGAAGTCGATCCAGCTAAATTACATGTTATAATCGAGATGCCACCACCAACCAATTTGAAGTAACTGCATAGTTTGTAGGGTAAGATCCAATCAATATGATGTTTCATCTCTTAGTTATTAGATAAGTGTCATCCATTTACACACATTTTGAAGAAGGGAGTTGCATTTCACTAGGATGATCACTACCAAACAAATTTTTATCAACTCAAAGACTATCTTGTTATTTTGCCTATTTTATTACCTCATATGCTAAGAAATCCATTTTTTGTATACCTATTAGCTACCGATCATGATCTAGGGGCACTCTTGGTTCAACATGATGCCAATGGAAAAGATCATGTTGTGTACTATGTAAGTTGTACCTTGGTTACATATGAACATAATTATGCACCTATTGAAAAAGCTTATCTGCCCATGGTTTTCATAGCTTAGAAACTATGCCATTACATGTTGAATAATAAGACCATGGTCATTTCAAAAGTAGATATGCTCAAGTATCTACTATCTAAGACAACTTTACAATGTATAATGGCTAAATGGATCATGCTTCTCAGTGAGTTTTACATAGTGTATGTCAATTAGAAGGCAATCATGAGACAAGTTCTTGTAGATCAACTTGTTGAAGCACCTCTCACAGACACAACCACTCACATTTCAATTTCTTGATGAATCCATAATGACCATCATTGACACACCCCTTGAGGATCAGCCTTATAATATCTATTTTGATGGCTCATTTACTACACATGGATTGGGGGTAGGCCTATTATTTATTATAGCATAGGGGGATCTAATCCCTAAATCATTTAGAATCAACTTTTCTTGTATAAAAAACATGACTGAGTATGAAGCACTTATTGTAAGACTTTGATAAGAAGTGTATTAAAATATATATCATCTTCAAGTTTATGGTTATTCATAGTTAATCATCAATCAGGTCACCGATCATTTTCAGACCAAATATGACAAGCTAGTTCCATATAAAGCCATGGTTGACACTCTTAAGCAACAAATTTCCAATATTTAGTTTGAACACATAGCAAGGGCTAGTAATAGAACTACAAATGACATGGCTACTATTTACTCTCTGATTTGACAAATAGATAAAGCTAGAGAGTATCAATTTTTCATCAAGAATTTGTTGGCCCGAGCTCATGAACCTTCAACTGTTGTCATGATTTGTGATATTATTGGTCCTAATTCTATCTAGTACTTAGACCTTTACAACTACCTTCATGACCATTTTTTTCCACCTAACCTATCTCAAAAACAAACCAAAGCTTTCATTCATCATTCCACTCATTATACTTTACTTATATCTACCCTTTATCATCATAGTTTTCATGGAACTTTGCTTCATTGTTTAAATTTGATAGTTTATACTAGCGTTAAGAGAATTTCATGGAGTATGTGGAGCTCATTCTAGTGGGGTAGTCCTATCCAAAAATCTCTTGCATATTGGTTATTATTGGCCCATAATGGATATAGATGCCACTACATATGTTAAAAAGTGTGACAAATGTCAATGGCATGCTAATCTGATTCATGCCCCAACAAAAACTCTAAAATTGATGTTGACACCATGGCCATTTTATACATGGGGACTTGACCTCATTAGGAAGATCAACTCTAATTCATCTAACAACCATAAACATATCCTTACCACCATCGATAATTTCACTAAGTGGGTTGAAGCAATACCCCTCACTTACATGACTGGAAAATAAATTTCCAAATTCATTTTCAACCATCTCATTTGCCACTACGGTATCCCTTCTGACATTATATCTGATAATGGAGGATCATTCAAAACCAAGGATGTCAACCAACTATGTATTGAATACAACATCACACAACATTTTTCTATAGCATATTACCCTCAAGGTAATGGTCAGGCTAAGGCATCCAATAAAACTATTATCAATATTCTTAAAAATATTATCAATGATGCCGGTAATGATTAGCACTTGCAGATATTATCTACCCTTTGGGAATACCAAACCAATCATCATACCCCCATAGGAGCCACTCCATACTCACTTGTTTATGGTACTACAACCATCCTTCCCATTGAGGTCAAATTACCTTCACTACGTATCTCTTTCAAGCATGTCCTATATGATCATGACTATCGAGTAGCTCACCTACAAGAGCTAGACCTACTTGATGAGAAATTCACAACCACACTCTAATCTTCAAGCATATTAGAATCAATTCAAAGGCCACAATAATCAGTGTGTTAAGTATTGAACATTTGAATTTGGTGATCTTGTTCTTAAAGAAAACCAAAAGAATACCACGACTGAGAAGAAACATAAAGGAAAAATCAAACCAAACTAGATAGGGTCTTTCATCATCACTACAAATTATAGATCAGGAGCATATAGGCTTACCAAACCAGATAGAGATGAAATTTTAGAACTAATGAATATTATTCATCTCAAGTGATACTATGCTTGAGAACTAAGATGTATTATCTATAAATACTATTTTAGTTATGCCATTTTATCACTATTCCTATTTATACAAAGTACCATCCTTATCCATCCTCTTCACCATATCCACTTTCTACTTCTGACCTATCAACCTAGTGTGTTCTAAATCCTAGAACATTTAACCTTAGTTTTTACCAGTCATTATGCATTTTTAGCATTGAGGTATCTAATCATTTCATCAATTGGTTCAAGTACTTCAAATAGATATTATATTTTGGGATAGTGCGATAGAAATTTCAGCAGTTGCATCCTTTGTTTGTAATTCCTTTCTTATCACTGGTCTTGCTACTAATTATAACTACCTTTGGGAAAATTAGTACCATCTATCTATGCCATTGTTTCCTAGTTATAACCACCTATGGAAAAACTAGGGGAAAAATTAATACTTGACATACCAACTTTCCACTTCCCATGTCATACTATGCCTTTTTTCTGACTGTGCTTATTTTGTTTGAATTGACTACTACACTATTCAAATTCCTCCATTGTAAGGGTAGAACTACAATGACTTGAGGTCCTACTCTAGGTCTACATAGGCAGTGCTCAATAATTTTTTAGGTCAGCTCAATCACCCTTCTCAACCACCTTCTCACCATTTTGTGAGCACCTTAAGCCACACTCTCACCATTTTACAAGCAACCTAAGCCACACTCTCACCATTTTACAACATTGAACCATTTAGTGTCTTATCATTATTGATTGAGTTGAGAAACTCTAAGCAAATTCTAAAAAAATTCAAAAAATCAGTAGAAAAGAATAAAAATATTGACCACTTCTTTGCCTTAATGATTCTGGGAACCCTTACTAAGTTACAAGAAAATCACTTGTCATTTAGTTTCCCCATCTTTTTTGGCCTTTTCTCTCACACACTAGCCATTTTGAAAGACCATTCCTATTCTTCTATCACATCTATTCTATTTTTTTCCTCAATTATCACATTCTTCCCATTCCTTGGGAGAACTACATTTGGCCTAAAGTTTTTTTGTATATTACATCCATGGAACTATGTAGGCAATATCCACTTGCCTAGTGCATATTGAGATAGCTCAGCCACCTCTTTCCTTTTCTTCTATTCCCCCATTTTGTTCATTTGTTAAGTTATCACCTATTTTCTAGGGGCAATGTTAGTAGGGTTTCTATTGAGTGTTACTTTATTATTTGTTTGTCTACCTATTTGTTTGATTTCAACACTGTTGCTTTGATTCAATTTGTTTTTGTTCATTGGGTGATTCCTTGCCCACACCTTTACTTGAATCTATCCATATTCATATGTTTACATTGTCATCATGGTTTCTATCATTGGTGCATTATTTTCTATTGAGTATTTGATTATGGGAGTTAGTCCTTATGCATATTTTAGCCAAGCCCTCATGATGTTATACTATGATGCTTATCGACATGTGCTACAATAAACCTTAGCTTCAAGAAGTCTATTCAGCAATGGTGGCATCTCTTTGACACCAACATCCTGATTCCATCCTAATCATATCCCAAATAGAGTAATTAAACATGAAAAAATTACAACCTTTATTAGTTTGGATGAGCATCTCCCTACTAGTAGGTTATTCTAATTCATCATTACCCTCTATGTTAAGTTATCATCATCCTCAACCAATTTTATCATGTTTGCCATAATTGGGGTCCAATGATTATAACCACATATGGGCAAATCATTACACACCATCCCACCTGTATTTCTCAATGATTATAACTGCCTTTGGGTAAATCATTATGTTGTCATCACTTTACTTTTTCTACCTATATAGGGGCATGTTTTTATCTTGTTTTTCTATCTTAACTGGGGCATCTCCACCTTTTTAATGATTATAACCACCTTTGGGCAAATCATTGTGTTATCATACCACGTTGCCACTATCAGGGTACAATACTTATAACCACCTTTGGGCAAACTATTGTACACCATTCCACTTGCATTCTCAGTGATTTTGACTACTTTTTTAATGTCAATGTGTTTTGACCCCATCATCTTTCCTTTTTTTGGTCCCCTCATTTTGCTTCTTTTTGAGGGACCATTTGCCAACCTACTTGTCACAACCATTCCCTCAAGGGGGCATCATACAGTTAGTTTATCATTATATAGTTATAGGCATACGGGACCTTTTCATTATTTGAGAAGATGTTACTATTCTTATATCTTGTAATGCCTTCCCAAATAGGGGTAAACTATAGCCACCTAAATCTGGCCACTAATAACCTCCAATCAGGGTTTTGACCAATTTTCACCCAAAATGCACAATTTGGCCTAAAAACTCTAAAACATGATAAATGATGTGAAACTAACATATTCAAATGCTAATTTTGGTCAGGGTATCCCTAAATGGGGAAATGAAATTTATGGGCTAGCTAACTTTGATCAAGGCATTCTGAGTCAAAGTGCTAATTTTGCACCTAGGTACTCTAGATTGTTATTTCTTATCAAATATTTTACACAAGATACATTCATTTGTTATTTGATATTGGTAACATCCTAAGTATAAATATGGATCTAACACATCTGATAGTGACTTCCAATTCTAATCTAGTCAAATTTTGGACCAATAATAATACATTTTGATCGAGTTGAGTAATTTATGCACAAAGTGCTTAATCATGCTTAAGAGAATATTAACTCAAATCAAGGACTAATAAAAAATTCCATGGAAACTTTTTGAAAACTTATTTTTGGAAATGAATATAAAATATCTACATCATTAGGTGACCTCATTTATTGGGAAGGCATCCTTAGGCCATAAATGCCACAAATATCAGGATTCATGCCCTCCATGCCTCTTAATTTCCCCTTTTTCTAATGTCATGATGAAGATAATTACAAAACTTAATTCTAAAAATTGAATTAATCCTCAACCACACATCTCAATCTCAAGATGGATGATTCAGGATGATTCTAAACATTTGCAAAAATCTATAAATATGAGGCTTTACCACATCATTTCTAAGCTATTTTGGTGAAAATTTATAATGCACAAATATTTTCAAGAAGCCATTGCAATTAGTGTTACCATGCCAAATTTATTCCAAGCTAATCTAAGCCACAAGCCAAAAGTGACAAGGAGAGATGAAGGTAGTCAAGCTTCCATTGCCAAGGACTTTATGAGCACTAGCTGAGCAAGACACTACTACAAAGGCATTTAGAACATCCAAGGAAGGTGAAAGAATTATTATGTTTTTTTCCTTAGTTTTTAGTTGTGTTTGTCATTTGTTTTTGTTAACTAAGCTCTCCTTAGTGTCTAGGCCTAGAGATGTTATGTTATTAGTGTGTTTATTTCATTTTGTTTTTCATTTTGGAACTAACACCATACTAACCATCCTCTCTTGAGTCAAATTCCTCGATCACAATAGTGATGACTAAAAAAGTCACTAATCAAGAACCAGTCACTAGTTTAGTATTATCCACCATTTCTAGAGCCAAAATCATTAATATCTTGGAAAAATACATGCCACCCATCCTCCCATTTGACCCATGAGGACTAGGGACCTATAAAATCTATGAGACTATAAGTCATCAACTTCAGTAAGGGTTAGCTATTCTAATTAATATTTGCATGATAGAGGTTTTAGAAAGTGATGAGGCCCCCATCAATAATAATCATTCCTATAACTACCATTGTAATCACCAACACCTAACCATACAAGGGAAATTATACTCTACATATTACTCTTTTTACTTTTGAAGTTATTTTGAGCATGATCTTCGATCATGTTATGATAGGAATATATCATTTTTCTATCTACTACTCTTGATATACTATGTTTAATTCCTACTAAGATGTTAGTAATCCTACTTTTACATGCACTAAGGTGTGATTCACATCATATGTTGAGTATCCCAACACACAGTCAGGTGTTTTCTTCTCCCCCAATCATGTCATTACCTAAAGAGAGGATTTGTATATTAAAAATAGGTAGCATAGATATTAACATTAGGCCTCACACTTATTAAACATTCGAATGGATATGTCCTCTCCCCCCTCCCAAAGAGAGGAGAACCCATTGAACCACTCACTGAGTTATTATGAAACTTATCGCATATAACAATAAGATAAACATTACTACCCATTTCTTAACAATAATATTTTAAGCTAAAAAACTATGTATACACCCCCTATGTATAAATGAGATCCCAACTATGTTTTCATCCTCCCCATGCCAAAAAAAATCATAACCATGCGGATATATATCCCACACCAAAGATAAATCCTAGTCAATATCCCTTCAAGTTCCTATAGGTACTTACCTACCTCGATCTAGATATTAGAAGTAATCCTTTTGAGTTCCCTGAGGTGTTTCCTTTCCTTAATTTAAACCACAAATTAGACTTTTTAGATTCATGAAAGCCCAAACTTTCACCTAGTAAAGGGGATGGGTTCATTGTTATTGTGAGTATTAGGACTAGGAACTCTATGAGGGGTTACCTGATGTTCTTAGTATCCATATGGTTGAGATATTATAAGACCAAGATACTTTTAAAGATGACTATCCCTCTTCTACACACAACTAATGTGTCCTCTACTATGATGGGGCCACATGCAACCTAGGAACTAGGGCATGAGTTATTCTCATCTCTCCTAAGATACAAATCATTCCTTTTGTTTTTAGGGTAGATTTTGAGTGTACAAAAAATGGGTCTGAGTACAAATTCCTATTTCTTATCATGCTCATTAAAAAATGTTTAGGAATTCAAAATTTAAAGATCTAAGGTGACTTGCAGTTGGTTGAAAAAGAAGTTTTTGAGGTCAATCAAATGAAAGATAAGAATCTTCAATTATATAAAGTTGTTATCTATGATATTTATAAATACTTTGACTTCATTACTATAGAGATAGTTATTAGGGTAATAAATCAACTAGTTGACTCCATGAATACTTCATCTTTATGCTTTGACCTTCATCCTACTATACCAACAACTAATTTCATAGTTGTAATCAGGACAAAACCTCTTATGTGCAAAAATTATAGTGACCAAACTATTACCCATATTAGAAGAGACAAAAATTAATTAATACTTAAATTATCTAATAATGATGAAGCAATTCTCAAGTTCTTACGAGCCTATGATGACCTCCCATATTTTCACCATAGGAGAGTCTTCTTTCTTGTTATCCCAAGTCTTTCCTTAGTGGAAAATACTTTGATTCTTACTTCCAAGTTGAGGATTACATGTCCTCTAATGATGAACCAAACATTTTCAATATAAAGAGTGAAGATCCTAATATTCCCCCAGTCTCTAATGTGTTTAAATAGGGAAATGCTTCCATTATTGAAGAGACCATCGACATTAACATCAGGACTGAGATTCCTAGACTTCTCAAGCTCTTTCTAATAGGAGGTATAAGACCACAAATAACTACTCACGTAACTCTAAAAATCTTTTGATTTATCTTACACTAGCATGGTGGGCATCAAACCTAATGTGTTTATCTAGAATCTAGTTATAATGCTCACTGCAAAATTGGTTAAGAAAAATATCAAAAACATCAATCCTAAGGTCACATTGATGGTAAAAGAGGAAATTATCAAACTTTTAAAAGTTTTATTTATTAATATAGTAGAGTCTTCTAAGTGGATGTCCAACATTGTTCCTATTCTAAAAAATAATAGTAAGATAAAGATATGTATATATTTTTGAGATATCAACAAAGCATTTCCAAAATTTAACTTTCCTCTCCCTTCCATTGAAATCATTATCAATAAAATAATAGGATATGAGTCTTATCACTTATGGATGGATTCTTAGGGTAAAATCAAATTCACATTTCTGATGAAGATTAGAGTAAGACCTCCTTTACTATGCCTTGTGGGACCCTTTTGAATGTGGTGATGCTTTTCATATAAAAAATCTAGGGAAAACATACCAAGGGGAAATGATTTATATATTCAACAATATTATTCACAAGATAGTGGAGGCCTACATAGCTGATCTTTAAGGAAAGAAAGGAGACAAATAGACCACTTAGAGGTGTTATGCACCATCTTAACATACTTAAACAAATATGATGTCACTCTTAACCTAAAAATGTGTGTTTAGAATTACTTGTGTAAAATTCATATGGTATATCATCTCCCAATGGAGGATTGATATTGACCCTACCAAGATTCAAAATATCCTAAAAATGCTTTGTCCCATAGATGAATCAGGCATCAAAACATTCTTGGGTAAGTTGGGAGCCATTTTATTGTTCATTATTGATTATGCCTACACCATTCATCCTATCAATAACTTACTTAAAAACAAAATTGGTTTAACTTAGATAGATGATTGTCAAGAAGAATTTGAAGTAGTGAAATGCTTCCTTATGTCTCCCCCAACACTCATGTCACACAAACTAGATAATTCATTGATACTTTACATGAGATAAGATAAGGTGTCTCTCACCTACATGTTAGCTTAAGAGGATGGTATTAGTAAACAGCATGCCATTTATTTCATTAGTATCACTCTTGTTTATTATGGGAAGTGATACAATCAAGTGGAAAATGAATGGAAAATGAATACTTAGCTATAGTGTGTATGACCAATCAATTATGACATTATGTGATCAACCAAGAAACAAGAGTTATCATGAGATCTTAGGACCTACATAATTTTTAGACACAACCATCTGTAAAAATATTGGATGTTTCATCATGCTCTTAAGTGTGTTTAATTTATGTCAACCAAAAGTCCATTAAAGGATAAATCATTGATAATTGTTTGTATTATTCTCCCTTGGAATTTAATGACCTAATAAATATTTACTTTCTTAATTAAATTATCTGCTACATTAAAAAAATTAATATTATCTCTTCTCCTTGGTACATAAATATTATTAATTAATTAATTGACCACACATACCCTGAATGTGCCAACTCATAGGAAAATCAATACCTTCATATCATCATGTCCAAGTATTTTATTTTATACACATCCTCTATTGCAAGGCCTTCAATGGAATACTACTTACATGTGTTAATTAGGAGTCAAAAAAGCCCCTTTTTCATTGTCATAGTGGTGTTTATGGTGGAAATTTTAGTGGCCACATGATTGCTCATACAATCCATAGGATGGGATATTTTTGGCCCACATTAGACCATTATACCATCAAGTATGTGCACAAATCTGATAAATATCAACATTTTTCACATGATATACATATTCCCACTAGGGATTTCTAACCCATAGTCATCCCATGGCCCTTCTCCACATGGGGATTAGATTTAATGGTAATATCTCCCATGCTTCTTTATATTATCATCATTTCATTGTCATAGCCACAAAATACTTTTCTATATGGGAAGAAGCTATGCCATTAATAACTATCACGAGTTTAGTCATCACAAAATTTATCTCAGATCAAATCATTTTCCAATTTGGGGTCACACAAGTTATCATTATTGACAATGGGTCCCATTTTAAAAACCCTAAAATTCATGATTTATGTAATAAATTTTATATATTGCACATTCACCTCCTTGTATTATCCATAGGCCAATGTTTAGGCTAAAGTTAGTAACAATAACTTAAATTTAAGTTTTTTCAAAACTACTAGAGATTCTAAATAAGATAGGCACTTACACCACTATCTAGATCTTTAGGATTATAAAACAACTATTAAGACACCTATAGGAGAAATCCATACCCAATCATGTTTGGATTGAGGCTATAATTCCCT